>PVLA01001831.1:0-316397 GCA_004027455.1 Hydrochoerus hydrochaeris | reverse complement strand
GGATGGGGTGGGATGGAGCAGGATGGGATGGGATGTGCCTCCGTACTCTTCTCTACAACAGAGAGAATGACCAAGACAAAAATATCTTTCACTTGGTATCATCTTGAGAATGGAAAGTGGCAAGCATGTGACAGATCTCTCCACAGCAAGTCTATGTATATGCATCCTCTCTTTTGCAGGTCATTCTCCTAACAGGGCCTCTTGGTCATCTCAAGTCAGGGATGACACCATGACTGTATGAGATGATGCATGAAGAGAGGCTACCTCAGGCAGAGCTAGGGCCTCAAGGGAAGTGAGTCACCAGAGATAGAAGAGAAAAATTGACTAAGGTTGAATTAGTGGTCAGGATTGGGTCAAAGTCATAAAACTGGATTGAGAACACTTGAAATGGATTGAAGGAATTGAATTTAGCCAGACTGAAGAAATGAAATCAAATCAAACAGAAGGAACCTACTGGAAGGGAATTAAAATACATTATATTGGCTCAATTTGATTTGAATTGAGGAATCAAAGTGATAATTGCACAGAGTTGAATGGGAGGTCTGGGTGGAGGTGAAGGGAGGGAAGCAGGAGGATTTGGGATACACAAGAAGAACTGAGACAAACTGACACTTTTGGAACTAGAGACAGTGGCCTGAGTTAATTTCACCTGGGATCAGGGTATTTCACATCAAAGTTCCCCCAGCTGAAGAGTGCTTGCTCTCTGAGACAGTATGAAGCACTTACTATAACAGAGAATGTGCCCTCCATCCCCAGTCAATAACTTCAGTTTCTTAGTTTCCTGTTCCAGTTCTGGTTGCTTTTATCTCTTAGAAAAGGCTGATGACTGTGATGCATAGCTGGTCACTATGATGCACATTGTATAAACCAATCCCCAACTGACAAGCCATTCTGCTTCTGTACTTCCTGCTTGCTTATCCCATATATGCTCTGAACCACCAGAGATCAGGGCCTGATGCTCTGGGAATGATCCCAATCAATGCCTGTCAACATAAATATATCTGCCTCCAAATTGTGGGTGCTGTTTCAGTGTTCCTGCCAATCATAGCTCTACTGCACGTAGGAGCTAGACTACAACCAGAAGTAAGCCTGGCCCTGCCCCCAGAACATCAAGCACGATTGTGCGTCAATGCTAAAGTCCTCTGGTCAGACCCTAGGACAGGAACAAGCATAGTTTGTTAGCGACTGGGAACCTATGGTCTGAGCCTTGAGTGAGGAGGTACCTATTCCCTGTTCTCCTTGGCCCTGGCAATTCTAAGTACATGATGTAAACCGGGCCTCAGGGCTGGGCCAGGAGCCACACATCTAAGGCCAGAGGGATCAGATCAAAACAAGTGGTGGGGTTTGGGGTCCTGTATCTTCTGACTCTGTTTCTTCACCTGTAGAATGGGAACCAGTAACTTCCATAGAGCGCTTCAAAAAGAAGAGAAAATCCGAGCTTCTTCCTTCCATTAGTATCATCAGCCATGCCTCCTCTCATTCTGCATTGGTTAATTCCTGGGTCTTTCTTTTCAGCTCCGCAGAGACACTGAGATTCTTGAAAACTACTTTTGGAGCCCTCGACATTCCTTCTATTTCCTAGAAGCCAAAGGCCACAGTGGAGCCATCAGGCTGGGCTCTGGAAATGTATATCTTCCTCCCCTCCTCTCCAGTCCCTCTGGTCCTCCGTGGACATTTTACACCCTGCAGAAAAGCCACTTTTACATCTCCTTGGGCATCTGTATCTCGGGCTTGCAGCCTTAACCAGGAGCCACTCACATCTCCTTCATGTAGGATTTCCTGGCTGCCGGACAGGCCGACACCACCCCTCACTGGGCCACAACCCCTGTGCCCTAACTCCTGTCACACCCTGAAACCTTCCTGGGCTCCTCCTGCAGCCCCCTGGACATGGCTGAGGGCTTTCACCCCTGCCGCCCAGGGCAATGGACCATCTTCTCCTACACCAGCCTTCTTCCTGGTCCTTTCTTCCCTAGCTGTCTGCACTGGAAAACTTTCAAGGACGAGGTAGACAACTCCGTTAAGGACACCTCTGCCTCAGTAGGTGATTGTAATGAGAATTCACCGAACGTAGCACGTGCCTTCCAGGAAGACGTGCTCAGCTGTTTTTGAATGTTTTTTGCATCTTTTCTCTGCTATTTGTTCCAACTTGTGTCAAGTTCAAGGATTTTTAGTCAATTAGTCTAAGAACACTTGTTTTCATATTTCTAACAAGCATTTAGTGCACGTGGGGAACAAACACATGGTGACTCTTGCCCGCTTCTCTTCAAGTGCCAAAGCTATTGGCAGTGCCTTTGGCTTTTTTGTTTTCCAAGGAAGGGGCGATGAGGCCAGGAAGTGGGGATGGGAAGAGCTGCCCTGCCCAAAAGACGTGGGTTCCTTCAGGCCACCCACACACACCAGGCACTGATCCAGGGGAGACAGGAGCTCCGGCTGCCCAGCCCACAGAGGACCTTGCTGTGTAGAATTCTTTGGCCTTCCTTGGGAGTTCAGGGGTAACGTCTCATAAGCAAACTCCACTCTCCCACTCACCAGCTCTTCCCCTGGGCATGTTCTTTACATCTACCTTTGGCTTGTTTATCTTTATCTTTTAACAAAAAAAAAAGGAATAAAAACAACATAATAGGTCATTAACAATGGTTAATATATTGCATATTGTTATGATTTGCTTATCTTTAAAATGGGGATAATACCAAGCACCTACTGTGGCGAGGGAGAATTAAATGCTTGGATTAGGTGGGACGATAGGTAAAAAATACCTCATGCAATCAATTATTAATAGTAGTACTAATATTTATAATAGTAATAATGGATTACAAAACACTAATTCACTTGTACCACTCTTGTTTTTTTTTAAGGTAAAGCACACGCTTTAAAGAAAAGTAGAAAAATACAAAGACAAAATAAATAAGCCACACTGTCAGCCCTGCCACCTTGTCGGCAGGGCACTGCTCCGTGCGGAGGGCTGGCTTCTCCATGTCATTTTAGCAACCTCTTCTCTCTTAAAAACATCTGAATTTCACATCATATGCATTTCCACATCTTCAGAGAAAGTCTTATAAGCTCTTTATTTAATAAAGAAATTAAGCCTCTGTCATATTTGCTGCAAATATATTTTCCAGGCCAATTTTGGGGGGTCTTTTCTTTTCTGGTGTTTTAATTTTGACAGGCACACAATTTTCATTTTTATGCAGCCAGGTCTGTCCATATTTTCTCCCCTGGTTTCTTGTATTAGTTCTAAACTTAGGAAATCTTTTCTCTCCTGAGGCATAATGAATATTAAATTCTACTTAATTCTCACTTTTCTGTGCCCTGATTTTTTAAAACTGTACTTAATGCTAATCCCGCTGGAATTTAGCGAGGTGATGAGGGGGTGGGGGCAGACTGAGCAGGGCAGGTCCCCTGCACATTTCAGGCCCCCACCCCACAGAGCCCATTCCCTCACCCCAGGGCCCCTCCCCTCCTCCCTGACCATGGTGGAGGGAATGTCATGGGCTGCAAATTTACTTCCAGAGGAACAAATGAGTTAAATCCTCAAATGCTCAAAAGTCATCCCAACAGCAAATGACCACAAAATAACCCAAGGCACTGCCCATGGGACACATTTGGTGAATAACTGCCTGAAGGACTCTGTGGCTCCCTTTCCAGAAGTGCTGTCCCAGGGCTGGCCCCAGTTTACCTGGTCTTCTTTGCTACTCTCAGCTATTGCCCCACTGTCCCCTACCCCTGCTGACTGACCCCCAATAAGGGACTCCCTCCAAACCTGGATCTAAACAGCCAGAAGCTGAGAAGGCTCCCTGCTACTGTTCTCGGGGAAGCAGACGTCACACTTTAGGTGGATAAACCCAGCCACCAAGATATGACACCTTTATATGATGGCCCAGGGAGTGGGCAGTAGCAATAGATTGCAGACTCGGGTTAGCTGAGCAGCTAGGTGCCCTTGCTAGTCCTCTCTCCAATGCAATGGAGTCAGGGAGGCAGTAGATGAAGTTCAGGATTGCAGCAGGCTGGGGGTGGGGTGCTGTGATCCTGTCATCCTCATGAAGGGAAACATTACAGGGGGAACAGTGACTTGTGAGCTTCTGATTACGCTCCTTTCAGATTTGAGGCCAGGACTAGGTGGTTGATCTTCCATGCGCTTCCAGATCAGCTCTGTCACATCTCAGGTTCTGTCCTGCATGGAAGCTGGGATGCTTGTGTCCTTTCCCTCGTCTTCCCCCTCTCCAGCCCTCCTTGCAGAGCCCATGCTGGAATAAAAGCCAAGAGGACAAAATATGCCTCGTGACATGGCAAGGAAGAGCTGGAGACAGGGGCTGGAATGGAAAAGGCTCAAATAAAACGGGGGGTCCCCACCCAAGTATTAGGCAGCTTGTGCTTTAAGACAGAGTCAGCAAAGCTGAGCCTGACCCCTGGCAGAAGTGGCAAAAAAGGCAAAAACGTGGGGAGCAACTGCTGCCTGCCTGGAGTGTTCAGGAGACATTCAGGACAAGGAAAAACTACCCTTTAGGGTACATTGCCTCACTCCAGGACACAGGCCAAAATTTCAGTCACCAAACCCTCAGTGGGCAAGGACAGAGGCAAGGAAGGAAACAGCTACTGCTTAAAGTTCACATCCATACTTGGCTCTAGCCCTCAGGAGGCGCATATAGACAACCTCACCTCCACTGCACAAATAGGGTAACAGGAGAATAGGAGGTGACACCCAGGGACATCGTGAGGAGATAGGGCTGGGAACTGAGCCTATCCTGCCTGACACTATCCCTGAGGCCAACACCTGGGCCCAGTATCCAGGAATGGGTTGGGATTTGGTGGTGAGGGAGCAGGTGGGCACTGAGACCCAGTTTCTGCCTTGCTGAATGAGGTCCTGGCACCAGACAAGGCTCTCTGGAAGGGCCATAAATTGCCAAGAGCTGATGGATGGGGGATGGAGCCAAGCCATTCCTCGGCATTTGGATTTCAGCATGTTTATGGGATTCCGAGATGCTCGCCAGGTGGAGAGGGAGTATTTGGCCTATTAATTTCCTAGTTAATCATGCAGGACATTTGGTAATTAGAACGCTCGCCATCCCATCTCAGTGGCCAGCCCTGGGCTGAACGATAACTTCCAATGACGCAGATAGTGCCAGGAGCCCTAGCCTTGGGGCTGGCTGCAGGAGGCACCTCACTGAGGCCTTGTCACCCTAAGCGATGGGGGCTGTTCCCACCTCCACGAGTCTGTCCTCTGTTTCACACTCTAGGACCCCAGAGCCCTCCTGTGTCACAGGGTCTTGTGCCTGCAGAAGGCAAATATGGGATGAACCGGATGCTGCTATCTGCGTAGGAGGCTTCACCTATTTGTTCCTATTCTTGCTTTCCAGAAGGAAGGTGTTTCTGAACCCTCCAAATGCGTCACTGAATTAAACTAGAAATTAAACATTTTACTACTGCTCTACATGGCCAGGAATCAAGCACCTGCTGCCTGCCGTCCAAAGACAGAGCCCTGCACACTGGTCGGGAACCAACTCTTTGTGCCTCCCAAGGGAAAGCCCTTATGTGCTACTGTCAGGGATGTCAAGAGCAGGCACAGACTTGCTGAAGCACAGATCTATACCCGTGAAAGGGTCTGGGAGCAGCTGCCTCTGTGTGGTCTCTGTGCCAAGTGAGACCCAAGATCTTTCTGTGGTGACCCTTGTTTAAGGTTCACCAGGGCCATGTAGCACAGGTGCCATCCTCAGTTTCCCAGGGAAGGGTACAGCTCAGAAAAATCCTGGGGTTTACCCAGGGCATATTGCCTACCAGAAAAGAACTGGGATTGGAAGAGCAAGGCAGCTGGTTACATCCATTTCCACTATCACAACAGAGACCCACAGACTGGGTAGCTTGACCAGGGCGGCACTGATACGACTTCCCCACGTAGGAAACAGAGAGTTGGGCCTGATGTGCCATGTGAGGCCCTCCGTGAGTGAGTTCAAGTTCTCTTATCTCATAAACTGCCACCCTGAAGAGTCATACTCAGAAGCTCACAGTGTACCTGGCATCTTTTTGGGGAGATCGGGAGAGTGTGCGTAGCATGAAAAGGCAGGAGGGGCCTAACAGAGTCTGAAAGCACTTACATGTCTTTGGGGGAGGGGTCCCTGGAGAGAACCTCCACGAAGAACTCCCTTTCCCTCCCCCGTTCCAACTGCAACTTCAGCAAATTTCCCTGTGCATAATAAAGCTGCCTGCCCAGCTGTGATCAAACCAAGGCTGCTCACTCTTTTGAGACTGAAATCAAAACCCAGAGTCCCAGAGAACACACGTGAGCCTTTTGTCTGCGCTGAGGCTGCTTCTGCAGCTGGCAGCCCCGATCACCAGCACCAGGACTGCATGGAGAGCAGCACCACCAGTCACCAGTCACAGCCACAGGGTAGCAGTGAGAGAGGTAGGGACAAAGCCCTAGGGTTTGGGACAAGGCCTAAGAAGAAGGCAGACAGGGTGCAGAGCCAAGAGGGGCAGGAAGCTGCCACCAAAGACCCTGCAAGGAACTGAAGACAGGAAGGAAGAAGCAGTGAGGAAAGATGTGGGGTAGGGACCAGCAGGTACAAAGGCTCTGAGGCAAGGCAAGAGGAGCTTTCTGATCAGGCTTAGGCAGGATGACATCTTCAGAGTGGACACCATCACCAGGACTCCATAGCTCCACTATAGCCTACCCTTTGCTAATTTAAACCGCAGTGTCATCCACTTGGCCTCCCAAGCTTCCTACAGGATAGAAAAGACCTTTCTCTGATATGTAGATACTTCCAAGAAGGAAAGAGTATCTGATCAGATATAGACAGACAAATAGATAGATGGATAGATAGATAGATAGATAGATAGATAGATAGATAGATAACAGATAGACAGACAGCTGGATAATGATAGACAAGCAGAGCATACCATATATATGCAGAGCAAGTGACCCATGTCAAAAGTTCCAAATGCTTTACATGGATACTCCTCCCTCTAAGATATGGTGCGTAACTCGCATTTCTCAGCTAGGGCTGTGTACAGTGCCTCTCCCTAAAGCACACAACACAGAGAGGGGCAGTGGAGAAACCTGACACACGACCTCAGCTAGGTGACCAGAGTTACCAGTGACAGGTCGCGCTGCAGCAGTAGGCTGTGAGGTGAATGCACATTAGCTCAGTGGGCTCCCAGAGACATGAGTCCCATCCAGTCCTGGGAAACACACTGAGATGTTCACACGCCATTAAAGAAGGACTGCTAAATACAAAGAAAGTCTGAGAAATTGTCACTGCCAAGAGAAGCCTCATCCTGAGACACAAAAGAAGAACAGATAAAAACTGAGTAACAGTTAACTGAGTGTAGAGCTTAGCTAAGGGCTACTGTCTTTGGAACACATCTGGAAATCTAAAATTATTCTAGAAGAAAAAGGTTTTTTTGTATTAAGTGACAAAAAGAAACAGTGAGACAGAAACAGTGCTAAGTCCAAATCTGACATCCGATTGTCCTTGAAGCCTGACACTACAGCCTAGAAGCCCTGAGGAGGGTCTGATGGTTCAAGATGACAAGCTTTGTGATTGTTGCAAAAACATCCTTGGGCTGCAAGTCTTAAGTCTTTTCTGAGCCTATCTCCCCATAAGGAAGGGGCACGAGCCAGCAGGGATCAACACCACTACTATGAACGAACCTGGGCTGCCCACTCAGTCCAGAGCTGTGCTGTCAGGGCAGCCTGGCCCAGACAAAGCAGGACACCACACAATACCTCCATGAACATGGTACCAGAGAGAGGAACAGCTATTTCTTCAACTGATCAAGGGAAAATGGATTCTTGAAACTGCTGGGACCTTGTAGTGAGATGAGATGTCCCCCCAAATCCATATTCGGTAGCAGAGCACATCCCCAGCATGCATGAGGTCCCAGTGTTTAAGCTCCAGCACCACAAAAACAGAAATCAAGAAGCAAAAAGACAAAGGCAGGCACTGGAGTGGTTCGGTACTCCATGAACACACCCCACTCAGCACCAGCCTCACAGGGCTCAGGCAGTGCCATAAATAGATTTCCTTCCTTGTGGTGAGTCCAGGGGAGTTCCAGCAGCCAGGCCCCACCTGCAGCACTGAGCAAAGAAGAATCTCTTGCAATACAAAAATAACACTTTTATGATTATTAAAGTAATAAGCACTGACTGCAAAAAACATAAAACACTAAGATGATACCTAAAGGAATGATGAAGTGGAAGAAAATTACTGATGATCTCGTTCTCTGGCACCCTTAACACAGCAGTAAATAGGTTTTTAATCTTTATATTTTCCATTATTCTCATTCAGACCTGGGGAGCTAGAGTGTTGAGGAAAAGAGCTTTACAGTGGCCCCACCTGGGACGCACACCCGAGGTCTCCGTGGTCTGCCTTCTGTGCAGTAATATACTCCACGGGCGCCTTTCCACATCAATAAATGCAAATCCACACTGCCTCGCTGTCTTCGGGGAATCTGTACTTGGGACCTGGCGTCCTCTACTTAACAGCTCTGCTGCCCGTGGATGTTTTGTTCATTTCCAGCTTTGCAGTGACAGTGGCCTGTAACCAGCAGGGCCCACTACACTGTCTTACACGTTCACAGGCTCTGGCCCAATTATCTTGTGATGATACACCATAGAAGGGAATTACTTCATCCAAGAGTGTCAGTATCTTAAAATCACCCGCACCACAGGACCAATTGCCTCCCCAGGAAGCTGGAGTCAGTGCCTATTGCCTCCATGCCTGGCTGTCACCCTCACTGGTCCCTGTACAGCCTTGGATCTAAGCACAAAACAGAAAACCCTCACACAGGTAGGGGCAGAGACATGGCCCATTGGCTGTTTTCAGCTATGGTAATGGAATGCACATGTCCCGTGGCCTCTTTATTCAAAGTTCGTTAATTTGACTGTACAGTCTGAGAGCTCACTTTGTGACCAGGAAAGGAATGGACAGAAAGGAAAATATCCACAGTGGAGTGGTGCTGGGCTTCACGTTTTCAGAGGGGAGCCAGACAGTGTGCATGCACACCTGTGCCCTCATACTCATCCACACACACTCACGTGCAAACACGTGCCCCCACACATGCACACCAAGTTAGACAAACTGAGTGACTAGAGAGGGTACAAAGTGCCAGCAGGTGGTAACAGAGGACTGGAAAATCACTGTGGGACCTGTTTCCCCTACAGACTGCAGGCTCCACAAAGGTGGCATCCCTCCCGCAGGTCCCCCCCGAGCCCACAACTTCCTCACCACACTGGCCGCACGCAGACTCTCTCTACACCGGTCTGCCTGGAGGAGGCAGAGCTGGCAAGACAAACACAGAGGCCCACATGGTGCGGGTTTGATTTCACACGGTGGGTTTGTAAAGCACACATTGCTACCCCAAGGTTTGATCCACACAAGACCACACTCCAGCATCTTGTCGAGCTCAGTGTCCCACTGTCCCTTAACCTTTGTCTAGGGTTTCTGGGGCCCAGAATCGAGGCAGACGTGGCACCTCCACACATGAGGCCCTGTCAAAACCCCAGAAGGCGAGCAGCTGTGGGTGGTGATGGTGTCCATGTGAACCCACTAAGGCCCACTGTAGTTGTCCCCATGTGAAGGGACCTAGGCTCTCCACCGTCACTGCCATTGTGACAACATGATTCTGCTTATAAACAAGAGGGAGTCACTGCTCACAGTTCTGGGGACCACATCCAAGATCAAGGAGCTGCATGAGGCTCCAATTCTGTAACCTACACTTTCTGAGAACCCTCTCCATTGAACAGACAGAGCCTGCTACAGTCCCCCATACCAACCCAGAGAAAGCAGAGGATCCCAGGATCCAAGGGTCTTAGAGGCAGAGGAGTGAGTGGGAGGTGGAGAGGTGGTTCCATACACAGAAGGCCCAGACTTTCCAGACTCTCCTCAGCAGACCAACACTTGGGGCCATGTCTCCCTTTTCCCTAGGGAGGCAGAAAGACTGGCTTATCTGTGACTCCAGGTGCCTATAGCTCTGAATCCCTACTCATGCAGGCTGGCTCTGTTTCTATTTCATGGAGTCTTGTCTCTGCCCCACGCCTTGACCTCACACTCTCCAGAAACTTTACTCTTGGCATCTCTGCTACATTCCTTATTGCCATCTCCTCGGCTTCCTTCTTATCCCTTGGAATCTCCCTGTCACTGCTTTATTTCTCCCCCTTCCTCCCTGTCAATGTGGGCTTAGAAAAGCCAAGTGGGGATCCATGATCTTCACTCCTACCAGGGCAACAATATCATCAGTACCACATGGTAACAAAAGACATCAACAGAGGGCCTAGACATTTATCCCACCTGGCAGCCAGGAGGTGACATCCCCTTCCACAGAGGAGTATCAGAAGTCACAAAAACAGAAGCTTTCTTAAGATCTAGCATGTCAGAACATGATGCCCAAGATGTCCAGGTTTCCATCAGGAATCACTAGTCACTTCAAGAGCCAGGAGATCTTGAAATGAGTGATTAATGACGAGAGGGGCTGACCCCAAGATGCTGGATGTTAGAATGACCCAGAGGAGTTTAAAGCGGTTGTCATGAAAAATGTCAGTGAACAGTCATGAACATGCCTGCCACCAATGACAAAATAGAAAGCGTCACCAGAAAGATAGAAAGTTCTAGCAAAAAGAGAATATAGAACAACCAAATTGAATTATAGACCTACAAATTACAACCAAAAATTTTTCAAAGTTCAGTGTGTGGCTCCCTAGCAGAACAAGGAAGCCAGAGGGAAGAGTCTGCACTTAAGGGTTCAAGGGGGCTCAGCCAATCTGGGCAACAGAAAGGAAGGTGCTGGAAAATGAGACATACCTCAGGGAGTTGTAGACCACAACAAAAGACCAGACTGTCATTCTTAAGAGTCCTGGAAGGAAGGGGAAGGAGGGCAGGAGACCTGAAAATGTCTTTGAAGAATTCATGGCTAAAAACTTTCCAAATTAGGCAAGACATAAACAAACAGATTCAAGAACAGGCATGATTCCCAGAAGAACTGAAAAGTTCAAATCACAGTGATATATGTGCACCCATGTTCACAGCCGCACAATTTGTGGTAGCTAAATCCTGGAAACAACCAAGAGGCCCAGCTACTGCAGAGTGGATGAAAAAGATGTGGCATTTTTATACAATGGAATATTACTCAGCTATGAAAAGGATGATCTTGAGGCCTTCATAGGCAAATGGAGACAACTTGAGACTATCCTCATTAGTGAAATAAATAAGAATCATATTTATAAATTTCATATTGTGTCTCTAGTGTAAAAAGTAAATAAGAACTACAAGAGTAATAAAACCAAAATGTGTAATTGCTATTGTAAAAAAGAGAGGAAAAGAAAGTGTTCTAAGGGATACAACTGCATGTATGTTTGAGTGTGTAAAATAGATGACCATGTTGCTGAATCTTTGTTGGATCTTTGAGCAGAACTGTTTGTAGTCTGACTGTTTGAATGTCTACAATGTACCCTTTAACTTTGTAACTTGAACAACTACATCCAAGATGACAATATGAAATTTATAAAATTAGTGATTTCTTACTGTTTATCTTCTTTTCTTGAAATTCTGTAATATTTCTATACTTTTTCTGTTTTTTTTTTCTCTTTAAAGAAAAAAAAAAAGAACAGGCATGAGCCCAACAAGGTATCCCAACAAAACTCACAAATCTTCTAAATACAAGACCATACACAGAGAGAGAGAGAGAGGGAATGAGAGAGAGAGAGAGAGAGAGAGAGAGAGAGAGAGAGAGAGAGATCTGGAAAGTAACCAGAGAAGGACAAGACTTTGTCCATAGGAAAAGGCAAACAGGACGACAGTGCATTTCTTACCAGGGATCATGGGGGCTGGAAGGAAGTGACTCCACATTTTTTAAGTACAGAAAGGAAAGAGCTGTCACCCCCCCACACCCCAGAATTGTATACCTAGCAAGAGCTCCTTTCAGGAATGAAATGAAAATCAAGACATTCTTCGGAGGAGGAAAACTAGGAGAGGTCGTCACCAGCAGTCCTGCCTGGGAGGAACGGCTAGTGGGGTTTCTCTAAACAGAAAGGAAGTAGTAAAACTGGGACTCGTGGAACATCAACAGGAATGAAAGACAACTGAATAAACAAAATGTGGCTAAATGCAGTAAATTTTCTTTCTCCTTGTAAGCTTCCTATATTAGTTTTGATAGTTCAACTAGATATTGTAACACTGTCGGGGCTCTAAATCTGAGTACCGAAAGTGTTTTAAACACATTATAAACAGGAAAAATAAAGCAACATAAAAGGAAGTTTGTGGTCTTCCTTTCTCAAATGATAATACAAAGATGCCAATAGGCTGTGAAAAGTTATGTACACATAATGCCATTCTTACAGAAACCACTGAAATACAGAGAGACAGGGCCATGGATTTAGCTCAGTGTTGTAAGCTCCTGCCAGGCAAGCATGAGGTCATGAGTTCAATCCCCTGTACTAAAAAATAAAAAAAGGATAGGCACTGCTGAAAAACAGGACACACAAATCAAAAATGGAACTATTTTTAAAGGACCATTCAAGTAACCCATAAGAAAGCAGAAAAAAAGATGAAAGAAAAAAAACAGAGAGAATAAACAGAAAACAAAACTAAAATGGCAGCCCCAACATATTAAGGATTACATTACATGTAAATTATCTAAATATACTAAATAGACGACAGGATGACAGAGAGGAGCAAGCCACTTGGCCTGACCAGAGGCTGCCTGCTGGAGACTCACTCCACTGTAACAATACAACGGAAAGTCAAAGGAAAAGATGTGCTAACAGTCCCTAAGAAGTAGGGCTGTTTACCATATGGCAGATGAAGTGGTCTCTAAGTGAAAATGAGAGAGAAAGGATACACTGGTAAGGGTGTTGATTTACCAAAAATCAAAGCAATCTTAAATGTATGTGTAGCAAACAATAGAGCCACAAATTGCAGCAGCAAAAACAGAGTGAAAAGGAGAAACAGACAAATTCCCAGTTACAGCTGGAGGTGTCAGTCCTCTTCTAATGGCAATAAAATAACTAGACAAGAGTGTAGCAAGATTGTAAGGCCACTTGTCATCAATAGCCCCCTCTGTCCAACTGCAGATGGCACATTCTTTCTAAGGCCCACATAACGTGGATCAGAGCAGAACACATCCTTGGCCATGAAGTGAACCTTAGCAAATTAAAAAGCAAGACTTCGTGGAATGCAGCCTCCAGCACAATGGATCCAATTGGAATCTATCACAAAAAGGCAACAGGAAAATCTCCAGACATTCAGAAAATAATAATGAAAACAATTCATGAGTCAGAGAAGAAATAGTGAGGAAAAAAATTTTTAATGCATTGATTATATAAAAAATGAAAATATAATGTATCAAAATGCTAAAGCAGTGGTCAGAGACATTTTTCTAGCACTAAGTGCTTACCTTAGAAAAGAGGTAATGCTTTCATTCTTTTGTTTTGATCAGTTTTATACTGCTTTGTTTTGTTTGAATTCATTGTATGTGAAGTATGGACAACTATTTCTGGGAGAACAGGAGACATTATGGTAGCCACTGTTGATTTCCTGTTGTCTTGTTTTGAAATCCTATGTTGCTTGCATTGTTTTGTTCTGATCTGCTTAGCTCTGATTTGTTTTGTTTTATTCTAATCTCTTTAAAATTAAAAAAAGGAAGGATCTCAAAGCACTGATCTATACTCCTGACTCAAGAACCTAGAAAAAGAAGAACAAATAGACGCAAGCAAGCAGAAGAAAAGAAAAAACAAAAGAGCTGAAATCAGTGCATTTAAAAACTAAAAAATAATAAAGAAAAGGCAATGAAACAAAAGCTAGTTCTGTGAAATGATCAATAAAATGGGCAAATCCCCAAAGTGCCCCTAGGAACCTGCCTCCCCATCCCTCTTCTACAGTATCAGGGGACTTGGTTCTCTGACATGTGACAGAAGCCCTGGCCTGCCCTGACACTGGACTTAGACAGGGATGCCTGGCCTCTCTGAGCTCCAGAGTCCCTGTCTGCATGCTGAGACAGTGACAGTGATATCTGCCATTTGGGTGCAGGGGAGGAAAGTTGGGGTCATCCAGGCATAGCACTCAGTCTCTACCTGGATGACTCCAACTTTCAGGTGGCCATTCTGCTCCTACTATGTTGTGATGATGGTGGTGGTGGTGGCTGTGATGCTGTCCAAACACTGCTGCTAATGGCATAGTTTTATTCTCCTGCACTCACCCTCACCTCCTCCTTGCATCACTGGCACAATGCCCAGCCCACCCCCCATAGCCAGCTCTCAGGGACCCCAGTCCTCATCTCAGCACCGACCTCAGGGCTCTTGGGCATGAGTAGATCTATGGGAGTGGACCCCACAGCCCACTGTACTTGGCAGGGTTTCCTCTCATGGTGATGATCTGCACTTGAGAGGCTGGGCTGGGCTGGGGTCACAGGGTACAGATGCCCAGATGCCCTGGAGGACTGAGTCCATAAATTCAGGACAAAGAAGTGAGCTGTATGCGATGCAAAAGGCCACTCATAGTCACACCAAAGCCAGGAGTCAGCATTGGCTGTCCCAACTTACACAGCACAGAGAGATCAAGCTGTTCTCTCATGTCCCCCAAGGTGGCCTTGGCCCTCAGTTTCCTCATCTGTAAAATAAAAATAAAGGTAGCCCCTACCCAAAAGATTGTAACAAGGGCAGACATAAGGGGCTGCTACTTAACCAGACTTGGACTGATGCTTACTAGTGGGTCTGACAACTGCCGTGGGAGTTCTATGAATGGCTGGGTTCAAACTGGACAACCTGCTGAGTCCCTCTGCAAGTTAACTTCCTCATATATAATAAAACAGTAGCTCCTTCCCGCAGGGAGGAGTGGAAATGAAATGGGTTAATGTCCATGGAAGCGCAGTTTAAATCTGGTAAATTCTGTGACCCTTCACCACTGCCACTGTTGAGAAACATCAAGCCCCAGACCTTCACAGCCTACGTACCACAAGGAAACCAAGGCAGAGCTATCAGGTCCAGAAGCAGACCCTCCAACCTTACCCCACTTGTCCTGCAGAAGACGTTCCCTCTCTGCACCCAGACAACTTCTTCTCCATATCCTCATCTTCCCTCCTGTACCTCCTGGGGTTTTTTTTTCCATCTCCTTTTGATGAATGGTTTCAATAAAGCAGTCCCTGAATGAGTGAGAGTATATAGACAGAACCTTTGGAGGAGCCTGGGGAACCAAAGACTCCGTAGCTCCCTCCCTCTGCAAGGACCTGGACCTCCTGAGGAGGGTCTCTCTTAGGGCAGGCCAGGATGCCAAGGTGGGACACCAAGCCTTCCTGAACTTATTGAGAGTCCTTTTCAATTGCATCATTCCTCCCATTGCCCAGTTGGCCCAGGGTCCACCAGCCAGGAAGGGGCTGCTCTGCACACACTCACTGGTTGATGCTCAGGGCTGTATACACTGCTGCCTGGGCCATGAGAAAATGAGAATAGCACAGGCCCTGGGATGGGCTCCGTATAGTAGCCAGAGTGACCCTGAGGGTAGACACGTGCCCTGGCTTCCAACCTCAGATTGATGCCTGATCCTGCCCCTGGCCCCCAGAAAGTTATATTGAGTCCTAATCTTGGTCCATACTCAGCCCTGATTCTGGCCCATACTGTGCCCTGACCCTGACCAGGAACTGAACCTTAATCTTCTCACAGGCAGAGCCCTGATCCTGGCACCGGATAAGCTCTGCCTCTGGTCTAGACTGAGCCCTGTCTCTAGCTATAAGCCTAAGTCCTAACCCCTGACTGTCAGAAGATTGCATGCATAGGGAAGAGTAAGGGGACATGGATAGCCAGGCACAGACATTTTCCTGCAGGTCACAGCAGACGATGCTGCTCCTAGATTTTGGGGCTTGAGAGTCACTTGCGGAGAGAGGTGTCCCATCAAGGGTGTGCATATGGTTCATTGTGACTCAGCTGCTCTCTAGGGCCTGCAGAGGGGATGGGGAGTTAACCTTCTGCCCACCCCTCACAGTCAAGTCAGATTGAAATTGCAGAAATGCATTAAAAGAAGATACCTTCCTTTTACTGGCCTGCAGTGGCAACCTTGTCCCCACAATGGCCTCCAGCAGTCTGGAGAGTCAGCTGTATGCAGAAATAAATGCCATTAGCACTACTCACTTCCAGTCCATTTTAAAGTCAGCCCTTGCCTCTGCTCTTCAGATGTTGACATTTGGACTTGGGCTAACGTGGGAGTACACTGAGGCACTGGGGGTCAGGAGGCCCTAAAGCTCACCTGTGGTTAAGGGAAGCTAAGTGACCATGGCAGGATCTGCAGTCAAGGGCAGCCCATTCTCAGGTCACGTTCTCTGCCTTCCCTGGCAGTAGCTCACCTAATGATGACAGGGATGACAATGACCATGCAAACTTCCACCTGAAGTGGAACTGTTTTTAAACTCCATATCCAATACCTGCCACCAACATGAGTCTGTTAGCTGCTGCTAGGAGGGTAGGCAGCCTCAGCCCAGGGAAAAAAAAGGCATCATCCCTGCCAGGTCTGGGTGAGGTGGAGCCAAGACGGGCCATGTGGTGGGTGGTGATCTTGGGGACTGGAAGTGTCATGTGTCCCATGGGCACGTGCTCACATCCCATACCCAGCAACAAGCATGCTTCCAAGCTGGGGAGCCACTCTGCCTTCTGTGGGCTCTCAAGCCAAGATCTCAGCGTGGCTGCCAACTTTGAAGGGCCTGGGCTAGGATGAAATGAGACCCTGCTTCAGTGAGGTGACAGCAGAGCATCCAACTAGGTGGGGCCTCAAGGCCACCCACAGAAAATTGGCATGTCCTTTATTTCCTCATATGCCAGCGAGTACCACTGATGCCTGAATTTCTGTGTCCTCAGGGTTGCTGAGTATGAACCAAGAAAGAAATGAAAGAATAGAGGTGGAGCCTCTGCCCCATGTCCTGTGGCCAGAGCCATGAGTGTGAAGATTGTGACTCTTCATCTGACATTCTGGCCAGTGGGATTAATTGTACCTGCTCTGTCCCCCATCCAGGCTCTTGGCCCTGTGCCAAAAAAATTAATTAAACTAAACTAAAGCCACTGTCACTGCCATACCTGGGAGTTGATGACATAGTGTGCAGATAAAGACATAAAAGGTGCTCAATTTTAACAAGTGGAAGCTACAATTGATTCTAAGATGCCATGATTTCATGTGGCACAAAGACATCACCAATTAAATCATGACACGGTACCTCATGACAGTTCTGCACACCACATGAAGGGTCACACTTGCCTCTTTCAACTTGCAAATTACCTCTATTTCCTGGGAGGTGTTAGATGATTTCTCCTGCCTTCCACTGCTCTGCATCACCTGTGCCAGCTGGACCTTGTATACACAGCCTTGTCCTAAACTAACTACTTATCCTCTCTCTGAGCACAGAAAGCAACTGGTTGCTGCTTTCCAAGAAATCAGGAACTGTGGCCTTTTCTTCACAGGTGAACATTTTCTTTCCCAATACACACAAAAACCCTAGCACTCTCTGCGCTTTGCTGTGTGACAAGGCCCACTCCATGACAAATCAGAGTAGCAACTTCAAAGAAACTTCAGATTACAGTTAGACTCAGCCAATGTAATACATCAACAATACACATAACTGAAGGAAAAGTGTATTAGTTAGCTATTGCTGCATAACAAACAACAACAAAAAAAAAAGAATTGCTACATAATATAACTAAAGTCATACAATTGTCTAAGACATTAGAACTTAACAAAAAGCTTGGGAAGCTAAGGTTCAGCCTGTGTTCCAGTCCCTTCAGGACCGTCTCCTGGTCCGAGGCTGCCTATGAGCAGCTCTTCAGGTCTCAGCTGGCCGTGGGCTAATTCAGAACCGTCTTGGCTGGGGCTATGCAACTAGGCCCCATCTACATAGTTTCATCTACCAGTGGGCTTGCCTGAGACTGCCCTTAGGATGGTTATGGGGTCCTAAGGAACAGAAGCAACAAAGCTACTTAAAACTGAGCACTGTGACCTATACAAGGTCACTCCCACTGCCCCTCTTCCCAACTCCAAGTTCCACAACATCATACTGGCAGCTGAAAATCAATCGTGATAGAAATTATTTAGAACTACAAATCAGGGGTTGAAGACTTTGGGTCAGGAAGGGAACCATTAACCAGCACACAACTAATCATGTTCCATCAGCAAAACTTAGTCACAGAGCCAACCCTACCTCAAGGAATAGAGAACAATAGGACCAACTTGCCTTGAATTAGTCATGTCTTTCCAGTTTTAGTTCTGAATGTCCTCTATCTCCAAAAATGCCCTCAGTTCCAGAAAAACCAAAGGGTTAGGGTCTTACTTACTTTTTCATAGCTGAGACAAAATACCTGACACCCATAAATTAAAAGGAAGAAAAGTTTATTTTGGCTCACATTTTATGGGAGTTTCAATCCATAGTCAGCTTGCTCCAAGGCAGAGCTTCATGGTAGAGGGACATAGCAGAAGAGAACTGATCATGACATGCACACAGGAAGAGAGAGACCCTTCTAAGCCACACCCCCAGTGACCCACCTCCTCAGATCAGGCTTCACCACACTTAACTATAACACTTATTGCTGATTAACCCACTGATGAGTATCATACCCCCATGATATCTCCCCAAAGTCCCACCTATGAGCTTATGAGGCTTTGGGGACCATCTAGATATAAACTATCACAGTTGGTCCCCTAGGGAACAGATTCCACATTTGTATGGGAGAAGCGACTAAAACTACATTGCAAAGTGCTGGGAGACAAGGTATAAAGAATCCTGAGCATAATTGTAATCAACCCCCAAATTCAAATTCAAATCTATACATGAGCAGGCCACAGCAGCTCCCTTTTGATTACCTCTGGGACCACAGCAATTACAAGACCACAACAACTGCAAGATGTACCCCAACTTCAGATGAATTAGAATTTGGAAAAGTGATTGTTTCAGAATTAGTAAAACATGGTCTAAAATACAGACAGCAAAATCTGGGACTGGGCTGTGAGTGAAAAGTAGGATCCATCCACGTGGTGCTGGGGTCAGCTTGCAAAAGACGCCCCTGGCCGAGCTCTGAAGCACTACACATTGCTCCCAAGTCCCAGAACAAACAGGCCCGGCCTCTTTTCTTTCCCCCTGGGCAAGCGCGAACCTCAAATGGCCTCTTTGAGTCCAGCAGGCTGGGGCTGTGTGCTCTGCATGGAAGGTCAAGGGAATGACAATGTGGGGTTTCTCTGACTTGGGCATCCCTGGGGGCGACAGGGCAGAGGTGACTGAGTGTTTGGAATTGAAAGGCTTCCTCTGGTGGATAAAAGAGAGGAGGGAGGGCGAGAGAGGAAGGGAGGCACTGCAGCATTGAGAGCAACAAAGCAGATACAACAGAAGACTGAGTGTGTGACAATTCCCAGGGAGGGTTCCAGCCCCTGAGTGAGCAGGACGCATGGAGACCAGGCTTCCCCAGGGGATGCCTGACAAAGTCTAGCAGCATTTTTGTTGACACACCCAAGGAGGAGGGTGTCACTGGCTTCCAATGGGTAGAGGCCAGGGACACAGCTAATAACCTATCATGTTCTGGATGGATACCATCAAAGGAGTCCCCAGCTCTAAACATTTGTAGCATGCAGGGAGGGGAGCCTGACTGAGAGGGCAGCTTTCCCCACAGAGGGAGGCAAGACAGGAAGGAATCTGCCCACCAGGTAAGCCCTATCTGGGCCCTGGCTCCCCCTTGCCGCTGCCGGAATGTGCCCACCAGAGCCCAGGAACTGCTGACAGGCAGAGACTGAGAAATGCCTCAGCCCGGGAAGACCAGGCGCCCAGAGCCCTGAAGAACTGAGCTCCCGCTGCACCCACCCAGGAGTAAGCTGTTTGCTATTCTGCCCCAGGCCCCCAACACAGCTGCTCTGATCCCCGGGAGGTGGAGGGGCTGCCCTAATTGCACTAATGGCTTGTAATCAGGCATAATGGGGTGTTTGTACACAGGAGCTGAGCTGCAGGTGTGGAAGGCAGGCAAATCCCATGGGGCCCCCAGAGGCTCTGCTGTGAGCCAGCTGAGAGGCCAGTTCCTGGGAACAACTTCACCCCCAGTTTAGGCTTCCCCTACTCCACTCTACCGGGATGCCAGCTCTCTACCTGCAAGCCCTCAAGAGTATTAGATTTCATGGCTGCCCCGCCCTGTCTGAATTTGATTTTTACCTCTCAGGCAAAGTGGAGAAGGTACTGACACTGTCACGGTACTGACACTGAACTTCAGCAGCTGGCCCAGTGTTCAGGGTCACCCCTTCAATGGGTCCAGACGCTTCCGGTTTCAACCCAAACTCTGGTTTCAGACTCCACTGCATCTGTCCTGGAGACTGTGCCTCTGGCTTTTGGAGGTTTATGGGCCATAAATACCCCCAGGAAAGAAACAGGAGTAGTATGGGAGACAGAGGTGTAAACTAGGATGGGAGAGAACTATCAATTATATGTCAACCTTATTTTGAAAATAATTTCGGTCAAATTCCTGTAAAAAATAAAGTACGTGATGTAATCAAGGAAATCTGAAGCTTGGTTGGACATGCCTAATATTAAGAAAATATTGTCCTTTCCTACAGGAAAGTGGGACAGTGGCAGAATGGTTGTATATTTTTAGGAGCCCTCATCTTTCAGAACTACGTGCTGAAATGTTTATGGATGAAAGCTCTCTATGTAGTGACATGGAAAATGTTCATAATTTATAACTTTAAGTGAATGTAGCAAGCTACAGATCAATGCATCGGATGTGATCCAATTTATTTTGTGAAGAAAAGAGCAAAGTGGGATGTCTACATGCGGTGTCATACTTGCTCAGGCTTGGAGAGGGGACATGAAGACCATATCAAAGTTTGCTGCTGGGCACCTCTTCAAAGTAGCTAAGTAAGGAGACTCTGTACATCTTGCAATTTTTCATTGCAGTACAATGTCTCTTAGTGAGGAAAAGTAAAATAATAGCCCCATCTAGGAACCTCCAATGAGTTAATGGACGTGAATAGTGATCTACAGCAGTGGTATCACAGACAGAGGCCACCAGACCCAGCACCACTCATGAGGCAGTTCTGCAGACCACCTCCAAGTCATGAGGACCAGTCTAAGAGGATCCAGTGGGGACAATCCAGAATGTGGGACACCCCACAGACAACCCAGTTTCTTCACAGCTGTATGGTAAGAGATAAAAAGAGATGAAAAGGAATCTATAGATTAAAGGAGATTTTTAATGTCACAGAAACAAATGCTTAGACCTTAGTTGGATACAGAATCTAGTAAGCTTTCAAATATAGTGTAACTCTGGGGGACAGTGGGCAGAACTGGACATTAGGTATCACCTCCTGGGGATGTTGATGACTCATGGCTGTTTTTTTTTTAATCCTATCTTTTATGGACACATATTTAAATAGGTTAGATAAGTGAAATGAAGCCTTAGATTTGCTTCAGATCGTCTCATGGTGGGGACATGGCAGTTTCCTGGCATGGGCTAAGCAAGACAGGCCACGTCGGAGTGGAGGCTGGTTCACAGGGCTCATTGTACGGCTTTCTGTGCCTCTGTTCAGGTGGGGATGCCTTAAAATATTATTAAAATATTATTTGTACTAATGAATGATTACTTTTTAAAAGAGGGGTGGTGACAACACCCTCCTGGGAGGGTATCTGTGAGGTGAGACCCACAGAGGCAGAGGATGTAGACACTCCAAACCCGAGACAGAAACTTTCGGAAAACTGAAACACGCAGGCATCTACAGGGATCCCTGAGAGGTGAAAGACTCCTGTGGTGCGGGTGGGTCAAGGCACAGTAGGCAGTGAAGAGGTGATGAGGGGTCCAACAGAAATCCTCAGGCTGCTCCCCACTCCCACTTCCCTCCAAGATCAGACATGCCCGTCTCACACGAAGACACCTGTCACATGTAGAGTTGTTCTGGCTCATGGCCCAGGCACTTGATTTCAAGGCTTTAGTCAGTGATCTCAAGTATGTAACCTCACTGTATCTCTCCCAGACAAACTCCAACTTCTGCACCAACATTCTTCAGCAGGAAGGGAACAAGATCAGAGTCAAAAATATCTTTATGCAAACAAGAAATGATGTGGAAAGTATCACTCCACAATCCTGACTGTGACACAGCCTAGACAGCTAGGCTAGTCAGAATAAGGACCTCATCACCACCCAGACTCTGCTGAGGGAAACACAGGGTCCAGGACTGTCTCTGTGAGGGATGCCAAGGAACAATGCATCCTTCACGGTCTCAAGTCTCTGCTCAGGTTCCTCTGGCTCCTGGAAGTCATGTGGTACTAAGATAGGAGATTAGGACTGGGCAAAAGGGTGTGAACCGTCAGTCACAGAGACTATGAAAAATCACGATGCAAAACAGTGATCTCCAGTGCCCGGATTTGATCCCAGAAGAAGGATATAAAAGACTGTGACCATTGACTTCTTGGGCACTGTTGCTGTCTTGGTGTTTCATCGGCCTGTTCTGAGTGCGGAACATACCTTCACTTTTCTTTGCTTCTCTTCCTTCTTCTTCCATTACTTTAAATAAACACAGCATTTTCAAGTTCATTGATTGTCCCAACCAATCCTTTGAACAGAACAAGCACATGGAATGGCTAGACATCACTCTGTCCTACAACAGTGTGACTTGTCACATGCCAAGGACCTGAGGTGACTTGCAAAAGTCAGAGACCTGAGTATGAGCTCAGTTTCCCCATCCTGTGATTCAGTTCCACCCAAGATATCCTAGATGGACACCCCAAGCCTCATCTAGCCTATGAGGCCCCATTTCTGGGGTCAAAGCATCTCAGTCAATGTTGACCTCCACTTCAATCCCAGCTTAGGCAGGGCAGGGGTTGAGGGAGCTATTCAACACCCCTCAGAAGATGTTCCTGGCCCTGGGCTCTTGTCACATATACCATGGTGGGAGATCTCCTGGTTCTTAACTTGATCCACATCCTCTCTCTGCCACTGGGTCTCTTCCTGATCAGGACCCAGGTGGCTGTCATCACACAAAATGCCCCACTCAGCCTAGCGTGTCTTCACCCCCCTTTCTGGCTGCCTTTTCCACTACTACCTCAGGAGCCCTATACCCCTTCCCTGCTGGGCTCTCACATCAGAGGTTCCTTGATTCCCCACCTGCTCACCAAGGGCTTCTTGCCCAGCAGAGGTCCTGGCTTCTGCCCCAGCCCCTCTCCTAACGCCCTGAGTGGTCCCTGCCCAGGACCAACCTATGTGGCAGCTGCCATCACACTTGCCTCAGGGGCTCCCGCAGTGTTTCAGAGCCCCCCTACGTCCTCCCAGACCCCATGAGGAGCCCTGCCGTGGGGCTGGGACCTTGCCAGAGAGTCAAGGTCTCTTGTGGTAGTAAGGGGCCTAGGCCAGAGCTGCTGCAGGCCTTCCTGTGCCCTCCTCTCCAAACTGAGCTCTGGCTCGCAGTGGAGGCCCTTGGCCCTTCATTCTTGAGATTATCTTGTGGGGGGATCATGGATACGCTTTGTTATGGAATACGGGGACCCCTGCATTGGCCCCTTCTTCTCATGCCAGGGCCTTGGGGGCCCCTCTGCAGCAGCATGGGTACAGGCAGTGCCCACCAAACACTAGAGGCAAAGAATGCCCAGCCAGGGAGAGGGAAGTCATGTGGTCTCCATAAGCTGAGACCTGGTCTGAAGACCCTGAGGACTGTTCAGCAGGGAAATTCTCCCTCCCCAGAAAAAGTGGCTGCTGTCTCCAGGTGGACTATGACTTCATCTTGCACTATGGATGGGACTCAGCTGGCTATGAGTCAGATGGACCTATCACCTCTGGACCGACTAGCTAGGTGCCCAAGCCACACCCACGGGGGACAATTTGCACTCCAGGAAGCCCCCAGGGACAGTCTCTGCTTTGCGAGCTAAAGTTCCATGACATGGCCTGTGGGTCTTCAGCACATGTCACTCTCTATTGCCAACACCCCCCTGGACCCCCAGCCTTGAAGCAGCCCTGGGCCTCAGTCACCACCAGAAGGGCTTGTGCTGCACCCCTGAGGATGTGTAGTGCCAGGCAGCAGGTGGCCTGGGGGTTGCACCTCTGCCAGCAGCCACTAGAGGAGGAAAGGGCAGCCCTCTCCAGGACCCCTGTGACTGGCCCAGGAAATGGCCCATCCACCACTCTCCCCCAGGACCGAAACACTGCTCCCCATTCAGTCACCTGTGAGCTTCCCACCCTGAGATGCTTTCCGGAAGGCCCGTCTGCCCTTCTCAAATGCTCCGCACTCCACTCCAATGCAGGATCTTCTGGAGCAGAGGGGAGGAAAGGAAGCCCACCTCAGAGGTCTGCAGGGCCTCAGCACACGGAGTTCAGCACATGCAGCTCCATCTCCCGCGGCAGAGGACGCGGTGCGGAGCCACCAGGGTTTCACAGTTTGGGTTTGGTTGTTTGTTGTGCTGGGGATTGATCCCGGGACCTTTATATTGAGCTAGACCCCCAGTCTTGTTTTTATGTTTTAAGACACGGTCTTATTGATCAACAAATAGCTCGACCAGGATATGATTTTAAGAACTTCCTGCCTCAGCCTCCTAGACTTCTGGGATGACAGGCAAGCACTGCCACTAGGGATTTCATGTTTGGATTGAACTCTATTAGTCAGGGGAAGGTGTGGGGGCAGCACTCAAGTCCCTGTGTCTGGACACCCCACATTAGCTAACCCCATCCAAGCAGGGACAGATGCTGCCTTCCAAGTAAGAACAATGGGCCAGGAGAAAGAGCCAGCTACAGTTCAGCCAGCGCAGAGCCCACATGCTCTCCCAGCACAGCTGGACCTCATCCCCCCTCAGGTGCCCTGCGCATCCAGCCTCCTCGCCATTGCCTTTCCCTAGGACCCGCGCCCACCATGGATACACTGGCTCCTCTGCACCTCCGTTTACCCACCTGTAAAATGGGTGTGTGAGACCTGCCCTTCTTAGGAGCTGCCAGAGGCCTTGGGACATGTCTGCTGGGTGCTCAGATGACACCCTGGTCCCCCTTTCCCAGCAGCCTGGCCTGTAGGGTGAAGGCCTGGCCTGCTGTTGCACCCGCAGCTCCAGGAGGCAGGAAATGGGGGCTTGTGGGCCCACAAGGCCCACCCACCCGGCTGCTTGCCTAGGGTTTTGCCTGCCTGGCAAGCCGTCATGTTCTCTGCAGAGGACAAGATCTGTGGTTATTAAGCACACACAGCCCACAGACTGTGGGCAGGAGATAAGGAAATCTCCCCGGACGGCTGTGGGATGGAGATTTTGGCCTTTTTTTTTTTTTTTTTTTTTGGTCTTTTTATTCTTCCTTCAACTCGGGTATTTTTGAGCTTAGAAGTGATTGCTCTAATCGAACCAAAAGACCAGCAGCGGGAGGCGGATTCACTCACAGAAAATGGAAAGTTAAAAAAAAAAAAAAAAAAAAAAAGAGGCGGAGGTGGGAGGAATTTATTCCAGAAACATGGAAACAGCGGTTAGAGATAAACACAGGCGGATAAGCACAGCCCAGCCAGGGCACAGGACACAGGCGGGAGCCCTTGGGAGCCTCTATCTGTGACAGGACAGAGTGGCTCCAGGACCACCCTTCAGGGCATCTCCCAGATGTAGACAGCTCCAGTGGACCCAGTCACAGCTGGTGCCTGGTGTGGCCAGGACCCCTCCCTGATGCCCAGCCCCTCTGAGCAAGTCCCTCCCGGTGGGCTGTATGTGTCCTGCTCACTGCCCAGTCCCCCTCCCACCGGTGCCCACTCAGGTCACCTCCCAGGAGTGACAGCCTAGGTAGGGGCCAGGGTTCATGCAGGGTTCAGGGTTCCATCCAGGTCCACCCTGAAACTACTCCCACTGCGTCAGCCGCTGGCCCCGGACGCATCAGGTTTAACCCTGACAAAAGTGCCATGCTGTCTCTCAAGGCCATCATGGTCATTCACACCCCAGGTGGAGACCCTGACAAAGCCCTGGCCCTAGAGTATCAGGCCTGTATTAAACCCCAACCTCCAACGAAGCAGACTTCAAAGGACATAAACAGCCAGAAAACATTGCTGAGCACAAGAAAGGTCCTTGAAGCAGCCACAGCTGCTTTCATCTCCCTCTCTCTCCCCAGAAAGCTCTGTCTTCAGAGTCTGACACTCAAGCCTACCTTCAGTGCTGTTCCTTGCCAAGAATGCTTTTCCCTACCCTCTTCATAGTTCAGCTGGCTTCTTACCCTCTAAGTGTCCACTCCTGCCTCCTCCTCCAAGCAGCCTCTCCCAGACCAACCTTCCATTTTCTCTACTCCTGCTGCTGCCTCTCACTTCCTTGCACTGACAAGGGTGACAACACTGAGCTTGTCTGCTCCCTCTGTCTTTTTCTCCCTCATGGTGGGCAGTCAGTTGGGCTGCAGAAGGTGCCTCCTGGATATGCGCTGATGGATAAACGAGCCGCCTCTAATGTCTCTCCTATCAGCCTTTCCCCTGACCAAACCCTCACCGTGTCAACCCCAATAGAAACAGAGATAGCCGGTGGCAGGGGGTGGGACCTCCCCAGGGTGAGGCCCCTGTCGGCGTATGAGCCCTTGCCCTACTCAGGAACCAAGGCTGCCTATGTGTTATGGTTTAGATCTAAAATATCACCCGGAAGTCTCATATATTCAGAGGTGGGAATTTGAGGTGATTAGATCATAGGGGTGCAATTCTCATCAGTGGATTTATCCACTGATGAGTTCAGAGCCATTAGGACATAGGACCTGGCTGGAGGTGGGTCCCTGGGGTGTGACTGGAAGGGTGTATTCTTGTCTGCTCACTGCTTTTCCTTCTCTCTTTTCGTCACTGCCATGGGTTGATCAGTTTTACTCTACCATGTCCTTTCACCGTATGTTTCTGCCTTGGAGCCAGCCAACCATAGACTGAACTCTTGGAACCATGAGCCAAAATAAACCTCTTCTCTTTTAACTGTTAAGTGTGGGATATTTAATTTCAGCAATGGGACAGTGACTAAGACACTGGGATGTTTTTGACCCACAGAATATGGTGGAAGAGACAATGTTTGCATTCCAGAGCTTGGCAGTACATACCCTCACTGTCTCAGGACCCAGGGCTACACAGACTAGCCCCACGAACACATGACACTTTCCCAAATCTCCAGACTTGTCCCCTTTCTTACTACCTAAGCCCCACTTAGGGGACAGAGCTGCAACAGGAACACAGGGATGGGAAGGATCCCAGGGTATAGGGTGGAGGATTTCACATGTCCCAACCAAGACACATGAAGGTCCTCAGTAATGGCTGCCTCCCCAGACAGTGTTTCAAAAGCTCTGTGGCCATTACCTGCAGCACATCAGATTATCCTGTGACCCATGTGTTGTGCAGAAGTTGCCTCTGCTGAGCTCCTTTGTGTGTGATTTCCTAGAGGACCTCAGAGGCCCCTGGAGGAGGAGTTGTCCTTTCTCAGAGTTCCCGGCAATCAGAGGCCATTCTGTAAGCCAGAGTGTTTCCTTGTAAAAGAGAAAGGAAGTGTCCTCGGGCGCACGTCTTGGGAACAATTATGCTTACTGTCCCTCAGCCACTCGGCAGTATTTGGGGCAGGATCTGAGCTTTTTACCAAAGCACCCAAGCCTGCTGCTGCCACTTCTGAGTTGATGACCCACCCGCACCTGGCCTGGGAGCAGGGCTCTTCCTCTTCCATAGCCTATGACCTTCCATACTGTTCCAAGGCCCAGGCATGACATTCCAAGCCCCCAGCACCCACCTTAATGCTCCTTGCTGACAGTCTGCCTGAGCCTGGCCTGCTCCATACATGTCCTCCTTCAAAAGCACCCTATCCTCTGCCTCATCGTCCCTGGCAGGCCCCATGCTCTCTGCCTGGCCTTCCTCTATCCCCAGCGCAGCTCCTGCTGCATCACTGCATCCTGCTGCCACCTTCCTTTCCTGCTTGGCAGCAGCCTGGTTGATGCCCCCAGAAGCCAAGGCAGCCTGGCAGCCTTGCCGCCTCACAGGCTCTCACACCTGCCTCTGCTCAGGGGGCTGTGCCCAGTGCCTACTCTCCACACTCCTGGCTTCTCATCCCTGCCATCCTGAGCCTGAGGCCAGGCAGTTCTTCATGGCCAGGACTTCCTGTGCAGGGCTCAGCCTCATCTCTGCCCTTACCCTGCTGGGTACCCATGTCACTTCCCCATCCCATGCTGACTATAAAACATGCCTCAGGCCATTGATAGCCATCTTATGCATGCTTCACATGCCTAGGGACAGCATCCTCCCTGGCTGAGGAGCCTGCTCCAGGCTGTCCCCCAACCCTATCTCACACTGGAGAATATGACCATAGAAACCATTGGCATTTTCCAGTCCCCTCTGCCGGAAAGGCCCCAGGCTGACCTCTCAAGGCTCTTTGGAAGACAAGGGTGGTTTCCCACAACTCTCTTCCCATGTCCTCACCACAGACCCCACACAGAGGAAGTCAGGCCAAGGCTGCAGGCATTTGTGACATCCATATCATAGTACACTCTTCAACGGTCTCTGGCTCTCACAGGACTTCCAACGTGCAGTGACACAGCTCCTAATGGGGACTGCAGAAGGACTTGGAGACCCAGAATGTGGGTACGCACCACTGGCTCAACAGGGCTTCCCAGACAATGCAGATCATAGGACTGTGGACCAGCAAGTCACTGAGGCCCAGTAAGCACCAGCAGGCAGGTGAATTCCTTGCTGCTGCTGTGATCTCTGTCCCCACACTGCCTCCCTGTCCCCGTGAACACAGGTACCTCCAGAAATGCCCAGCCTCAGGTGAGTACAATCCATTAAAAGCAGGATCTTAGGGCAGAACCTTGGCTTCAGGGAGGAAGCTGGGCCACCACTGCCACCCAGAGGCTGGCTGGGAGCCAGGCTGCCTGGCATAGGAACGACTCTGGAACCACTATCCAGACAGTATAGCCAAACCCAAAAGGGAGAAGGGTATGCGACAGCCCAGTGCTCACTCTACAGACCCAGGAATCTGCAGGTCAGAGCTGAGGCCAGGGAAGCCACAGAAGTGATCCAGGAGCCGGGAGCCAGTAAAGCACCACACTCTGGCCATGCCGGGTCACCCTGCCTGACCTCTACAGCTTCCCAGCATTCCAGTCCTGGACACATTCCCTTCCAGCACAGCCTGCCTGGCCTTCCTAGCCACACTGAGCAGACAGTCCACCAGGCAGCACCTGCTGCCTCTAGATCAGCATGGGGCCAGGCCACCTGCTTGCCACATTTCTCCAAGGAAAAAGTCATAAAAACAATGCTAAAACTCGTCTGCAGAACACAGGTTGGGGTTACTTTGCTAAAGAGAAGTAGATGTGCAGGGATCTTCAGTTCACCTGGAACCCCTCCCTGACTCTCTTACCCCAGCAAACCTGTAAATGGGCTCAGTGCCTTACAGTCAAGCCACTCCCGCAACTGTACCTCCATCTCTCCAACAGCAGGCAGAGCACTCCCATCAGCCAGCAGGGCCTTCTGTTTCCCTCCTTGCTCCAGCTCCCAGGGGAAGAAATTGAGGCCCACAGAGGACAAGTGACTTCAAGGTCCAGCCCCAAACTGGTATTCTTCATGTGGTCAAGGATGGGGTGTAGCATGGGAAAAAGCGACAGTAGGTAGCACCTGGATTTGGCCATGCCACCACTGCCACCCAAGGAGAAGTGCCTAGCCAAGGTGAAAGACCAAAGGTGACCTCCCTCTGCCACCTTTGCCACTTCTTCTCCTGCAGTAGCACCCAACTCTACTTTCAGGATCAGTGGCCTGGCAATTCACTAGATTCCTCCTTTCCCATCCTTGGGCCTCAAAGCTGTACCCACCTCTCCTCAAAACCTAGCCTTCCGTCATAAGTGACTAAAGGTATCCACTCAGAGTCACCAAGTGCCACCTTGCACACCTGCAAGGGTGGCTGTCCTGAGGTCATCACTGCATGCAACACACCCTGGGTGCTTGGAACAAAGGGCCTGGGACCAGGAAACCTGGAAAAGACAAGAGGAGCCAGTCACAAGGAGCCAGCACAGAGGAGCTACACAGTGCAATGCTCCCACCCTACAGACTGAACCAAGAGGCAGGGCGAAAGGGCGCTGAGACATGTCGCAGACATAAACCCCTCTCATATTCCTTTGCAGAAGGGAAATCAAGGCCCACAGAAAGGACATGGCATCAAGCACATGGATATCTTTGGCCATGACAGTCCACACTAAGCCCTGGGTCCCAGGGAGGCCACCATGAATGTGGCCCAGCAGAAGGGCCTGGGTCACCTTCCCTATCCAGAGCCATCTATGTAGACTAAAAGGAAGGAACAGGGGTCTCATCACAGATCGTACTGTGGCAGGTACTGTACTGACCCTCAGGGGACATTCCTTGTTTGTATCTTCACAAACCTACCTGCAGGTGGGTCATGATCTTCCCATTTTCACAGGTCAGAGGCTACCACACCTGCAGGGGCAGAGTGGGGAGGGACCCCAGCTAGCAGAGCCCTGGGCAGAGACCCAGGTCAGCTTGACACCACCACGCTGTGCTCCGAGACTGCAGGTCCATCTACAGCCCAGGAATTATGCTGTCATTATTCTTCAGTAATCACCATGAGGAAATGCCAGCATTTCTCTTCCTTTCCCACCTGTTCCGTGGACACCTGAAGTTCTGGCCACAGCCACATAATGGACACAATGATTGACATACAGAGTGTAGGCAAAGCATTTCAAGGTGTCCAGATGAATACTGAAGCTTCAGTGTTACAAAAAAATAATAATAATTAACACTAACTACATCAATAGGCAACAATGACCACCATTACCATGTGGCAGCTGTCTGGGGCTACAGATGTGGCCCCATCCTCAGCCAGGGCAGGCAAGCAGACAGACAGTCCTCTACAGGACTTAAATGATAGCCCGAAAGCCAGCCATACCCCTGAGTAAGTCTGGCCAGGAAGCTGACATGCGCAGCCCTGCTCCAGAAGGTGTCCCAGCAGAACCACCTGCCCAGCCCTCACCATTGGTCATCTGAGAAGCCTGAGTCTGAGAAATGCCCAAGGGAGAAGAAAAGGGACCCTTGCCCAGGAGAAGGTAGGGGGGAAAGGCAGAGGGCACGGAGGGAAGGGGCTGCCTAATACTTTACCAAACCAAAGACATTTTAGAAGTCAATGACTCAGCCTTTTGTTTTGCAGATGAGGAACTGAAGATCAGGGAGGGTAAATGACTTGCCGGAGGTCACCCAATGATAGGGTAAAAAAATTAAGCCCAAGGCTTCTATCGACCAGTGGCACTTGCCTTGCACATAGATCCCCCTCTAATTACTAACAGAACAGTCAGCCTAGTCTTGATTATTGGAAAGGTCACCAGCATCCATTCACTCACCCCAAATCCATTTCCTTCTCCTAGATTTATTCATCCTCTCACATCTTTCATCCACTCATCCAACTCCCATCCACACACACCCATCCATATATACTTCTATACCCACCTTCCCTTCTCACCATCTCATCCATTCATCCTTCCACCTACTGATCTATCACTCATTCATCCACAATCCATTCAACCCACAGCCACCCACCCACTTTCAAACCTATCCATACAGCTATCCATCCACATTCATCCTCCCACCTGCCTACTCCTTCATCTGTCTCTCATTCATCTGTGTATCTACATATTCATCCCTCCAACCACCTACCCATCTTGTATCTTTGTAGATTTTTAATCCATCAGCACATGCACCTATTCATCTCCCTACCACTGATGCCCATCCACGTATTTATCCATTTATCCTCTCACCAATCACATCCACCTATTTATCTTCCCACTCATCCATCCACCTATCTGCTATCTGCCCTCTCGCCTATCTGTCCACTCATTCAGGCAGACTGATAGGTCTTTGCATCTAGGCATACATGTATCTGTCCATCCCTTAATTCTTTGTCCTTCTTCAGGGCTTATGAGCACAGACCTGTATACTCCTGGCTTTGCACTCAATGCTTGTGAAAAAAATAAAGGACCCCTGCACAACTCTGTTCACTAGGCACATGGGACAGGGGGAACATGAGGAGGCAGGGGCATTCTCAGAAACGGAGACGCTCCCCCATCCAGCTCCTCAACATGTTATTCCACGTACGGCCTGCACACTCCACATCCGTATTTCCCACAGGATAGTGGCACAAGACCTGGTCTCATCTTTCTTCCCTCCCCATGCTGTAGGTAAGCTACAGCACCCTGGTCTCTGACCACACTACCGGGCCATGAGCTGCAGACAGTCAAGGCTGTGTTCCCCAAATCCTGTGACCTGGTGTCACTGTGTACAGCCCACATGCAATGTCCTGGGGCTTCTTGCTGGCCTTCCCTGGACTCGGCCTTTCCATCGGTGCACTGAGGCACAAGTTTCAGGTCTCCAGGACCCAGGATCCCTGATGGCGTGGCAGCCCCGGGGGAGGGAGATGAACCACTGGCGGCATCGAGGAGAGACCTGGCCTGCATCTTCTCAGTGTGCACTGCCCAGCTCCATGTTCAGATTCACACATGGAGCCAGGAAGCCATTCTTTACCTCCCTCCCGATGACTCAGTGTCAACACCTGATGAGTCACATCGCTGGCAAATAGGGACCCTGCTCCAGTCGCCCCCACAGCAAGGACTTAGCTCTCCCCAGGCACAGCTTGAGTGAGCGCTGCAGCCAAGACGAGCCATGGGGGAGGGCACACCTATCCCCCAGCCTGATTTGATTAATGGGGCAAAAAGACCCAGAGAGATTAGCTGCCTTCCCAAAGACACAGTTCATAAGAGGGCAGTAACAATATGGCCAGTACACTCTCAAGTGGAGTTCGTTGGACATCTGTCCTGCTCTTTTCTGTCCACACTGGGCTCAGGCCTCTAGGCACCACTGACCACATAGCACCCTACTTTCTCCCCAAGCCATCTTCCCCTCACTCTCCCAGAAAGAAGAAAAGAGGCTCTTCTGGTCCAGGGAGACTCTGCCACTGTGGCTCAGGGCTTACCACAGCCCAAGATGCTCTAGTCACACAGTGTGCTCTATGCAGTGACAACCTCAGTAGGAGAGGGGGAGCCTGAGATGGGATTGGCCCCGAAATGGCAGAAGTGAAAGAAAGAGGTCACATGTGGCTTCTCCTCTTAGATAATACCTTAGCCAGGCACCTGTCTTTAGGGGGCAGTGGTGGGTGTGGTCAGCCCTATGGACTTTCTGCTGCTGCCTACCTTAGTACTAAATCTCATCCTCAGCAACCCAGTTCTGGCCTGACCCAGCATACAGGCCCCTGCATAGCAGCTTCAGCATCCTCACCCTCTATGACCAAGCCCACTCCTGATTGCTAGGCCTGACATAGTACCAGGCCTGCTGCAAGCCATTCCATCAGCCCACGACAAGTTACCACGTAACTTGAGGGAAGGGTCAGTATCATCTCATGTCATATCATGACATCCTGCTGGGCCTAGCATCAGAGACGGGCTCTGAGTTCTGCACCCAGTAAAGGCCACAAGTCAGTCCTGCAGAAACACACAGACATTCCTCAACCTGTGCGGAGCATGAGGTGCTTCCTCTTCCTGGGTGGAAGTGAGTTTCCATTGTCCCAGAGCTCCTTCTTACCTCCCCTGCTTCCTTAATCAGTTTTATTATCTGATTCACAATATCAGTGCTTTAATACTTAAAGCGGATTTGAATTAGCATAACTGGCCCTAAGTGAAAATAAATTAATGTTAGTGCGTAAGAAGTTTCTCCAGACAATTAGAACTCGAACTAAATTAAATTAATATCTAATCTTTCCCATTCTTATTTCTGAGCCTCGTCTTCCAGGTGGTGCAGGGGGACATGGGCTGTACTGAGAGGCGCCTTAGTCAGGGGGCAGTGGGGTTCAGCCCCACCCTTCCCCATAGGCTTGTGGAGACATTGAACCAGACAAGAGGAATCTGGGCTCCAAGCTTGGCAGCCTGTGAATGCTGGAGGAGACAGCTGGGAAAGGCAAAGCATGGCATCTAGGGGCTGTGGACACCCAGTGGGGTGGCCTCTGGAGTCCCAGCTTTGAGAAATAGCCATAGCCCTGCTCCAGACCTGCTGACCCTGGGGTTGCAGAAGCTGCTACTGTAGACACTGCGGTGGGTTTTTCAGTGTCTCTGGCCATCTTTGAGAGGTTTCCTCCAGTTCCCAGCTAGATACTTGCTAAATGAATGTCTAATTTACTCTTCCTCACAACTTCCAGGACACAGGTCTTAATCCTGTCCCATGCCTGGAAAACTGAGGCCCAGGCTCAAGCCAAGGCCACTGAAGGGTGAATAGCCAGCAGAGAGCCGACTCCCTGTGAGCCCATAGGGCTCACAGCTGAAGAGCTCAAGCTGGCCTGGAGACATGCCCACAAGAACTTCACCCTTCAAAGGACACCCACTGTTCTGTCTTTGTCATCTCCCTGGGACCTTTGACCTGCTGGTCTGTGCAATAAACTCCACCTGGCCTCCCTGCTGCCCCATCTCACACACAGGCCAGTCCTCAGGTCATACCTGATAAGAGGAATTAGAGCAGGAAAGGGATCCAACCAACTGCTTCAAGGAGTCTCAAAGATCCTCAGAGCTCAGAGTAGCCAGGCTTCTCCAGAATGACTTGGAGTCACCTGCATCACCAAACTCCCTTATCTGCCCCTGTCCACCTCCTCTGTACTGTTTTTCACCCCATCTTGCCCCATCGAGCAGAGGAGGAGAATTCAGACTCAGAGATGAATCAGTTTGCTCAAGGTCAAATGCAAGAGTTAGGGCTGACTGGACCCAGGACCTTTAGCTTCACACATGGAAGCAGCTTCTGAGAGAGACCCCAGGACTAGCAGGATCATGGCCCTGAGAGGATCCCCCAGGCAGGCAAATTGCAAGGGTATTTCTTTACTCCAGGGTAAGTCTGGGGCAGAATTGTGTCAGGAGCTTCTCAAGATCCCCCTCATTTCCCAAATGCAAGAAGAATTCCCCAACAGGTCCCTCGATCAGCATCACAGCAGGGAGGAAGCAGGGCTCCAACCCCGCAGGTAGCTCCTCCAGGATCTGCCTTAGCTGAACTAACCCTTGGCTCCAGTGACGCATACCACCCACCAGCCAGAGTGTGCCAGCCCCAGCACCCCCATTAAACTTGCCTTCAGTTCTCTTCAGGGTGTTTTGGGTTTTAAGGTGGGCGTTTAGGAGACACAAGTCACCTAGGGTTTCTTCTACCAGAAATGGCATAATCTGATGTCTCCAGACCCCAAGTCCTCAAAGCAGTCACTCAGTTCTGGCCCAGTCTGTGCTGCCTCCAGCTGCCCCTCAGATGCAGACTCCAGTGCTCCCTCCATAGTGCCATGGAGACTCCTACGGGTGGAATGTGGAAGGGACAAAGACAGGCATGCCATCTTCATGTCACAGCACCCTGCAAGCTGGTCAGCCCAGCTTCTGCTTTCAGAGCACCCTCAGCAGCCCATCCACAGCCAGCAATGAGCATATAACAGCATCTGCCTTCTGGTCCAGAGCTGGACAGCAATGCCAACGGTACAGTTTTATCTTAATTTGGGGCAATGGGGCCAAGCCGGCTTCTCAGAAATCTTGTCCCCATGCCTGAAGCCAGACTGACCCACACTCTGAAGTTTGCTAAACTGCTGAGCCACTGAGTCAGGCCCGAGGCCTGCTGCTCACTGTCTGGGAATTACTCTTTAACTAACCAACCTACCTGATGCTGGGAACAGCAGGTGGCGGTCTCCAGGAGCCAGGCAGCTTCTGGGCTGCAAATGTCTGGGGACACCTCCAGCAAGACAGGACAGCTCTCTGACTAGAGCTGCAGTGAATGCCCTCCTTGCTTAAAAGGGAGGGGTATCGTGGGCTGAGCAGGGCCCCCAAGAATAACAACCGTGTGCTCCAGTTATGAGACACAGAACCTGATTCTACAACCCCCCCCCCATCCATCATTTGCTGGAGAATGAGAGCAGCCGTGTCTCTTCCCTGCACCTCAGGGCCCCCTGTGTCCAGTGGGGGAACTGATACGTTGCTCTAGAATTTACATCAATATAGGCCAAGCACCTGGAACCCAGAGTCTCAGACAATGCCAAGGACTTTTCCTTACAGTTTGAGAAGAGCACACCTACATCTCAAAGTCCGTGCTAAAGCAATTGAGAAGTCCTTCTGCTGGGGAGCTTAGTTTTGTAGTCATTTACCCACCTGTTACTCAAATGTCCATCTTGGACCAGCTGGACCCTAGAAAGGGGGAGGTCAGGCCCCTTGGTCTGTCCTTGGGAAGCTTTCAGTGTGGTTCCAGGCAAAGCCAGTGTCCACATGAGACACCACAGCAAGGCAACCAGAGCACACCAGTTCCCATTCCAAGGAGCCATTCTGAGACAGCCAGGAGAGGGTGCCTGGAGGCTGGCGGGCAACCTGGAGGAGGGGCCTGCTGTGAGTTTTGATGGAGGGGAGCTCAGAAGACCTCATAGAGGTGTTCAGAGAGAAGAGATATGGAAGGCACTTAGGTGGGCGTCTTCTCTGCTCGGGCACAAGAAGAGAACACGTGGTGAGCAGAGTGCTCTGTTTGAGTTAGCAAATGAAGAAGCCACATTCATGACTTTAACAGCTTACAAAGTACCTAAGCATTTCTACAGAATCATTTTGCTCAGCCTCTACCTTTCATCACTGTGTCCATCCTGCAATGTGAATCAGCACAGGCAGCTCAATTCCTGGAGGAGGAAGATGGAGACAAGTGGGCAGGGTCGGAGGCTTGTAGAAGATTGCTGCCACTGAAGTGTCAGGTTTAAAGCCACACCCTCAGCTCACCTCCTCATTGGGTTCTTTCCCAGGCTCTGCATGGCAGCAATCTGGCCCCATCAGCTCCAGCCATCTCTTCCAGGCCCAAGTCCAGAAGCAGAGACAGCTCCTGCAACCATCAGGGATACACTCTTATTGGACAAAGCCAAGTCACGTGTCCACACCTGAACCAATCACAGTGGCCTAGGGCACTGGGTCCTGTAATAGGCTAGGAAATCTTGATATGTCCCATCACATGTCATCAAGGAACACAGCCATTGTGAACCCAAAGCTAGGAGAACAACATGGAAGGCTGAGAGGAAAGTCCTGAACCCTTCCTCTGCAGAAGAGGAAGGAGAAACTAGGCACACAGCAATTGCCTACCCCTGGAAGAAACAGCTGAGCCCAGCCCTAAAGTAACACAAAGGTTTCAGGCTGAAGATTTCCAGCAGGCCAAATCCAAGGCACCTGAGGGTCCCAGGCACACTGATGAATGTCCTCAATACAAGCTCAGGGATAAGGAAGACTGAGATGAGAGTGTGAATCCTACCCTGCTTCACCCTAGGGCAAGCAGTAGGGTGCTCATGACTGACATATGGCCCAGGCTGCCAGGTTCAGGTTCTGAGGCCACCCGCTGGACTATGTGATCCATTTGCCTCAAGGTCCATGGCTATAGAGGTACAGGGTTTGTGGTACAGTGTTCCATGTGTTATAAACACCCAGCATCACACCCGGACACAGGGCACATGGATACAGGGGAGCAGCTGCACACAGAAGGAACAGCTGGACACAGAAGGAATACTCAGGCTCAGGGCAAACAGCTGGATTTAAAGAAAATAGCTAGACAAAAGGGCATGCAGACACAGAAGGGGCAACTAGACACAGGGCTCCTGGGCACAGAGGGAGCACTGCAGACACTCAGCACTGCGAAGTGCTTCAGAGACCTGAGGAAGGGAGACCTGGGTGCCGAGGAGGTCAGGTCTCTGCCTGGGGCTCTTCCCAGTGGCTTCTGCCAGGCCTGCCCCAATAGCTCCCCCTCAATGGCTTTGCTCAACATCTCTTTTATGTTGGGTTTCATTGCAAGATTTTTTTTTCCAGGAAATGATTTGCACTACTTTATAATACATTGGGAGAGCTACAGATCTATGTATACACAGGGGATAAAGTGAGATAAAGGGATGACATCTCTGAGGATGTCACGGATGACAGGAGCTGGCACTGCACTCATGGAAAAAAGTGGCCACAATGAAGAATGTGAGCAGGGAGGGATTTGGGGCCAAGGTTCTGGTAGAGTCAACTGGCACTTATCACCCAGCAGGTACCCAGAAGCTGCTCACAGATAGGTAAGTGTTCATCAAACACTGTGAAAGGGGGGGTGGGGGACTCTGGCTGAGAGGAGGAAGCCTATGGAGGGTATGGGGTGGCCTGGTGCCAGAGGAGGCTGACCTCCTGGACACAGGACCCAGAGGATGGCCACTTCACAGCAGCCTGAGTAGGTCCCCAAGTGTTGGGTTGTGATGCCCAGTAAATGACAGAGTTCATCTGAGTCCTCAGGGAATTGCTTCTCTAGACCTCAGTGGCCCCTTCTGTATGGTGACAGGAGGTTCATCCCATCCCATCATCACTAGAGCCACCCACAACCTTGTACTCCAAATATGTCCCCCTTTTTCCCCACAAAGTCCAGGGGTACACCTCTTGTGCTTGCACACGTGCTTGTACAAAGTCCTCTCAGACGCCACCCTGTACTGAAAGGTACATGGGTGCTACAGAAAATATTTAGTAGAGGGTGTGGTCCGATTTGCTGGAGTTGTTTTGTCCATCTTTTCTCAAAATTGATCAGATCCATAATGTGGGGGTTGAGTGTTTGCAAACAGAGCTCTCCCAGCACGATGAGGCTGAGCATCGCTCTGGCTGCTTCCTGGGTTTGCACACTGCTATCTTCTTCAACCAAGATGGCTTTGGAAAGTGTATCAGGCAGCACAGGCTATACTGTATTGCAGGATCAAACAGCACTCAGATAGCTCCGGATTTTGAAACTCCTAAAGGCTGTTTCTCACTGATATTCTGTGCCCACTGAAGTTGTCGAGAGGACTCTCTCTGCTGTGATCCCTCTAGGACCCAAGATGTCATAGCAGTCCCATCTCCCTGTCTGCTGCCTGCTGCCATAGAAGAGGGAAGAGAGAGCATAGGAATCCATATGCCTGGAGAGGAAGACACAGAAAGGTCCCTCTGTAAGCAACACTGCTGATCAGCAGAAAGGACACTGCAGGTATCCGCTGGGTGGTTATAGCTAAGAATACAAAGAGGAAACTGAGGTAACTAGGAACCCATAAGGCACAAAACATGCATTACACAGAAAAAGAAGGAGGGGTGATCATGACCACAAAGTAGGGAAGAAGTCAAGTTACAGAGCAATCTGTCCCTTAATGCTATTAATGCAGTTCCTTCGTTGGCAGAAAAATTGCCCTAAAATAAGTGCTGAGCCTCGTCTGCTCCTTCATGGTGGTCCTGCATATCCAAGGGCTGAGCATCCAGTTTTTAAAACTACTTCTCCACAGGGACAAGGCCACACACCACCCAACATGGAGCCAGGAGGTGAGCTGGGAGACATGCGCCCTCAGATGAGGCTGCCATTCCCAGGGAACCATTCAGGCCCTTAGGCCTTGCTACCTGCTTCCTCAAGTACTCTCTAATCAGTTAGGACCCCAGGAACCAGGGACATGGTGGACAACTGAACTGTCCAAGTTGCCCCTGGCCTGGGCAGTGACTTGAAACATCTTGCTGTACTTTGTTAATCAATCTTTCAGCCTCATCTGCTGCTTTTAGCATTCACAGATGGGTTGCAAATGTCATCAATAGGCAGAAGAAAAGCAGGCCTGTGGCCAGGTGTTTAGGAGGCAGGAGGATGCCCTGAGGGAACTTTGGAGGGTGAGGCTCTCTATTCAGAGCCCCTCTGTTCAGCTTCACACCAGGCTGGGCAGCACCCAATTCTGCAGGATGCATGGCCCCCACCATACTCTCAGGATGTCAGTTGTACTCAGAATACCACTGGGGTGCTGATTTCAAATGCTTATTTCCAACCACCTGGAGAGTTTCTTACAACTCAAGCATGATAATATCAGAGGAAGTGAATTCAAGCAGAAATATTTGACCCACTGTGAGACAAACAAGCTTGGAGAACTTCTGAAGTTATTATTAATCATTTACACACAGAATTGACTACAAAGAGGGAAAGACAGAGTCCTCACCTCCCCTCACAGCAGGGTTTCTTTTCAACCCGAGGCTTCTTTTTGAAAACTGGGGCTACAGATTTTCTCTCCTTCCCAGAAACCTTCCGAAATATTCAAGGTGCTGGCCAGGCTGCCTTTCTGCTGGGCCCGGAGACCTGCTGGTAAAAGGCAGAGACACCCCAGGGGCAAGATTTAAACATCATCTGCCTTCATTTTCAATGATAAGCACAAATTCTAGCCCTGCTTATTCCTCCAGGAGTGGCTTTCTTCTTCATAAGAAACCTAGCAAGGAAGATGAAGAGGAGGTGAGGCCAGGCTGTGTCCACTTCTCCCTATACTTCAGAGGAGGCTGGCACAGGCTGGCTACCGAGTAAGATGCTCCATAGAGAGAAGGACTCCAGGCAGGGAAGGTGGGCATTGATACAGGAGGACAATGTGTCACCTTGTTATGGCTTGTATGTAGATATCCCGCTAAAGCCTCTTTCAGTAGTTCATAGGTGGGTTTTTTTTTTAATTGGCTGGATCTAGAGTGTGTGACACTTAGATTAAGGGTGTGTGGTACTAAATGAATCTACTGGTTGCAATCACCATAGTTCTGGGTGAGGCCATGTGGATTTACTGAAGGCAGAAGCCCTACCCTTCTGCCACCCAAAAGATCTGTAGCCTGGATGGGATGAAAGGAAAGGAAGGCTTGCCAATGGCTGCTTCACTGATTGCTGCCTTCTGCCTGCCACACCATGAACTCTTTCTCCTCTGTGACACCCTTCTGCCATGAAAGCCTGCCTTGCAGCTGGCTATGAACTTAAACCTCTACAAAATGCAAGCTGAAATAAATCTTTGCTCCTTTACTTGGGGTGTCAAGTATTTTGTCTCAGTAACAAGAAGAGTAACTCAGACACACCCAAAGATGCTCAAATGCTGAGGCAGTTTGAGGCTGCTGTGATCTTGGCGGGCTCTACTCTCTGCCCAGACAATGCTAAGCACAGGCTGCTCTCTTCCACTCTGCCCTTTTGCCCCTGTCAGCACTGGCTGGCCAGTGCCACCCTGTCCAGCCCTCAAGAATAGCCTATTGTCCACAAGAACCAGCCATAAGATGACAGAGCTGACCTCCCTTCTTCTTTGGCTTAGGAGCCACCTACCAGAAGGGCAGCAGCAAGACCAGCCCAAGGTTCACATCACTTAGCTCCTGGGGCTACTGCGACATCACCTGCTGTGGTGCCCAACCCTCTTAGACCCCTCAGTGCTAACTCAGCTCATCCAGACCGAAAACCTTGTCTTCACCCCACATAGCTTTTGCCCTAACTAGACTCTTGGGCATCTTACAAAGAAAGCAAAGGGAGGGCCCAGAGGAGCTAGGCCCCCTTCCCTGTGAGGCAGCTCCTGGTGGGCCCACACCCTGGCAGTGGAGGAGCCAGAGAAGGCCTCTCAGTTGCCACCCTAGGATCCACTGCCATGGGATATCTGGGCCAGCACAGAAGTCCCCTTCCCAGGAATGACTGTGGCCTCCACAGGGCAGCTAATGATGCTGCTGGCAGCCAGACCCCCAGGGTCCCCTGGACAGAACTCTGTCTTTCTCAATGCTTACTGGGGTGACACAAAGGAGGGATCATAGGGTGGCTCTGCACACTTTGGCTCATGACTATGGGCCTGTTCCCTGCCTTGCTGTACCTTGGTTCCCTCATCTATGAAGGTTCAGCGGCTGGGACAAGCAGATCAGCTGGGTAAAGTGATTATCAGAGTGTCAATAACCACTACTGGATTTCAAAGGATCACAGCAGGCAGAGGTCAGCACACCTCTCCCCGCCAGGCCACATGTACATCTACACACATGCTATATGCATAGATTCATCCACTTGCATACTTGTGCCCATGTGTGTGAATGAACTGCACAGTGTTTGTATAGATGGGCCATGTGTATAGCTCATAGATGAGCACACACACCCCCCAACCACCTGGCCATCTCCACCCTGCAACTGCTTGGACATTGGATTAGCCCTGGTGTCCTTGTTTCCCCAGTGGGTAAATTCCCCATAGCTTCCTTGGGTTAGTTTTCTGTCTACATAACAAAATACTTGAAATAGCCAAGTTATAAAGAGGCAACATTTATTTTGGCTGACAGTTATGGAGGCTTCAGTCCATGATCAACTGGCCTTGTTGCTTTGCTGCCTGTGGCAAGGAAGTACATGCCCTGCAGAGAAAGCTACTCACTTCATAGGCAGAAATCAAAAGAGAGTAAGCAGGGAGCTGGGGTTCCATAACCCCTTCAAGGACAAGCCACCTCCAATGACCTAAAAAGCTCCTACCACAAGTCACCTCTTAAAGGTTCCATCACCTCCCAATAGTACTATCCTGGGAACACTCTTGAACACATGAGCCTCTCAAAACACTCAAGATCCAAACTATAGCCCCCCTCTAACCTCTGCTCTCGCAGTCTATCTTTAGGTTTGGCCCTGACTCTGGGTTGGCTGTGGTTTCTACAGGGTCTCTGTAGGCTTCAATCCAGCCCTGAAGCAAGCAAACCACTCTCCAGCCGCACAAGGCTGCACCAGGCCCTAAGGGGAACTCTGAGGACACAGAGCAACAGCCCAGAAACTAATGGCATGAAGTGGACACTTGCCTCCCTCATGCGGCCTGCAAGCAGGTCGCCAAGGCCTGGTGTTCAGGCTGCTGTCACAAAACACCATGGCCTGGGGGGTTATAAACCACATCATTTACTTCTCACAGATCTGGAGCCTAAGGTCCAAGGTCAAGGTGCCAGCTGACTTGGTATTTGCTCAGTCAAGTCTTGGTTCACAAAGAACACCTCACCACTGTGTCTTCATGGGGTGAGAGGTGAGAGGAGGCTCTCTGGGGTCTTTTCTTACACGGCTCTTAGGTGTTTCCAATGAGGGGTGAGTGTGCAGAGGGACCTCATAAAGGGAAGCAGTGCAGCCATGTGGACCCCACATGCACTACTGGGGCTTTGACTGGTGGCGCTGTGCTCTCTCCTACCATAGCTCACAGTGAAGAAGACAAAATGTAGCCCATTGCAAAATGAGGAGACAGCATCCACAATTTCCCTGGTGCCTCTTTTAGACCTCAACCCTTGCCCAGGGGTGGCAGACCAACTCCAGAGTAGGAAAAGCTGGAGCCAGCCCAGAAAGTGGATCTCAAGTGTCTTGTTTTTAAGGCAAGTTTATGAAGAGCTGCGTCAATTACCACTTAAGTCCCAAGCCTGGGATACCTCCGCCCAGGATTCTATTTTAAAACGTCAAAAGCACTATTTCAACGCAGAAATCAATAAAATGTAACCCCCCGAAAAGGAAAGGAGCATCCTGAGCAAAACATCTCTCTGCTTCCTACTAAATGCTATTTTTGAAAACATCAATAGCTGAAGCTTTTAACTTAAGTCTAGGGTCTGCGGTCAGTCTTTTTAGGTATTTTTATGGTGTGGCAGTTCCTGTTGTTCCAAACTGAGTCCAGCGGGATCAGGCAACTCAATTCCCACTTCATCCTTCCAGAACCCAGTACCCCCGCCACAGCACAGCTTCTACTCCCAAACCCAGGCCCCTGCAGGGTGGGGACCCTGTGGTTCAAAAGCCGCCCCAGGAAGGGAAATCAGCAGCCAAAATCTTCACTCCCCTTCCTGGGTGACAACTACATGGCAGAGAAGCATCATCACATGGGTCCTAGGCCTGAAATGGACACAGGAGCCAGGGGCAAACAGGCCAGGAAGGACAGGAAGGGCAGAGCAGACCACAGAGAAGCCCAGGGGGACCCATGTCCCTGCCTGTCGGGGGGTGGGGCAGAAGCAGCACCTCATTCCTGCACATCTTTCTAGCTCATTGTTCCCACACCACGTGGAGTGTCTCCTTTGTCACGATTGCGTCCCTGATCCACAGCTGTGGGGTGAAGACTGCCAACTGCGTGAAAGAACCCAGGGGCACAGGGGCAGATGTGACAACTGACAGTCTTAGGATGAGGAAACAACTTCATGTGGTGACAGTCAATAAGTAGACTCCGGGAGGTGAGAGCCTGGCTCAGTGACCCTAATACTGCTGTCCAGGGATTAGGCTGCTGCTCTACTCTCTGAGCTAGTTTTCTTGGGCCATGATGTCTCCTTGGCAGAAATGGAGGTCAAACCAGTCAGCTTCCAGACCCCTCTTGATTTCTAGTTTCCAGTCTTGTGCTGGAAGGCCGGATATCAAGGCATGTGCTACTCGAGGGCCCAGCAGCACCCCTCTCCCTGAGCCTCAACTTCCTTCTTAGCCCCATCACCAGGGCTGTGCTAGGAGTCCAGTGAAGCTCACCTGCTCTTGGACATGAGGGAAGCTCAAGGCCTGCTTGCCCCTCCATAATACATTTTTTTTTTTTTGTCCTTGTAGAAGCCAAGACAATCCTCAGCTGAATCGCCCCTGCCCAATTTTTGTTCCTATCCTGAAGACAATAAATCCCCAGCAGGATGAGCACCAAAGTTAAGAAGCATCCAGAAAACTAACAGGTGCACCTTTTCACTGGTGTGGCCCCACCGCCACTCCCATCACCAAGCAGAGCCAGGAAGAAGGAGGAAGCTGCAACCACCAAGAGAGGGGGTGTGGGGGCCCCATAGGAGCTGGCACCAACCTCTGGACCTCTCCCAGCTGCTGCCACAAAAGAAGGTCAAGAATGGCCTAGAAACTTGGACTCTGAGAGCCTGGTGCATCTGAATCTATAATCTCAGATGTCTACACTGAGGCGACTACAGAAGGGCCCTGTGCTATAATTATTATAACAAAGGCTCAGAGAAAAGGCGTGTTTACTGAGCTGGCACTGATGAAGCTTCCTTCGTCGCTTGTGATGAACTGCAGGCAGCCAGGCCTGTGGACAAACTACACAGACGAAGGGTCATCTACAGTTCTGTGGTTTAGGGGCTACAGGACAGTGGTGACATAGAACTGCAGTAAGGCCACCCCCACACACCAAGACCAGCTGGCACCCCTGCTACTTTCCCCCAGAAGTTGTCCTATACACTGCAGGACAAGAGTCTGGAGGCACCTGACTTGGCACCCTTGTCCTCAGATGCAAGCTGGTGGGAGCTCTTCTCACTGAGCTTCCCTGGCCCTTTCCTCATCCTGAGAGGCTGGTCCAGCCCTGTCCAGGTCCCCATTGTCTCCTGAGTCATTGCAAGCAGGCATGATAGGCTGGATCTTGTCAGTGGAGAGAAGATAACAGGGGCCAGGGAAGGGATGGGGACCCTTACGCTGCCTACCCAAGGCCTTGAAGGAAGAGGAGCTCATAGACACAGCATAACCTTTAGGATTGTGTGTAGCATGGCCATTGGAGGAAAGGAAGCACAGAGGACATCGGCTAGGGCTTCTGCTCCAGGCTGGAAGGATTAGGGCCTCAGGAGTCTTCTAGGTTGGCCAAAGCATGATTGTGGGAAGGACTAGAACCAGATCCTGTATTTAAGGTGGTACTGGTTCCCTGTGGTACAAGGGCAAGGTGGACACTAGGGAGGGAGCATCACCTTAAATCATGTCCCCTGAGGGCCTTCCTTGGCTCACCCCAATGAGAGCTGGTGGGAAGCAGTCCTGGGGACCACCGAAGTGAAATTTAATAAGGGTGATGAGCTAGCGACCTTTCACGTACACCATCAGCTTTAAATGTTTCGGCATCCTGTTTTATCTTTATTCTGGGGGAGAAAAACTGAGGTAAGGCTCATGGAGGTTAATGTACTTGCCCAAACAAGCTGCTCATCGGGGAGGAAAACTAAGGTTTGAATCAGTTCTGGGGTTCAGGAGTCTGAGGTTGAGGCGTCGTGGGGCCATCTTACAGACTCTGGGAGTGGCTCTTTCTGGTCTTTTCTAGCACTGGTGGCTCAGGTCTTCCTGCATAGCCCAAGCCTCTGCTCCATCTTTGTGTGACCTCTCCTTTGTGCCTGTGTTTCCTCTTTTTATAAGATACTAGCCAGGGTCACCCTATCTCATCTCAAGACCCTACCTCTAATTATAATGCCAAATACATATACTCCAAATAGGTTATATACTGAGGTTCCAGGGGAAGGGACTTTTGCAGAAGCCACATGAGCTACAGAACATCTCCAAAGCCACAGAAAACCTGGCTGAAAGCAGTGGACAGACCCTGGGCAGAAGCCATCAGGGGCTCCTGGCCACCACAGCCTCATTCCCAACCTCAGCTTCTCCACCAGCCCTGGTGAGGCAATGTGCATTTAGTGTGTGTGCCTCCAAAGCAGTGTGCATCTAGTGTGTGTGCCTCCAAAGCAGTGTGCATTTAGTGTGTGTGCCTCCAAAGCAGTGTGCATTTAGTGTGTGTGTCTCCAAAGCAAGCACGGTGTGCATTTAGACATAGGTGCATGATCAGTTCACCCTGATGATGAATGCCCTGGGCTTTGACCAACCCAGGTCCCTACCATGAAAATGTCACACCACAGTGATATTGTGAGGCTCCTACTGCTGACAAGAGACAGTTTCTCCTTCTCTCTTTCCCTGTATGTTTTCCCAGAGCTGCAATGCCTTGATCTGTTGGAAGGAGCACAGAATCCATGAACCTGATTCCTCTGTTTGTGCACATTTGCTGGTTCTCCTGAGCCCCAAATCAGGGATCAGCCTACAGAGAGATGTGGGGAAGGTAAACAAGCTCCCCGGGTATCCTCCAATCTCTAGGGTGCACCCCATTTTATCCCAGGTCCCACATCCTTCCTGCCCATCTGACAACAGAAAGCATTGCAGAATCCACCAGCACAGCATATTCTGGACACACACTGGGCCCAGCTGAGAACAAATCAAGGGTCAGACATGCACATAGGAAGTGTGTGGAATGGGCTTCCAGGAGCAGCAGCAAATCCCAGAGAAGGTAAGTAAGCCTCCCAGAGCTGCATACCCTCAGGGAGCAGAGCCAGGTTTGACCACTCTGGCCATGTGCGGAGGGTTCATCATGGTTGCTGAGGTCTGGCAGTACTAGGACACTTCCTCATGGCCAGCTAGCACAGGATAGGCCGCCCACCTCTCTCCTCCTTCCCAGGCACATCAAACCCCGCTCTGCCTGGGTCTTGTCATCTGGCCTCTGGGCTCCCGCCCATGTGACTAACTGCAGGAGACTGACTCGTGCCCTGGCAGGCCAGATGTGCTCCTTGCCCATTCCTGCATGTGTGTATTTGGCATTAGTGCCCACTCCTGGCAGCCAACACCCTCTCCTGTTCTGCCACTTTCACAGGGAATTGCTGGCTGGCGGAGAACAAGATATGTGTGGCCTAACTTGTGGTGACCTTTCTCTCTTTCCTCCAAAAAGCACTTGTTTAAGAAAAAGCTCAGCCATCATAAATCACCATCATTCAGGAACACAGGGGCCAGAGCTAGAAGCCTGGCACATTCATCATGGTTTTGGGAACTTTGACAGCCATTCACTCTGCAATTTACAAACTACGGCCCCTTCCCCTCTGTCACCTACCACCCTTTCTTTAAAGAGAAAATACCTTCCCTCTGGGACCCTTCCTGTTCCAGCCTCTGGGTAACACCTGCAATTTCAAGACAATTCAGGACCACCACCTCAAGACAGTTCAGCCCTCCCTGACCTCCCATCTGAGGGGACAAGGCACATGATGGCAAGGCTTATTTTTGCAAGGTTGGAACAGGCAGATTCCCCTCCACTGAAGGTCAGCACCCCCAGCCTGTGAATTGAGTCCTGCAAGGTCTGTGTTGTAAATAAAGTTTGGTTGACAGTCATGCCCATTCATTTACATGCTGACTGGCAGCTTGCTATACAAGAACAGAGCAGAGTGACCACAACACTGACCTCCAGACAGTAAGAGGTTTACTCCTGGGCCTTCACTGGAAAGTTTGCCTCCTCTGGCTGTGGCCTTGACTCCACCCTTCAGGACTACTCTTTCCACATCCGATGCAGCTCAGAGACAACCAGAGATTCTCCCAGAATCACACAGTAGTGAGTCCCAGACAGGGAAGCTGGAATCCAGTCCAAGCTCTGCATTCATAGCCTTCCTGGAGATCTGTGTGCTTGAGAACCCAGGCCGAGCACACAGGGGGAAGGCCATAGGGATGGGATGTGCAGAGAAAGGAGCAAGGTTATTGTACAGCAGGGGACAAGTACTCTCGACCCAGCCAGCCCCAAGCTACTCTCCTGAGCGCCAGTTATAGGGCAAGCATCCGTGAGGCCTTACCCTTGTGCCCCAGCTATTTGCTTTCTGATGCCCCACCAGAAAAGGCTCTCTCAGCCTGAGCAACCATGGTGGGAAGCAGCCCCTTCCTCCCTGGCAGTTGGGCCTGTCACCAAGTGCCCAGGGGTAAGGGGTCCTAGGAGGGTCCTGGGAAACAAACTCTAGGTGTGACATAGGGCTCTGAGTGGGAGGAACCCTAGACCATGAAGCCATGAAGTGGGTACATGGGCTGGCAGTGAGTTAGGAAAGGAAGATAGGCTGTGAGGTCACTGGAGAGGGTTTGAGAACAGCTCTGCCCAGCAGATGGGCAGGGCTAGGGCCACAAGGGACTTGACCCACTAGAGAGTGGCTGTTGATGGAGCAGAGATCTGATGGTTTTAGTGCAGGGACAGTATGGGCACTTGCAGGAGCCAAAGGGATGGCAATGACAAGAGTGGGCCCAGGATGAGGGACCTGAGCCCCTGCAGAGGGACAGAGGCCCCTCTGAAGGAAACAGTGTGGGGAGTGCCCGCCCCAGACCATTCTTCCCCCTCCCATCTGCCAGGGATCCCATGGACACCAGGAGGGGACAAAGCAGAGCACAGGACACAGGTCTGGGTCAGTGGGATTATCCCATGCTGGGTCCTGAAACTCCAACCTCCTGCCACCTGCCCAGCACCAATAATAGCTCCTCAGAGGGACTAAAGAGAGCAGGAGGGAGGTTCTCTGTGGGAAAGAAGGGCCACCACCTGTGGACAGCAGAAGATGCACTAAGATCAGAAGATCAGGAGGAGCCAAGAAGGGCATGGTCCTCCACTCTGAGACAATGCACTGCTACCAGGAGGAGGCCATGCACCTCCAGGTGGTGAGGGCAGGGTAGAAGCCACCTCTGGAAGCGGGGCCTCAGCCGCTGACTCTTGGGACAGGATGGTATAAGACTCCTCATTCACCCCTCCCTTCACTCTTTCTCAAGCGCCTGCAGCACATACTGAATGCAGACCAAGTTCAGAGCCTCCGCCACACCATGATTCCTGTTTTAGGCATGGGTGTCTAACATGGGTGTCTAAGATGCCCCTTCCTGCTCAGGCTGGGCCTGCCATACAGAGGGAGGCCCAACTGGCCTTCAGACCCACAGGCTGTGGGTGTCCGACCAAACACAGGAATCCTGCACAGTCATGCACCTAGGTATTCTATGAGCACCTCCTGTGTGCCAGCTCCAGGGTGCAGGAGATAGGCCTGGACCCCTGAGGAGACAGGATCAAACGATGCTACACATGGCCCAGCACCACCCACTGCCATGAGGATAACAGGAGGAGACTCTTACTGAGAGTCGCTGATGGAAGCTGTAGGGCAGAGAGGAGGAAACAGCATATGTGAAGATGAGGAATCCACAGCTGGAACTGCTGGAACTGGGGGAGCTGGGTGGAAGATGTTCAACTACACTTTTATACTGTACTTGTTTATTTCAAGGGCACTGAGAAGCCGCAGGAGTTTTCGGGAAACAGTCAGCTTTATAATGTTAAGCGTGAAGTTTAGATGTAAAATGGACAAGAGAAGGTGGTAGATGAAGTGAAGGCAGGTAGCTGACTCCTGGGTCCCAAGACAGGAGTTCAGTCCTGTCCTGAATGAAAGGCATTCATGTCTCTTGCTCTTTGGGGACCCATGGGGAACTCTGGCTGCCAAAGTAGGTCTGCTGGGACAGGGACTTCATGAACACTGACCTCCAGCTCAAGAATCCCCTCCTCCTTGACCTACAGAGCAATCTGTGGAAGTCTCAGCCACTTTTGCCACACTAGGGGACTCTGCCACCTGATCATGAGGTGGCCCAGTGAGAAAACGCCACTGGTGTGATGTGAAGGACAAGGTCAGCAGAGCTGCCTTCAGGTCTAAGACAACTCTGAGTATTTTCCTTAGATCTGTCTGTTGGAATTTTCTTAAATGCCCAGAGCTACAGCCTTTATGAAATCTGCACACATATTCATGCAAATAATATGCAAACTATACCACCCCCAGATCAGCTGCAGGAATGTGGCTGCCTGTCCTTCCCCAGAGGGTCAGCTCCATCCACACAGCTATGAAGGGGGCAGACCAGGAGAGACTGTGCCATCTGCCCACACACATGTGCAGATGGGGAAACTGAGTCCAGAGGGAGAGATAAACTTCCCAGATCCAGCGGGCTCCCCCTGAGAATGTGTGCAGGATGTGGCCTGGGAGGCAACCAGCAAACAAGACAGTGGTGAGCATGGCAGGGCAGGAGGCCCAGACGCCTCCAATGAGGAACAGTAATATTTGCTCTTAAATCCTCTCCCAGGGGACCTCGCTAGCAATCCCTCCTAAATCAAAGCCAGCTCCAAAAATAAAGCATCCGCCATCCCTGCATAGATTAAATGTCACTGCGAAGAGGCAGAGGTATAATGAGTCTGTACGGGGAGCCGGGAGGGGAAGCAATGCGTTCCAATGACCATGATTCCCCTACTCATGCTTGCTGCAGTCTGTGCAGTGCTGGGTGCTCCACGCCCCTCCCTCACAACCAAGCAGCCCTCAGCACCCAGCTCATGGCTTGTGAGGGAACTGGGGCAGGGGAGATTAGCATCTCCCAGTGAGAGGCACAGATGCCAAACCAGAACCAGGTCTCCAGATTATGGGTCCCTCCAGAAACAAGGATGTGCAGAGCCTCAGAGCCTCTTCTCTGAGGGTGGAGGGATGCTAGAGAAGACTCCGTACTAGGATCAAGGTGATGGCTCCTCTGTTCTGGAGCCTGCAGACCCTGGGCCTCAGGACAAAACCTGGAAGGGGAAGAGGGTCCTACTGGAGCCTGAGAGCTGGCCAGAGTGGTGCAGCCTATTCTGAGACCAAGCACCACTTCTGGGGTACATAGCTCAAAAAGAGGGCTCCCAGAGGAATGCATGAGGCCTCACCCTGGTTTTGCCACTTGTAAATCCATCAACCTCAGTGTCTGGGCCAGCACATGCGGTAAGAGTAAGTTTGCTATCCGCAGTAGCCAGGAGAACTCCTAGCCAGGAGCCTAGGGAGAACCACTGGGATCCGCAGAAAATCATGAAGTGGTGTGCCACAGAGAGTTCTGTGAAAGCGCCCTCTTGAGGTGGCTTCTTAGTGTGTCTGGCAGCAGCTGCTCTGCAAGGCATGGTCTGGGAATCAGTTCTCCATGGTGCCTCTCCACTGGCCACTCAGTCCTCCTCATAGCAAGGTACTGGGACCCATCAGTGAGTGTCACCAAGAACCAGGCAGCGCTGTATGACTTAGATTTGAAGTTACCTCATATCATTTCTTCTCTAGTCAGAATGCCACCAGATCACATGGAATGAAGGAACAGACCCATCACTGCCAGGGTCACATTGTGAAGGCAGCTAATGAGATAAAAGAGACTGTCACAGTGGTCCTGGAAGAAGCAGAAAGTCCCTGTGCATGCTCACGACCTGCCATTCCATAGAGCTGAGGCCCTCACAGTCCAGCCACAGCCAGTGATCAACCAGTCACTGATCACAGCCACCCTGATATGTCACCTTTGTCCAACACACCACAGGCCTTGCCAGCATCTCCAGCTCTGCTACACATCTGGTTTGGCAGCCCCAAGACAGTATGCCAGGTCCAAGACGAGGGTCACTATCTTCCCCTCAACCCCCCAGTACACCCAAGGGTGAGACTGTGCTGCATGTGTGGCCTCTGTCCACCTGCCCCATTTCCAACTGGAAAAATGATGGCATCTGCTTGTCCCCATGATTAACAAGTGCTTGGTGCACAGGGTTCTTAGGGAAAGAGGCTGCCATGGAGGCAGGTTTCCTGGGATGAAGGAGAATGAAATTTATGAGCTGTCAAGAAGACACCGGATCAGGCAACTCACAGAAGGAAAGGTGAATTCTAGTTCTAAACCAAACAGTAGCATGAAGGGAAAAGTCTAGCTCCAAAGGAGGCAGTGGCAAGTCCCCGAGCCCTCAGAAGAAGTGGAGCAGAGCTGGAAGCACACAGCGTGGAATTAGGAAGGAAGGTCTGTCCCCTGGATCAGATGCCCCCCTGGAATTTACCACTGGGCCCATTTGGAAATATTCAGCTGAGCCCAGGAACACACACACACCACTGGGGATTCAGGCCTCAGCCTGGGGAGGAGAAGGAAGGAAGAGAAGTGAGGGCCATAACCCACAGCGGTCCAGAGCAGGCAGGCAGCGCAAGCTGAGACTCCCCAGGAGGAAAGCATGTGGCTCCACATATCAGGTAGAAAAGTAAGGCTCAGAGAGGTGAAGATGAGGACACGAGACCTGGCTGGGCACAGACTCGCTCCTCACAGTGCAGGAGCTGGGGGCTGCCCTCAGGGCCCAGGACCCCACTCATGGCTCCACGGAAGGCCAAAGCTATCTCATCATGGTCAGCAAAGTGTATGTGTCCTCTCCACACCCTACACAAGGCTCCATCCTGTTGAGTGAGGTGGTCACTCTCCATGGGATCCCAAGACAGCTCCAGGAAGAGGCATTAGGGAAGTGAGAGTTGGGATCCACATCAGTTGCAGGCACATCCTGCAACAAGACCACTCCCATCTTCTGAACAGGGACTGGGGCAGCCCGAAAGGAGCAGGAACTGGGGCTGCAGGCATTCAGAACCCTACTGACTCTTCAGGATTGTGCCCTGCCCTGCCCACCTCTTGCTTCAGGGACAGGAGACAGTTGAGGGACAGAAACACTGAAGTCTCCTCTGCAAGTTGGACAGTGTCCTTGCAGAGACAGCACCTGCCACTTTGGTGGATGGCCACTTGCCAGGTCTGCTGCAGGAATAAGGGGGCAGTGCTGACAGAGAAGTGCTATCAGTCCTGCACCACCATACCCTGCTCCCGAAGCCCCCATGCAGCCCTCACATGGGCTTTTGGGTGACTTTTATCATTTCCTATCTCTCCCTGGTCCCAGGCCTGGAACCAGAAGGCTCATGAAGCAGGGATGTTTGGGATATTAGAAAAGTGATATGGTGTAGTATGTCACAAGGTACGTTTCACAGAGCAGCCACATGGGGTCCAGGCTCTGGGCATGGTGCAGATGGCTCTGCAGCAAAGCCCACAAGTGCCCACCAGGGTGAGGAAGAGACCCAGGTACATCACCAGGTTGCAGCGCTGCTACTTGGGTTACAAGTGGGCTTGTTTGTTTCATCACCCTTTGGATTCACAATAGGGCTGTGAACTTAATGCTTTTGCAGATAAGGAAATCGAGACTCAGAGATGCTCCAAGACTTTCCCAGGTTCTCACAGACCACAGGTGAAGGAGACAGGGCCACTCAGGTCTATCTCTTGTGTCAGGCTGGCTTCAGTCAACATTGACCTTGCCCTTGTGACTCCCTCAGCGCACAGCCAGAGCTAGAAACTTGGCCTTGCCACCTGGCAGGGGAGTGACCTTCATGGCCTTCAGCTGGTACTTTCCCAGAACCCAATTTCCTCCCCTGTGACATGGGAAGAATACTGAGTTTAAGGAGCTGCCAGTTGGCAAAGGAGACCAGCCATGGCAAGTGTTATCAGAAAGGAAGGGCAGGATACTACAGTAGCCTGGACCCCTTGATCCACACCTCCCTGTTCCTATTCCTGTACACACACACGCACACACACACACACACACACACACAACTAACAAGGCAGGGCTGAGGCTAATAACAGCCACACCCACATTCCCAGGCACAGCCCAAGGATCCAGTGACCAGGAGGCCATTCCCAGCCCCTGGATAGGCAAAGCTGAAAAGCCAGGCTAGGCATCTGAGCAACACAGCCATCCTCCACACCAGGGACCAGGACACTTCAGTGACACACATGAGCCGTGATCCAGAGGTACTCCAAAGTCCCTCCCAGCAGACTGGTCTTTATTCCTCGGAACCAGGATATGTCGTGTGATTCAGTGCCTGCTCTGGCCCTCACACATCTTTTCTTGGGATGTGGATGCATTTGGTGTGGAAGTGCAGGCTGGACTCTACTGGGAGTTGTCTTGGGCATCAGGTCCCACTGAGGATGAGACCATATACAATGTAAGCCATCAGTCCCTTGCAGTACACAGGGAAAGCTGGCAGGTGGCTATCCTGTCTACCTGGCAGCACACTGCTGTGGCCAAGGCCTGTCTTGTTTCTCTGCCAGTCACCAGTTCCCAGGAGCCTGCTAGCCTCCTGCTCTGCAGGTCTTCTTCAGCCTCCACAGAGACCTGGAGCTTCCAGAGGGCAGGGCCGACACACTGCAGATGCAGAGGCTGGGAGAAGGGGAAGAGCACAGAGCTGGAGAAGAGACCCTGGCTAGGGTCCAGGCTGGGGCTCTCAAGAGCTGACAGACTTTGGAGAGATGCTGAAGTGCTCAGACTCCATGTCTCCAGCTCTCATGGGGCACCTCAGGAGAGAACCATTGTATAGGGCTTCATACTCAGTGGGACCCAAAGCCTAAGACAAGTCCCAGTAGAGTCCAGCCAGCACTTCCACACCAAATGCATCCTGAACAGGTAGTGGATGTGACAGTCCACATTTCAGACACATATCACTGAACTTATGGTTCAAACATATACAGCTGAGGACAGAACCAACACCAATACAAAGTAGCCCAGCTCACCAGTCACCAAAATTTCCCAGAGCATAGCACCTGGGTGCTATGCTCTGTTATGGGCCCAGCTTGCTGCTGTCCTGCAAGAGGACAGAGGTCACATGGAGGGTGTGCAGTGTTAATGGACAGGCCAAAAGAGGAAGCTCCTGGTAAAGAATAGCAGAAGGACCTCCTACTCCATGCACACCTGTGTCACCTGGCACAACACCCAGCACTGCAAATGAGGGGCTGGGGGCCAAGGCCATGCTCTGCAGGCTGTGTACTGTGAGGAAACCAACTCAGAATGGTACAGCTGGGTGAGAATGGTCACGGCTAGGGACCACTCCAGGAACACCAGGGGAGAGGGAAAAGGGGCAAGTGGCCTTTGCAGAGGAGGTCAGCCCCCAGCATTGCTAAGGGTGGGCAGGCCTGTGTGAGCAGACTAGGACACCGTGCTAAGAGGACACAGCCAGGAGCCAGTACCTGGGCCCCAAGTCTTATTTCACAGGTGGCTATGATGGAGATTTGGCCTGCAGGAATCAGGGCTGCCCTACTCCATACCCTATGCCTCAGAGCATCTGCGCCCACCCCACCCCCACCCTGTGGCAAATGGTCTCCCTCGGCCACCACGCCTTTGGGGAAGACGGCATGTGTTACACCATGAGGACTGGCTGTTACTCACCCTGATGGTCTCTAGGTCTGAGCACTGGCTGACATCAGCCTTCAGCTCATCTCTGCAGAATTCCTGTGGACACCATCAATCGGCAGATGTCTCCTGAGCTGCCTGGGCATCCTGCCAGGTGCACAGTACACAAGAAGACACTGTTACACCTCCTTGCAGGAGAGGTGCTGCTGAGCGACCTGGCCACCCACAGCAGGACTCCCTCCTAAAGTGAGGGGCTGCCACAGGCCTCGAAAACCCAGGACACAGCACCCCATTGCTGCTAGAAGCCCCACTCTGTGACTACACCTCCTGCAAACGGGTCAAGCACAGAAGGCTGAGAGCCTCTCCACACCTGGTAGTACTTTATGTACATTATGGCACACCTGCCCCTCAAAGCCTTTCTATCCCTTCCTCCAGAGATTGCCATGCAGGTTGGCATCTCCCCTGCAGTCAACCAGAAGCCCCCAGGAACCAGGAACCCAGTTGCCAGAGTGCTGGCTAGGATTAAGTGCACAGCATTGGGGAGTGCACTAGTGATAAGCTATTCCATGCCCACTCCCTTTTCCTCCTGTATCACCAGGCCAAGCCCAGGTTCCTCCCAAGCCCTTGGAGTCCCAACACTGCCGCTGCTAGGTGGCCCAGCACTTCCTGAGGCTGACTTTCCTGAGTTTCACCTGCTGTGGGTCTGGAGTCAGCCCAGAGGGACTATACCTTCCCACAGGTATCTGCTCTATTTGATACCTGTAAATGTCTGTCCACGGGCCTGTGGGCTGGGCCTCAGAACTCCAGAACAGGGGTCAGGATTCTCAGTACAACCTCAGAAGTCTGCCCAATCTCAGAACCTGTGCTTCCCTATTGCACTTTAACTGTGGAGTGAAGCCCAGCTGCCTGCTCCAGTGCCCCACCTCCCCAAGTCTAGCTCTCATTTGGCCAGCTTCAAGGAAACAGTTTCCCTCCCAGTGCTTCCTTCCCAGGAGTCCGGAGCCCCCGTGATGCACTTCAAATGATGATTAATGGTTCTGAGCCTGTCATTTTCTCTCCATGCATCAATGACTCTTAGCAACTCACCCTACTGCACAGCTATGATACTTCCTAAACCAACCCATTGGGAAACAGACTTGCATCAGCTTCAGCCTCCTCACCCACGTCCTTGCTTACTCACCTGCCTTCCCCACCTGGATGCCAGGCTAGTTACACATCCTCACCCACCAGTCCCAGTCATGGGGTCCAGGCAGGCAAAGGGGTTACAACAAACATCACTTTCTTAAGGCCCAGTTTCTGGGGCAACACTTGGGACCAGTCAGGGTTCCTGGGACAGAAATCCTTCTGCAGTGACCTGAGCTTTAGGGAGAGTTCAGGAAGGAAGCAGTCCAAAGGACTATAGAAGGGACTATAGACCCATGAGAGCCCAGGAGTGAGCCTGGTGACCACTTGCCTGCCTTGGCCCAGGAGTCCAGAGCATGGGTGTCACCCTGGGAAAGGAACATCACCTCCAGTTAAGGAAGACTGTTGGGTCAGGCCAGACCTCTGCTGGAGGGATGAGGAGGCACCCCAGTGGCTGCTCAGGAAGGGATACCCACTGTGAGTTCGGGTGCAGGGCAGAGGAGGGGGCTAAGGCTTTGAGAAAAGAGCACAGCCTGGCAGCAACCAGGAGTTGAATTAGAACCACTTCCAAAGCTCCCCTGTGGCCCTCCTGACACCGTCCATGGTCAGCAGAAAAGGGGTGATGGAAAACAGAGGAGTCAGTGTGCAGGAAGGGCTGGTGAGCCCCCCGGGAGAAGCCTAGGGCTCCTCAGGAGGCTCCACATAGAACCTTATGGTTCCAGGGACTGCTCCGCAGGAGACTCGGTCTGTGGCTGTTAGGTCTGAGGCTTGCCAAGAACCGCAGGGAGCCTTGGCAGATAAGCCCAACCCACTGGGGCTAGAAGGGAAGGCAAGGTCTTTAAGAAGCCACCAAGGAGGGGTCTGGGCAGCCGAGACCCAGGGTTACTCCAGGACCAGCCTTGCCTGATATGCTGACCTCTCACCCCTGGGTCTCAGCAGCTCCTGACCTGTCTCTGTGAGAACCCAAGGAGAGGCAACCTCCTCACCTGTGGCTCATCACGGTCAGAAAAGTAACTCTGAAAGTTCTTATTCCTTCTGGGCAGAACAAGCCTCTAGGTTCCCAGGCCAAAGAGGAGGGAGTGAGGCTTGGAGGAGGAAATCGGGGAGGTGACAGAGGAGGAGGCTCAAAAGGGCACCCACTCTATGGATCCTTATCCATCCTGCACCAGCCACCACCCTCATCTGGGCAGACTCAGGGCAGGACAGTGTGACGGTGAACAGCGTCCCAGGATGGAGTCCAGGCAGCCACAGACCTGCTCCCCTTCTTCCTGTTCCAGCCCCAGCTTTGAACACTTCTCCACAGAACACCGAGAATCATCAGATCATGGAGGATAATAGCGGAATCGTGCACCCGGATCATAGAGTGAAATAATGGGATGGCAGAGACGAGTCATATAATCAAAACCCATCCGAGTCGCCCAGAATAGAATCACTGCACACTCAAGAATAACTGTGGAGTTGAGTCATAAGACCATGGAACAAGCCGGGGAGGGTGGAGGGAGGGGGACCCAGGTCCACAGGGCCGGCCTCCTCCATTTCCAGGGAGGGGAGGTGAAATCAGCCGCAAGGTTCATGGGGCGTTGCCATTTACAGACTTCCCAGAGAGAGGGGACAGGAGCCAGCGAGTCTCAGAGAGAGGGGGCCCCCACCCTATTGATCCAACAAGCACCCCTGGGGCCAAGCAAGAAAGACAAGACCCCATGGGGACTGTGTCTCTGGGCATCCCTGGGCCCAGCCACATGGCCTGGAGTCAACAGGCAGCTAACAGTGGTCAGGTCCATGCAGGAGAGATGGCACGTCATGCAGCCAATAAACGTGAACAGGAGTTTGCTGAATGAATAAATGAGGCACCGTAATGCAGACTCTGTGAGAACAGTAGGCGCCGCCGTGACACGCCCATCACCTCTCAGCGCAGTGTCAGCGCGCACTTTGCATTTGTGGAGGTTCCGGTGAAAAATTCCAGATCACACTTTTTTTTTAATTGAGGCAAAGCTCACAGCAGATAAAATTAATTACCACAAAGCACACAATTCCACAACACTTGACATGTTGCCTCCTCTATCTGCCCCAAAACATTTTCATCCCCCCAAGAGGAAATCCCGCTCATAGGAGGCAGCTGCCAGCCCTGCCCCAGGCAGCCACCAGCCTGCGCTGGGATGCCCTGTGGGGACCTGCCCTGGGAGGGGAGGTTCGCCTATGCTGACCCCATGCCCTCACCATTTTCCCTGGAGGGTTTTTACTGTCTTCTGGTCACACTCGGTGTTGCTTCTCAGTGACTCGGTGCTGTCCTCATCGTCAGCACACAGAGGCTGAGGAGCCCACCCAGGTCCCACAGGACAGGCCCAGGCGGGACGGCACCTGCTTCCCTAACTCCGGGGTCTGTGTACTCACTTTAAGAGAGACATGGGCTCCGGACTGACAGACTGGCAGGAGGGAGCTGCAGCTGAACCAGTAAGGGCCATTTAAGTTGTCCCTTTTACAATGTCTGAGTGCTGGGTGTTGAGTACATGTGGCTGGCTGGTTTATGCCTGTTGCCATGAAGGATCCTGTTGCCACCACAGCCATGTGATTGCAGGCAGAAGGTGCCGCAGGCCGGATCGCAGGAAGGTGGCGGCACTGTGCAGGAACCCTCGCTCTGTCCACCCCCTACTGGACCTCTTAGACAGAGCCACCAGAGACCACCTGCAGTCTCAGGGGTCAGGGTAGCCAGCTCCCCTCATTGTCATTTGCTGCAATCTCTTCAGCCATTGTGACAGAATCCCACCTCTTACAGGGCAGCTCACAAGGCCAACAGTTGCCCCTCTCAGGACGCAGCCTAGGCTCAGGAACCCTCAGTGCAGGTTCTGAGGGCCTCACCTGGCCTGCAGAAATGGCTTCTCCTAGTGTCCCCTCCCACGGCAGATGGCACAGGCAGCTCTCAGGGTAAGGGCTGAGTCCGCCCTCATCACTATCTGTAAGGGCAGTGGCCACACCCTAATCACCTCCCAAAGGGCCACCACTTCCAACCATTGTCTCAAGGCCAGGTTTCAACTTGTGAAACAGGAACAGACACTGAGCCCACTGCACCACTTAAAGCCACTTGTCCCCAGGCCTTCTCCTTCCTCCAGAAATTGACCACCAGAATTTTGGTAGATGAGCCTGTCCCACGCCTGGGCCTCAGGACAGAGGACACTGCCACTGCTATGAGACCAAGCCAGACCAGGCTCACAGTTTCACACCCTGTAAGGCACCCCCTGGCCTATCCCATCATCCCATCCCAGGTCCTAGCACCTGCCAAAGTCATCCCCAAGTGAAGGCAGATGCCCCCAGGTACTCCAGGAGAAGCAGATCTCTTGAGTCCACCCTGAACCCAGAAGAAACCAGGAGTACTTGCTGCTTTGAACCACTAAGTTGGGGCACTTTGTTACCCAGCAGCACTCTAGCAGTAGCTGACACTGTATGGGATCCCACCTAGACCAGCCAGAAAGAGTGGAAGCTGGGACCAGACAGGGCTCACCCAGGACTCTTGGTGTATCCACAGGACCTCTCTTTACTTACTTTATTTACACTTACTTTATTTACTCTGTGGGCAGACTTTCTCACTTCTTTTTTCCTTTTGTTTCTTTCTTTTTTTTTTCTCTCCTCCACAAGATCAAAGAAAAACCTTAGGAGGGAAATGCAACATTTTTCTTCCATGACAGAGCCTGTGCTGAAGGGCTTAGCCGTGAGCTGAGCTCAGGGACATCCTTGTAATTAGAGCCCCGTGAGGAGCAGCAGGAAGCGAGCTCAGCATCCTCCTCCCTGTCCCATCTCTGGGTCGGATGGCTGGGCCTTGCCCTCAGCCCCTGGAGGGCACAATCTGCACTTTAGAGGAAAGGGACCCTGGTGGGAGGGAGCACAAGAACCCCTTGTCCCCAGAAAGAGCCTGGCCCTCTGTAGGGGGTCCAGCAACTTCCTGGTTCTGAGCTTCCAGCAGTGAGGCCCCAGCTACAGGTCCTTCTCCCTCCACTGCTGGCCTTAAGCTGTGGTCTGGTCCCACCAGGAGCTGCCAGCTGACCTGCCCCACTATTGCAATAGTGATGCTTGTCTTCCCTGCATGCCCTGCAGGGTCCTCATGTGGCTCAAGGCCTCTCCTTCTTTGGGTTTGGTGGGGATTAACTCCCTCCTGGACCCTAGGGACCCTAGTGTTTGGGAAGATTTGGGCCGAGGCCAGGGGTGAGGACGCAGGGATGCGGGCCCACAGGACTGCGTAGATAGGGCAAGAAGTGCTGCCCATTGGCCAAGGGGCACCTAGGTTTCTTTTGAGGGACCCTTTCCCTTCCCTGAAGCCACAATACTATGGTGATGCAGTCAAAGCACCACAGGGGACACTGGCTGACTCAGAGGCAGCCTGTGACACCCGATGGTCAGCAGAGTCCCCATAAACGGAGGAAGGCTATTGGGCAGAGCTTCTCCATGTGCCACACACCCTGGCCTGGGAGGAATTAAGGCAGGAGCAGCTGCCCATCATGCACCCATGGGGCTCTAGGGTGCGCTCACTCCTGGAAAATCAAAGCAGCAGAGACCAAGTGCTGCAGATACTCCTCTGGATCAAGCTGGCACTGAACCCTGGACTTCCATGCGGCCCTAATGTCCTTTCCTGCTTATGCACTTTCGAGTTTCACATTCTTCTACCTGCAATAAAAGTTTCCAACTGGTTATGCTCCTCCTTCAAGGGGGAAGGGGCTTGTCCTAGAACACGCTCTCGTTTTCTCATTTTCCCTGCCCTTACTCCTTACCTGTTCCTCTTTCCTCTCACTCTCCTCCTTTTTCTTCAGGCTGTAGCAGCATGGAGGTCCACAAGAGTCCAGGGCCCTACTTCATCTTGAGATGCAGAGACCCACTTCTCTAATAGCAGGTGGCCAGTAGCACAGGGCTGAGCTGCTGCCCCAGAGACCAGAGTGCCCAGGGCCAATGCAGGGACTCTTCAGGAACTCAGGACACCAAAAGGCCCCTCAAGAGGCAGAGGAGACTGATGTCTTCTCTGGGACCCACTAGCTCTGCCATCCCAGGTGACTGGCTCTCAAACCTCTGACCTTTGCCCTTGGCACCCCCACACTCACACAGCCCTCTCCCTACCCAGCCAGTGTTCGTGGGGCTCCTAGTGGCCAGCAGCAGGTGGAGGAAGCACTTTCAGGTGTCCCAAACAGGGGTTCTCGGCTTCCTAGACACAAATGGCCCAATTTTAGAGTTAACAGTGGCGTCATGCAGTCTCACTCTGCGGATGAGCTATGATCTCTTTCAGAGGGGTCTGGAAAGAAGAGATCAAGACTTAGCAGGTGGTATCAATGTCAGGGCTCAGTGACCAGGACCAGAACTTAGTCTGTAGAAAGGTTGAGCGCTATGACTAAGATCAGTGGTCAACCTGTAGCCAGCCAGCATCAGGGCTCAGTATACGAGGGGATCAAGGCTGGATCTGTGACCAGAATCAGGGCCCAAAGTGTAACAAAGGTCAGCCTCAGTATCTACAACCCCTTCCTAAAGGGTCAGATTTCTGCAAAAGTAGAAAATTAGAGACCAGTGGAATCCACACTTCTATATCTGGCCTGTGTCCACCCGTGAGGCCAAGGCCCTACCAGTGCCCCCCTCCCCCGCTGAGGTCCTCTTGGCTCAGTACCCAGGTGGAGGAAGAAGAAACCAACTGCCAGCACCTCCCAAGGGATGGACACACAGTCCTTCCTCAAGCGCTGACTCATTTCTTCCCTTTGCTGGGAACTGAGTTCAAATAAACTGTGACTCCGTACCTGAGGGCAGAAGGGAGGGCTAGATGTGGTTGCATAGCAGAGGTGGCCATGCCTGGGCACTGGCCTGGGGACCCACACACCAGGCATGCTCCCCTACCACTCCCCTCCTCCTGCCCGGTAGACTATCTGACCAGGCCCCATCTGTGGGGTTCTCTTCCCAGCCAGGTGCTTCTGCCAGATCCACACCAAGAAATCCTACCTCCCTGGAGGGTCCCAAGGCCACCCTAAACTCAGGTGGTCTAAAGTCAGACTCGCTACCAGCCTTGCTTACCACCGAGGACAGCAAGGGGAAGACACAGGGCACACTCCTGCCGGGTGACCTCGGGAAGCTCCTCAGCATCTGACCTCATGTCCTTGAGATCGATGGCAGGCGCTCCTGAGAGCACAGCTGACCTGATGGCCACTGCTTGGCAGTGAGTCCTGCCCATCTGGCTGGTTCCCAGTGCATGTGCCTCCTCATGTGACCACAGTCTCTATTGATCAGTCAGCAGCCAGCCAGTGTCCAGCTCCCTCCCAGTGTCCTCGGGCCATCTACCTTCACCACACACAGGGACAGACTCCTGCTGGTCCCACTGCTCAGGACCTTGCACAGTGTCCTTCCCACCTGGGAGGGGAGGGGCTGAAAGACTTCTTCCCACCCCTCAGGTTGGGCTGCAATTTTTGTGTTGAGGGGCAGAGACACGGAGAAGATGAAGGGTCTACTTCTGTTAGGGTGATACTTGTGTCCCCAGGATCCCTCAGCACCCACCCTGGCTACCAAGGCTAGTCCAGCAGTTTTTGGGCACTGGGGGGGAGTCACAGGACAAGCTGGCCAGGATCAGGGGATAAGAGGACCAGGCTCAGTCCTGAGGCCTCAGAAACCACAGAGAAATACTCAGTACAGACCCAGGGTAGACCATGTGTCCAAAAGGGAAGTTTCACCATGGGGGGTGGCAATCAAGTGACAATGCCATAGGGGCCTGCAGAAGTCAGCTGTCACCCTGGTACCCCAGGAGACTCTCTGGAGCAGATGGTCTTGGAAAAGTTGCAGAGGACACTTGGGGCAGGAGAAGGAGATGGAAACAGAGGCCCTGGAGGGGTTCAGGGGAGGACAGATTCTTGCCTATAAGGGTGCAGAGACAGTAGGGCAGTGCCAGGGTCTGAGCTGGTGGGGCTGCAGGGTTGGATGGTGGCACCTTCAGGGGTCATAGGGCTGGGAGTTTCTAGTGACATGTGTCAGATCACCAAGAAGTCTGGCAGTGCCCAGGAGAAGCCCCAGGCCAAGACTGGAGGAGTTTCCAACCTGGGGTTTCCATGGTGGGCAGGATCCTGGCCCTCCATGACCCTCTCCCACGGTCAACCTCAGTCCCCAGGCTTCAGCCAAGCTCCCCCCTCCTCTTCACCATGGTCTCTGATCAAAGGTCACCGCCTCTGAGAGATCTGTCCTAGAACTGGCCGGTTCCCTCCCTGAACTCTGAGCCCCTGGTGCTTGTCACCTCGGGTGTGCAGACCTGTTTGTGTTGCTACTCTCCCACAAGGCTGGGGCAGGACCGTGGAGCCAGAGCCCACAGAAAATGCCTACTTTGGGGGCTCTTATGAGTCCCATGCCCTCCCTGTACTTGGCTTCTGCCTCTGGAAGACAGGAAGACCCCGGTCTTGCTGTGTGTGGCTGCGTGTGCAGAGCGCCTCACCAGGCTGGGCATCTCACAAAAACCAGATAGGCCGGTCACCTGACATGTGAGCTGTAGTCCCCCACCCCCCACCCCAAGGCAGTGACAGCTCAGGTCTGGCTGATTCTGAATCCAGCAACCCTGTGTCTTACAGATCTCTCAGAAGATGGTTTTGTTGTTATTGTGGGGTGTTTGTTTGTTTGTTTGCCTAGTTGGTTGGTTCTTGCAGTTCTGGGGACCAAACCAAGGCAACACTGAGCTACAACACTTGCCCTTTTTATTTTGAGACAGGATCATCTTGCATTGCCCAGGATGGCCTTGAAATTACGACCCACCTGCCTCAGCCTCCTGAATAGCCAGAATGACAGGTATGTGCCATTGCTGTCAGGAAATCACTCTTAGATGAACAGACAAATCCTGGTCTGAGAACCCCAAGGTAGCAAGCTGTCATTGCACTTGAGAAGGCTCCAGTCTTCTAGACAGTGCTATGGGCAAGGGACAGGGGTCCCCCAACACTCAAAGCAATGTTTCCCTCGGGTGCCTGGCTCCCATGGCAAGTGAGAAAGGATGATGACAATGAACCGGGGTCTTCTGGGCTGCACCCACCTCAGTGGCATCTTGAATCCTAAGGCACAGTGTCCCCAGACAGGGACCCAGAGCAGCGCCCTCCCAGAAGTAGGATGATTCTGGCAGCGCCTCCTCCAATCCAGCCCAACCTGCATGCTGAACTATGGGGCTTTACTTGCTGCTCCGTGTGACGTCTGCTAGAAAGCAATCGCACCCTAATTTATTCTACTTGTCAGCTTCCATCTGCCACCTCAGCTCCGGGCGAGAGTGTCGTGTTGGATTTGGAAGCCACTGCCAAGCTTCTCTCCCTAGGCTGGCTCCTGGAGGGAGCCCGGGCACATGCCTCCCAGCAGGCAGCTGGGTTTAGGATTGGCACTAGGACCGCAATGACAGCCCCACAGGGCGTGACAACCGGGAGGCATGAGGGGCAGATGGTGCCGGCCAGCAGGGAGCCGGACAGCGTGTGGGTCGGCCTCCCCCTTGACAAATGCAGAAACTGAGGCCTAGGGCTGAGGAGTTGCTACTGGATGCGGGTCACAGGGCTCAGCCTGGAGCCAGTTCCACCCAGAGTCAGGGACTTCAGCACCTCTTACAGGGACAATGTTGCATCTGCCACCAGAGACCCTAGTTCAAGTCCTGGCAATGCTGTTTGGAGTCTGGACCTTCAGAAAGTGCCTGATCTCATGGAGCTGCCTCTGCTTCACCATGAAACCCCCAAGGATGTCTCCTGCTACTGGTCAGGGCCAGAAGCCTACCCAGGCCTTGACACAGCCAGGTCCCAGCCACATGGAGCTACATCAGTGGCAACTGTCACAGGGTCAGCTGTGCACCCAAATCTGAGCCTGGCACCTCTTTGTGCCTTTTCAAGGATCAACACTTCCTCAGTGCTCCAGGGCTGGACCCTGCCCACCTCTAAAGCAGGATGCCTGAGCGCAGGGAATAAGGGACAAGTCCCTGATCTGTCCAGTGCCACCACACCAGGTTCCCCTGTTGTGACACACACAAGTGCAGAAAACCCCAAGTGTTGTCCAGGGAAGGCAGAGCCTGGAGGATGGAGAGAACTTGCTGTCCCCACAGCTGGAATGACCTTCAGCTGTCGCAGCACTTCAGGGTACCTGTCCCAGGAAGCATCCCCAAATGCAGATCCAGCCAGTGGGTAACCAATTCTCCCCTCTGAACTCAGCACACCTGCCCCTGTGTTGGTTCCTCTCAGGCTTATCTGAAACTTAAGGGGCTCACTGGTGCACAGATTGTTCACTATGCCCTAAACAATCTTCCTTCCTCTTCTCTTCCTGGTGAACTTCTATTCATCCCTCAATACCCAATAAGAGGGTCACCTCCATATATCACCCATACTCTAGACTCCCATGAACCCCTGAGTTCCCCATTGTGGGACATCTCTCCCACTCTGGGCTGAGACTATCAAATGGTCCTCCTCTCTCCCTGAAGGACAAGTCATGTCCCTGACAATGCTTTCAGGGATGCTAGCACACATCAGCTGCCTAATTGATGCTTACTTTGTGAATAAATGAAGGGCTAGTGCCCTGCAGGCACTTTCAGCTGCCTCCTTGAGTCTGGGCAGCACCCCTACTGGAAATGACCCTCTTACCCTTCCAGAGGCAGTCAGAGCCCCAAGTTTTCTGTCGCTGGGAGTAGCCTCCACCCCATCCAAGGCTGAGTCATAGCCCCAAGAACAAAGAGGATCACCATGGCAGGGGGTCCAGGCTCCAGTCTGGACAGAGTTGGTGGCCCAAGGAGTTGTGAGGGGCCCATATGGCATGGGGGACAGGACAGACCTGAGCAGCAACCCCTGTCTGGAGGGAGCACTTGGACACTCCCACTCTCACAGCCACAGGGACGGGAATGTCCCACTCAGTGGACAAACTGCTGTGTGTCCCATGTGGGCCCACAGAGTGCCTCGAGTCAGCTACTTACAATTGTGCTGACTTGACCAGTGACTGCTTTGTGATGCTTCAGTGTCCCCATCTACAGATGAGAGAAGATACCAGTGCCAAGCACATGCGCATGATCATGCGCACTCACACACACACACACACGCACGCACGCACGCACGCACGCACACACTCATACACACACACATGGAGGCTGAGACAGAGCCCGGGAGAGTTTGCACCCACTTCTGGAAGGCAGAATCATCCTCCAGCCTTGCTCAAGGCCACAAGGCTCTTCATCCACTCCGCCCCTCCTGCCAGCCACCCAGCCCCCAATGCTCCCCAGAGACACCTCCTTTGTTCCCAAGCACACTGAGAAGCCTCTGGCCAGACAAGTCTGAGGATTTCATTGGCTGAGGAACTATTCCAGTGCTCAAGACCTGTTCAGGGTATTAAATGGTCAGTAAAGCTTAATACCGAAAACCAGTTTTGAATCGATAAAAGTTTATGGCAAATGTCAGCCCCATAATTATCACACAGTGCAGTCCCTATCCTCCCGTCCAGCGCCACCTGCACACTCTCCACTCTCTTGGGCCCCATGCAGGCCTTGGTGCATGTACCTGACATCAAAGTGACTCTGGAAGTCCACAAAAGCAAGGCTGAGAAGATGGTGCACACCAGATGGAGCCAGCTCTGCTTCCCAGTGACTGCCCCCTGGGGTACAAAGGTCATTTCTGGAAGAGCTGGAGAAAGCTGAGCTCCTCCAGGCAGGAGACCTGTGCATCCATGAGCCCCATGTGCATGCAGCTCTGCAAACCAACCCCAGTGTGGGCCCAGATCTGCTTCAGCAGAGAGGCCACTCTTGCCTGCCTGGTTTGCCTAAAAAGGGGACAGGACCTCTAGGACCATCGTTTTGGTTTGGGGATTTGGATTTGCTTTGCTTTGGTTTAGTTTGGTCTGAGGCAGGTTCTCACTAAATTACTCATGCAGGGCTCATGCATGTGAGTCACCTGCCTCAGCCTCCTCGACTACTAGAATTACAGATGTGTGTCAAAACACCAAGCTGGTGCTTTTGGCAAGTATTAATGGGGTGTCACTCAGAGCCAGGCTGAGCAGGGTGGGGGCAGCAAACAGGTCAGACCTAATCAATCTTGATGCAAGACAGGCGCAGAGAAGAGTGCTTCAAACAATCTCTTGACATCTAGCTCCTGAGGACTCAGGCATCCCTTGGCTTGTGGTGCATCACTCCAGGCTCTGCTCCTGTCACATGCTATGTTGGGCACCTCTGCCCTGACTCTGACTCTGGATCTCAGGGCACCACAGGGATACCTGCCTCCCCTCTTCCTTCCCAAGCACAAAGGCTCAGGGAGACTGGGTCCACTGGGCCAGTAGGCCAGCTTCTGGCTCACAGTAGATGTTGCTCCTTGCCCTCCACCGTCCTAGGGCCTGAGGCCTGTGGCATGGGTGGAGCCTGCGCGGCACACGTGTTTGTTTTGACCTGGCCTCCCATGCCGTGCAACCTCTGTGAAACACTGAGAGAGGGGCTGCTTCCGAGGACTGTACTGGCATTTTTCAAGTAAACTGCAGCACACTGAGGAACAAACTCCAGATGAACAAGTTACCTTCCCCAAATCCAACCCCCCACTCCTGCATTGGCTGGGGCGCAGTTTTATTTTACTCCCTGCCACTGTGTTCACCTGAAGGAAGCTGGGACAATCTCTTCCCAGAGGTGACTCAGAGGGCACACTGGTCCCCCAGGTCCTGCCCCAGAATGAGTAAAGAATTACAGCCTCTGTTTTATTAGGATGCATAAATGTCCTGTGTGTTTGATGCCCTGGCTGCCACCATGAGATCGTTAAGAGGGAGGTCGTATTTCTCTCTCTCTTCCCATGGGTCCCATCCATGCTGAGCATGCTGAGTCATCCAATCTAGCAGACCTGCCCTCCAAGGCAGGTTCTGGAGCAGACCTGGGGGAGCAAGCCTGTCTATGCAGCCAGCCTCAGTATGGTCAGCCCAAAAAGGCATCAGGCCTGAGGCCCCAGAAGAAGGCAAGGCAAGGTCTTTGTGTTCCCCGCCCCCACCCAGCCCTCTCCAGCCTCCAGCTCCCTCTTCCTGAGAACTTTGATAAGGAGGCAGATTCTTCCAATGAGATGCAATCTTGTTTAGGAGGAAGAGTTCATGCCTAATTCCCAGAATAGGAAGCAAGGGTTCAGAATGGACCTGCCCTTGGCCATCAGCCCAAAAATGGTGGGAGAGCCAGCTTGTTGCAGAACCACTGGGGAAACCATACTGAGTACATCACAGGTGCTAACTAAGGCAGCCATACCTGCCCCATGCTTGGCATTGTCTGTGCTAAGTCTTGCTTTCATTTGCATCGCCTCGTCTCCACAGAGCTGGAGATCCCAAGCAGTCCCCTGCTTTGCAGGGGCAGACCTGAAAGGCAGGCAAGGGCAAGGCAGGGTCCTCTCTGGCTACTGCACAACCAGACTGTGGACTTGAGTGTGGCTCACAGACTAATATAAGTGGCTGGCCAGGTACCCCTTCAAGGCTGTTACTGGAATCCAAACACCCTTATGTTTTCTCATTTGCCTGTCCATCCTGAAAAGCCCTCAGTGGGGACTGGGCCCCCTCCTCTCAGTTGCTCCTAAGTAACCTGTGTCTCTTAGGCAGAGGGGAACAGAGATGCAGCAGGAGCACTGGTGTGCTGATCAAGGGGGTGAGCATAGGGTCAAGAGATACATTTGTGGAACTGTGGGGTGTTTTGCCCAACCTTGGTCATCTGGCCCTGACCCCTCATGGTTCTGACTTCCTTGGGAGTGGGGCAAAGAGCCCACCTGGGCTACTGTCCATGGTGCTGATTGGCAGAGTCCCTATCCTTCCAGGTAAGCCCCAAAGTGGCCCTGGTTCTATCCATATGAGAGGTGTGGCCTCCATAGTTAGTCCCGGGGTCTCTACAATTACTGAATCTCATGCCCAGAGACTGTGCCCCTTTACATAGTTGGACATAGTCAGCCAGTACATAGGACACTGACCAGGCTGGGCTTTCATCTCCCTTGGGTGGCATGCTTTGGAGAGCTGTCCCACGCCTTCCTGCCTCTCCAACAGATCGATATCCCTTTGAGTTGGTGTCAGAGCCTCGTTTGATCTTAGAAAGCCTTGTTCTTCTGCAAAGAGACAGACAGGTCACATTTATTTTCAGATCCCCAAAGGAGAGGCCAGAACTACAGCTTTTAGAAGACAGAATGATGTAAACCCCAGGTGCCATGGTGCCCAGCCATAGCAGCCTACCTGGGTGGGAGGTGTGCTCCATCAGCTCAGTCAACTGCACACCGGGAGCTTTTGAGATAATAAACATCTTACACCTGAATTGTCAGCTCACAACATAGACATCCCCTTCCAATTCATAGACAAGGAAAATGAGGAACAGAGAGGTTAGTAACTTACCTGAGATCACACAGTAGTAAGTGGAGGAGCCAGGGCTTTCACTAAGGCACTAGGCTTCAATGCCCATATTCTTGTCATTCTACTGAGCACTAGTGACAGAGCAGATCCGGGACCAAGACAGGCACAGCATTTAGCATGTGGAGACATAGCTAGGGCTGAAGGAACTTTGTGCTCCCTCAAGGAAAGCCCCTGGGTCAGATGCTAAGACACCCTAGTGCACAGCTTGCTATCCCCATGTCAGGAGATCCTTCACCAGCTCCAAGGGCCAAAAGCACCCCATGCCTGGTGCCCACAGGGCCCCAATTTCCCATGGGAACACATAGAATTCTTAGTCTAGAGACTGGTTCAACTTCAAGCAGAGATAACTGGGCTGAAGAGGTGTTCCCAGGATTCCTCAGGAGGAAAAAAGAGGGGGCAGGATCAGAAACACAGAAGCAGAGCAGGGGAGAGCAGGCAGAGCTGGGCAGAGCAGGTAGATAGAAAGGAAGAGACCTATTGGTCAGAATCCCTTTCTCCCACAGATAGGGTCCCTGCAGGGGTCATCTGTCATGAAAACCAGCTCCACAGATCTCAGGAGGGACTTTTCCTCCAGGTAAGACATCAGAAGACACAAGGGCTCTGCCTACCTCAAAAGTCTTGAGCAGCCCAACTCTGCCCCTGCCAGCCCCTCAGCAGCAGCCTGCAGCCACTCTACCTTGAGTGAGGACTAGGGACTCCAGCCACCACAAACTTAGGGGACAAATAGAAGGTCAATTTCAGGAATGGAGAGGGAAAGCCTCTTGCTCAGATACAAGGTTTCAGCCCCTCCCACTCCTACCAACACTCTCCCCTTATTTTATGACCAGGAAGATGGCACAGAGCTAAAGCCAAGAGCTGCAGACCTGAGAAAAGTCCAGCTGCCCAATTATTTGGGCCACGTCCTCCAACTGTCTGTCCTACAGTTTGCCTGTCTCACTCAGAGGCTAACTCAGTTGCCCCAGAGTTTGTCTGTGTACCATGTCTAGGGGGGCAAGGAGAATACTTCCACTTCCCTCACTCTGCCAACCTGCAAGATTATATATCTCCAAATCCAGCCAATCCTCAGAAGTGTGTGACAACCTCCAGTCTGTGGACACATTAGCCCTTTCCCAGGTTCATTCCTCCCCCCACCAGGAACACTGGAATAGCCTGGGTACATTGTGGACCTCCCGCAGATCTCCAAATGGAACAACCTTCCCACTTCAAGCTCCCTGGGCATCAAACCCCTCAATCCATATCACTACTCTGACTATGATGGGCTTCAAGGCTTTATGCCCAGCCTAGGTGGCCCATGAGCAGGTGAATAACACAGTCAAGCCCTGGTATGCAACAGACACCTCCAGGGCTATGCCTACCATGCCTTTCCAGGCCAATTAGGAGGGCTCAGCCCACCCAGCACGGGCTGCACACGCGTCTAGCTTATCTTGCATATTCTCCCCACCTCCCATTCTGAACTAGATTCTTGGCTGGGACCAGACAGACCCTTCAATCTAGCTAAAATAGTTCTAAATTGTAAAAGGTAAATTTAGAAACCACATGTGTGTCTCATATTAACATGGCACTTATTGACAACATACCCTACACAATTTTAAACACTTAACTGGAATTAACTTTTAATCCCCATAGCAATCCTGGGAGATGTGTTATAACTATCTCTGTCATACAGATGAGGAAACTAGGCACAGACTGAGTGGCCTGCCCAAGATAGGCAGTGAATTCCCCCCAAGCCATTCCTCAAACAGTATTCCACCACCAACTTGACCACCACTCCCATATCCCAGCCCACACCTCAGCTGGCTGCAGCATAGAGCCCTGAATGGAGTATAAACTCTCCGCCCATCTGGGAGGGCATAGGGCAGGCCTGTCTGGATCCTTGAGGGACAACACAAAGGGAAAGGAGAACTTGATGAGTACTTACTGAAGGAATGAAGGTTGGCTGACTGGATGAATTAGTATGGGGCTGGATGAATGGATAGATGGAGTATGGATGGATGAGTAAAAGGGTAGATGCACTGGTCAGTGACGGATAGTGGATGGGTGGAGGAGAGATAGATGGATGAATGGATGATAAATAAATACATAGATGGTTGGGTAAATGGGTGGATGAATTGGTGAGTGGGTGGATAGATAATGGATGGAGGAGGGGGTGGGTGAATAAGTGGACAAACTGGTAGATGTATGCATACATGGTTGATGGATGGGTATCTGGGTAGACAGGTGAGGATGAATTTATGGATGGGTGATTGATAAGTGGATAGATGGAAGATAAATTAATGGATAGATGAGTGGAAGATGAATGGATAGATGGTTCGGTAGTTGGACAGATGCATACATGGATAAAGAACCTGATTGGGCCCAAGTGGAACATTAACTAGGTAAAGTCAGCACCCCTCAAAGCCTTGTGAAGTTTGGTGTGTGTGAGAGCATGTGTGAGTGTGTGTACTGGAATAGTGCAGGAATTAGTCACACTCTGTACCTCTTCTGAGTCATAGAAGCATTAATTTACGTAGCCATCACTTCCACCATCAAGAACAGCATCAGTGATGATGCCAGTCCCATTTCCCAGTGGAAACTTGACTTAAAGGGTACTGCTAGCTCCCTCCACAGGACCCCATTGCAGCCCAGGTGTTGGGGTGCATCCTGGGGTCCCCCTAGCTGAAGAGATCATACTGAAGGCAGGGAGCGTCCCTGCTCATGGCCTCTGAATCAGCAAACTTAAGCCTCAATAGCTCCTCTGTGACCCCATAAGACTGTCTGATACCATATATGTGCTTGCGCCCACACATGTCACGTTTGTATGTTTGCTCATAGACAGTAAGCTCCACGTACGTGTGGCCTGTGTAGTCACATGAGGTCCAAGCTCTCGGGAGCCCATTGCTTGGTTTAATGCTATCCTGAAACTATTATAAATTTTTTTAACAGTGGGCTCTGAATTTTCATTTTGCATTTGGTTTCCAGATTCCATAGCCAATCCCTAACGTGGTGGTTATGTTCAGGGGATCCTGGAAAAGCTTCATCTCTTCTAGCAGTCCGGCTTTGTTCAGGCATCAGCCTCCCTGTCATGGTTCTTTGCTGTTAAAAGGGTGGAGCACGTGCAGAGGACTGATCAGGGTGAGCCCCCCAGGCCTCTACCTGGACCTGCCTTCTGCAGGCTCCAAATTGACACCATTTCCTATTTTCGGTCCTTTGCTCACTCACTGAGCCCTGTATTGGGCCCTCTCTCCATCTGTGTGCCGGGAAGAGACAGTATGTCCGGGAATAACAAATAACACCATTAGGGAGGCTGAGCAGCTCTATCCTTCCAGGGGAGAGAAATGAGGCTGTCAGGCAATGGGGGCTCTGGGCCTCCAGGCCATGATTAACGGGATTGGGCGACCCACTCGCTGCAGCAGAAGGTGCCAAGAGATGATTGCTTACAAAATGTACCAATTACCTTCGCGCCTTCCCGCCCACCCTGCCGTCAGGCAAATAAACACATCAGTTGCCAGCCTGCTCCAGCCTGGACTTAGACAGGGCCTAGCAGCCAGGAGCACAAGGGATGAGGTCCTGGAGAGGAGCCTCGGGGTCCAGGCTTAGCAACCAGTGAGACACGCAGCTAGTGTGAGAGGTGGCATCTTTGCCCAGGGATGGTTAATGTTTAGGCAGGGATATGGGAAAAACGCCAAAGGCTCCCCAGAGAGCCCTTATGGGAGGCACTGCCCTCCCCACACCAGAGATGGGAGCAGTGAGCCGTGCACACAGGAACAGCATCGGTCCACTCAAGAGCCATATGGAGGTACAGGGGTCTGCATGTGCCTGTGTGCCTGCAGGGTCACCTGTGGAGTCTGCCGTTGTCCATGTGTCACATGTGAATGCCTGCGCCACTGTGTTCTAAGTGATGTTTGTTCCTGTGTCCAAGTGTGTATCTGAGTCTGTGTGGGTACACATCCATGTGTGTACCTACATCTCTGTGTGTGTGTCCCTGTGTGTGCAAGCATCTGTGCGTGTGATGTGTGCAGCTACCTCTGGGTGTGTATCCAAGTCAGTGCATGTGCACACATTTGTCCAAGTGTGATGTGTGCATCTGTATCCACATGTATATATGGGTCTGTGTATATATGCATCTGTGTGCCTGCATCCGTGTGTGTTTCTGTGTTCATGTGTGTGCATACGTGTGTGTATGTGATGTGTGCAGTTATTTCTGTGTGTATGTATCTGGCTAAGTGTGTGCGCACACACTTCTGTGAGTGTGATGTGTGTACTGGCACATGCATGTATTTGGATCTCCACCTATGCTGTGTGTGTCCACATGCCTGCACAGGCTGGTTTCCTATCTACCTGTCCAGACCAGCATTGATGGACACAGCGAGGTTCTGGTGAGACCAGGGCATCCTGAAGAGGGCAGCCTTCGTTTGATCATGCCTCAACAAGGGTGACCAAAATGAGATTAGAAGTCTAGAAACCCCACCAGAGGAGGGCATGGGGCAGCCAGCTGGTCATCTAGAGGGCTGTTGTGGGGACATCTGGAAACTGGGCACAAGAGTGGTTTGGTTCAGTCCAAGGAAGGACTTTCTCACAGTCCCTCCCATAAGGGTACACAAAACAGTGAGGTGTCTGTGAGGTAGTGAGTCTCCTGTCCCTGGAGGTGTGTAAGCATTTTCTCCCTTCCTGAGAACTTGTCATTCAGGTCCAAAGGCATTATTCCCTGATAGGAGATGGACCAAGCAACCAAAGAAGCACAGGGAGCGGAGGAGCAAGGAGCAGTACAGCACAGAATCACACGCACGGGCACAGGTACAGATGTACCCACATGCACACACTGTGCCATCTGTCACCCCCTCAAAATGAGCCTAGTTACTTCGTTACATTCAGACCCAGTGCAAGCTCAAAAACAACCTGTGGTCCTGCAGGGACAGGGAGCTCACTACCTTCCATGAAGATGGAACAAGAATTTTCCTGGCAGCTGTCAATTCTGGTCCCATCACCGAGTTCATGGCCTACCACTGGTCACATCTGGACATGGATGGGGCCTTCAGTGAATTCTGTCCTTGCCGCTGCCTGTGTTACAAGTTCTCCACACAAATCCTTCTCCAGATGCCTCCTCCCCTCTGCCCCTGCCCTCCTTGGCCTCCCTGTTACGGGACAAAAATGGTGCTGACCTAACCCGTGGGAACTTGGAGAGCAATTCACCCTCTGCGGCAGGCCAGCCACGTGGCCCCCAAGGACCCCTTCTCCACTGGAAGGGGTTCCTCTTCCCTGAGAACATGGGAGCACAACCGTCAGACATTCTTGCTATTCCATCTCCTGGGAAGTTTTGTTTTTGTTTGTTTGTTTTTGCTTTGTAGTGGGGACTGAATCCAGGGCCTTCACACTGAACTTTGACTACTTCCCCAGACTTTTTTTATCTTTTTAAGAACTGGTGTCACTAAGTTACCCAGACTGGACTCAAACTCATGACCCAGAGGGCTGAGAGGATAAGTATACCCTGCCATGACTGAGTCACTTCCAGGATTTTCAGTGCATGGCAAAACTGGCAGCAGAGAGCAGGGAGACCAGGGGGGCAGAGCAGCTGGGCAGACACTTACCACTGAAAGTGACAATTTGCGTGGCACGGAGCTGCTGGTGCCATTTGGAGCTGAGTTAGGTAGATGCTGCAAAGTGCTCACAAGTAACAGATGCATTTTCTGAGCCTCAGTTTTATCTGCATGGAAATGGGCACAACAGAGCTGGCTTTTTGAGGATGAGATGTCCTAGACAAGTTGTGACCAACCTCGAAGCCTCTGCCCAGGTGCTCTCTCTCCTAGGAAGCTTTGGTCTGCCCCTGTCTCAGTCATCTCTCCTCCTGCCAGGCACAATTTCTCACATGCTCAGCTCAGAGAGGTCACACTCTGAGAAGGTGCTGCTCTTTATTCCAGCCCTTGTCACGTGGTAAGGGATATGGACAAGTCTGTAATGTTCTGAGCCTCAGTCTCCTCATCTGGAAAATGGAGGTGAAAGAGTTAGCACTTGCTGAGTGCTTATTGCCCATTAGGCACCATGCAAGCCTATGGCAGGCACCTCAGATTCACCCCATGCCTTACAGATGGGGAACCCAAAGCTCAGACAGGCCAAGCAACCTGCCTGAGGTCACACAGATGGTCGCTGGAGGAGATAAATTCTATTTCTCTTTACTTGGACCCCTGTGTGACCTTCATCCCTGCCAGATTGCCCTGCTGTGAGCACCACACGACCATGGGAACACAGACACCCTTTTCTGACCGACCACTTGGCTAATGTCTGCTTCCATTTTTCTCTCTTGGGGCCCCAGAATAAGCCATGGCCACAGTGCCTCTCCACCAGGGCCTCAGCCCCAGTCCTGGTCCCAGCAGGAAGAATGGAGAAGGAGAGGTATTCCCAGTGTCACTGAGCAAACATCACCCTCCACCAAGAGGAGAGAGGTGCACACCATTCCTGACCACAGCCTCGGGGGACCAAAGCACGTGTACTGGTACCTGCTACATGCGAAGCGCCTAACTCACCTCCAAATGGCACCAGCAGCTCTGCACCATGCAGATTGTTGCCCTTCCGTGGATCATTTTATATGACAACCTGACTGGGCTAAAGAATGCCCAGAACACTGACAGGATATTATTCTGGGTGTGTCTGGGATGGGGTCCAGGAAGAGACCAGCCTGTGGCTCTGTAGACTCAGTAAGAAGAGTCCTCACCAGTATGGGGCTTATCCAGCCTGCGGGGGCTAAACGTAAGTGAGGTAGAAGGTGGCCTGGTCCTGTCTTCTCAGGAGGGCATGTTCATCTTCTCCTGCCCTTGCACATGAAACTCCTGATATCAGATCTTCATTCTTGCACTGAGTTACAACACTGGAATTTCTGGGGCCCCAGATTTCAGGTGACAGGCCAGGGACTAGCCCTTATAATCATGTGAGTCACTTCCTCACAGTGAAGTCCTGTCTGTCTCTCTATCTATCTTTCCATCTGTCATCTATCTATGTGCCTATCTACCTGTTTATCTATCCACTCAGCCATCCATCACCTCACCTACCCATCCACCCACCCATCCATCCACTCATCCTGCTACCATCCCATTGGTTGTTTCTCTGGAGAACACTGACTAATACACACCCACTGACAGGGAGAGAAACTAAAGTCAGAGGTGAACACATAAAAGTAATAACAGCAGCAGCAGTGGTAGAACACTAAACCAAGAGCTGGTTGCACAGACTTCCTCAGGACCCCAGGCTCAAAGTTTTGCACAGGCCGGCAGGGCTACCCATGCAGGGGTGGGAGAAGCCCTGCAGCATAAGGTGCCAGAGCCCAGTCTCCCAGGCCAGCACTCACTGGCCAGGTGCAGTAGCATCTGTTCTCTGCCCATATCTGCCTCCAGCAGCTGTGGCTGTCCTCCACATCACGGCCCAGGTCTCCCTCAACACCTAAACCATTGCAGGCACCCTGATGTCATTCAATAGATTGGATTGAATTTACAGTACAGAGAGGCAAGCAGCCTGTGGGTCGTGCAGAAGGGACATTTATCTCATTTGACTGTTCTTGGAATGTCAACAATAAATGCCAAGATGAACGATAAATAAAAATATTCCCAGAAATAGCAAGAGAGCAGCTCTCCACAGACCAATCCATGAGCAGAGTGGGTGGAGTGGTCAGACGGGGTGGGGAGCTAACAGCCTAGGCAGCCTGATGGCCAGATAAATCCCTCCCTGTCCTGGTCTCAGGTCCCAAGGATGAATCAGGAAAAAGTCCTCTGTAGGCAAGGGGTGATGGTGGAGAGGAAGGGACCCAGGACACCTCCCCACCCCACACACTCTGGCCGACCACTCGCCTGTGTACCACCCAGGCAGCGAGCAGGAAGTGCCTGGGGACTGATTTCCAGCAGGGGCTGGCAGAGCTGTGGACAAACAAGGGCTCCATCCACAGAGGCCCCAGAAGGCTCCAGCCTGTGCTCAGGGCAGCAGCTGCCTGAATCACACACCCTTGGCATCCCTTCTCCTTTCTGTACCAGCTCCAATACCAGATTGAAGAGTCCCCAAGAGCCATGCTGCCCAGAGCCTGTGACTGTGACCTGAAGTGGAAGTGGCTCTTCGTGGAAATCATGAAAGTAACAAAGTCATGCTGAAAAAGGGCAAAGGAGGGCACCGAGCAACCCTAAAAGTGTCCTTAAAAGAAAAAAGAAACTTGGACACAAACTCAGAGGGAAAAGGCCATGTGGTAACAGAGAGAGTGCTCGCAGGGATGCACGTGTAAGCCGAGGGACCCAGGGGCCTGCAGAGCTGGAGGCGGCAGGGAGGACCCTCGGGCCTCCAGCAGGTTTGGCCCTGTGCTGCTGTCGCCGCAGACTCAGGCTTAGGTGCAGGAGAAAGGACACACTGCTCAGGGCTTTTGCTGTGGGGCGCTTCCACTGCCACAGGACACTAAAGCCCCCTCCCCCCAGTTCCCGTCCACTGCTCCCCAAGGCAGGGCTCCACTCCATCCTTGGCTCATCCTGAGCTTCCCTAGGACTTGGACTGAGACAGGACCTTAGCAGCCTCTTTCCGCACCATCCACCCTCACCCAGCTCCTAGTCACAGCAGCCCGCTGCCCAGCACCTCGTGGGCTGGAGGACAACCGCTCAGCTCTACCCCCGTTCACTACCAGCCGTGACAGCTGGGTGGCAGCCAACTCCTGGGGCCCAGAGGTTTGCCCAGCCACCAAGGGCAGAAGTCTCTCTCTGAGCTCTCACCTAAGATAACACGGAGGGATGGCCCAGGGGGACAGCAGCTGGCACTCTGCCAACTTTTGCCCCTCGTCCTGTCTCCCACCACTCCCACCAATGTGTACTCCCCTCGCCACCCCATCCTGTTCTCTGAGCATTGCAGGTGATTTTCAACATACCACACGTCTTCCCAGTGCCCCCTGCAGCTCCCGGGGGCAGGGCCACACTCCCTGCTTTCAATACCTTCAGCAGTAGCCCAGCCTGCCTGCAAGGAGACAGACAGGGGAGAGACAGACCTCTCCAACCCAGACAGGAGCTCCTCATGTGCACACCACGGCTGCACATCTCTTCCCCTCACCCCGGCTTCTTGTCCACCTCCCTTCCAGGGATACTGCAGTCCCAGGGAAGGCCTTCTCTGCCAGGGGCTCAGACCCCTCAATCTTCTACTGGTCCACTGACCAAAGCAAGCTGAAAAGCCAGGCCAGAGTCAAGATATACAAATGTAGATTCTACCTCCTACAGGAGGAGCAGCAAGGTGACACCACAAAGGTCGGGGACACTGGAGGGAGGGATTTCATCACAAGAGGAAAGTCAGCAATGAGACAGCAGGAATGCCCTTAGAGAGGGCACTCTGGGACAGCTTTAAAATGTGGGTGCATTTGAACTGAGTGGGCCGGCAGGAAGAGTAACATTAGCCTTTACTGTCATAGCAGTGAAGGGAAAGAATGATATCAAATCATATACAAAATAAAGCCAGTCACACAGCACAAAAGTTGCAGTTAGAATTGTGAGGTACACAACCTGAGCAACTGTACATGGCTCTCCTGCACATCACCAGGACTCTGTGACAGCATCAAACATCTGCCCTGTGTGCTAATCTAGTATTTAGCCCTAAGAGAACAATAAGACATCTGCCCCATTTCTACCCAGTCCTGATAGCAAAGGAGGCCGTTCTGGCAATATGACTATCTGGCTGTTTTTCCCTCAGATGATGGTTCTTTGTCTCCCACTGAGCCTGCTATTACTCCTGCAAACTGAAGTCAGCCATTAAGATCCACACAGGGGGGCCCCCCCGCTCCAGCACTCCATCTCACCACACTTTTAGAAAGATTCCTTGGGGTGCTGGCCATCAGACCTTGGGAAATCAGTGGCCCTCTAAGGTCTCTGCAGACACCAGGTGGGGGGCCTGTGTCCTCTCCACTTGTCAATCCAATGAGCGAGCTCATGACAGCAGGCTTCCAAGAAACACCTGGGTTCAGGGCTGGGATTCAGCCCCTCCCTGCCCTCCTCCTCCTCACCAGCTGGAGCCCTGTGCTCAGGTCAGGGCACAGCAGAACCTGGACCCTAAGACAAAGTCGAAATCTTCAGAGCAGAGCGGACATTGCCCCTATGAGGCAGCCTGCCCAGGTCACACAGCACAGGAGATGAGGGCACTTGCTCAGAGCCAGAGGGAGGGGCTGAGACTGCAGGATCTTGGCCCCAAACTCACTGGCTCTAAGTTGTGCTCAAGGTCACCTGCTCCAGGAAGTCCTCCTTAATCTATCAGCAAGACTGGACCCTCTCAGAAGTGGATAGTTTGCCGGGAGCTGGCAGTGTCCAACACCCACGTGTGCGCCCTGGCAGTATCCAGAAGGCTGCATTCACCCTCAGCCTCCCAGGTCAGGACCATCACTGCGGGCCGAGGTCAGTGTCCTTATCTGTGAAATGGGTATGATACTCTCCCCTGCTGGTGCCAAGGGCTAATGCAAGGACCCCCCAAAATAAGATGAGAGATTCAAAGCCCTGCACTGGGTAAAGGCAAGTGGGCACTGGTTTGGGACAGAGACTTGATGAAGATGGGCTGGGGGCACTGCCAGGATGAGCTGCACTGTCTGGATGGAGCACACCGAGGCTGGTGACTCCATGCCCTGCCACGGCTCCTCACCCCAGGACAATTCTGAGACCGAGCTCTGTGTCCTGAGTGCACACATGCCCACAGCTGGCCGGAGCTGCCCCTGCCAGAGCCCTCACTGCAGCTCTCGCTACCTGGTCATGTGCCCTATTCGCTCTGCCGGCCGCCTCTGTGAGTGTGACTGAGCCCCCCAGTGAGCCCCCAGGAATGGGATAAGCACATGCCCACACACGTGTGCATGCATGCGTGCACCCAGAGCTCATGCACAAGGCACACCTGAACACACTCATTCACCTGCACACGCTTAAACATACACACGCCACCCACTTTGGGGATGGTATGATTGAGTGTGTCCCCCGAAGCTGGTGCACTGGATCTGTAGTTCCAGAGGGCCAGAGATTTGGGGCAGGGCCCTCATGGAACACCAATGGCTTCTCCGAGGAGGGGTCAGATTTCTGGGGAGCTGGTCCCCTCCTCCCCCTCCCGCCCAATGTCCTTCTTCTTTTCCCCAAAAGTCAAAACAGCGCAAGGCCCTTGCCAGAAGCAACGGCTCGACCTTGGCCCTTTCAGCCTGCAAAACATAGAGCCAAATTAACCTCATTCCTTACAAATTTCACAATCCCAGGTCCTCTGTTACAGCAACAGAAAATGAGCTAAGACAAGGGGTGAGGAGACCATGTGGCTACACCAGGTGAGGCCTTGACCAGGGAGTGTAACTGTCTGGGGCCCCCATCACTTAGGTCTGGTGAAAGTCAGGAAAGCAACCTGGTTCTGAAACGGCTAATAACAGTGCGGAGAGTCTGGGCATGGGTGCCTTCTGCTGCTGGGCAGGATCTGGAGCAGGGAACTGGGGCCCCCTGCCCTTCTGGGCTTCCCCGAGCAACAGGTAGGAGGGCAGGAGCTTCAGGTAAGTGCCCGGGAAGCATTTGCTGAGTAACTGAAGGCTGCCATCCACCCTCTGCTAAAACTCAAGAGTACTGGGGAGCTTCTGATGAGCCCCTATTATAGATAGTCCTACCAGAAAGGCACATGATGTCTAACCAGCCAAGGAGCCAGAGTCCCCTTTGCCACTAAGGAACTTCCCAGGAGCCATGGTCAGGGCCGTGCAGGTACAGGCTCAGCAGGGAAGGCAGGAACAGCCAGGGAGTTGCAGGGACCCAAGGCGGATGTGTTCTGTGCTGCCTGAGGTCCATCTGTACTAAATGACTGCAAGGTCACCCTCGAGCAAAGAAAACACATGAAGAAATTCTGTGTCCCTATCTGAGTGCAACCAGGTTAAGTCTGAGGCTGAATCTATGGGAAACGTCACAGGGTAACCCATTAATCTGCTTTCAGGCTAGGTAGAGGTGAAGACAGAGTCTGACTGTTGCTTGCAGGGAGCAAAGCAGGGTCCTCAAATCATGAGCTGAGGCCAGGGGTCTCAGTGGGGTCAAAAAGAGACAGGGCAATGGCTCAGAGAGAGAGGGAGGGAGAAGATACTGGAACCCAGAGCCTTGAGACTTGGAACTGAAGCCAGGAGGAACTGGGCTGGTGCAGGGTCCCTAGAGTCCTCTCTGAGCCTGGCCAAGGTGAGCAAGATGGCTCTGACCACGGGGAAACAGAAGCCTGTAGGACTAAGGGAGCTGGGGTCAGGAGGAAGGAAGGTGGGGACCAGCTGGGTTCGATGTGCCCAGCACATGGAGGAACACATGCCGCAAATGTGCCCTGCTTGTCTACTGCATGTCAGCCTCTTAGACAGGGGAAGAGACCCAAAGTGCCCCTACTGAGACTCTGGCCACCTGGCATGAGTTACCACAACCCCCCTGATCAGTTGATATGAAGTGTCCCCAGCCCCCCAGGGACACTGACCACCCACACCTGATCCTCTCCATGTCCTTGCTCTCTTTCCTGGCACTGCCTGCTGAGACACCCTTGGCATGTATGTGCCTGCTTCTGGTCCACCCCTCCCCACCCCCACCTCAGCTGACCCCAGTGTCCCCTCCTCAGCACCTAAGTCAGGGTGCAGAAGAAGTGGCCCCCTGTCTTGGGCACTCTCAAGCAAGTTACACCTTCCTTCCTCATGAAGGGTGACTTGGGCCTGCGCTCCTAGCAGGCAGTGACTGACCTAGCACTGAGGGCTCCTGTGGACCTTTGCTGGGGTGCCTGGGGCTAGCCTGGCTCAAAGAGGCCCAAGAGGGCAGTACACCCAGCACCCAAGCAGAGGATGGAGTCTCCATAGAGCTGGGTGGGTGAGTCTTTCATGTTCTGTCCCACAGCAGGACCCAGGAAGGTGCCTGCTGGCTTCTTGACTGCAGCAACTGGGTACTGGAGAGCTGATCCTGGGGCAATGTGGTGTTCCAGGGCAGGGAACACCCCTGCATCAAAGATGACCACAGTGCTGAATCTAAGCATCTGTCAAGCACCAACTGAACACAGCCACTAAACAGTGCGGAACCGCCATCATTTGGTTCTCCCAACCTCAGCCGACCATAATTTCTCCCTTGCAGCTACCAGGATCTGAAGGACAGTCACGTGCCAGGGTTCCTGTGATCTTCCTGGGGTAGGAATCTGCCTGAACAGTCACACACAGCTGCCAGCTCCCCAGGGCCCACTGCTCAAGTGACCATGGTACCCGGCACTCCTTCCCATCACCTGTGCTAAGGGCTGGACGTATAATGGCACAAGTCTTTGTGTTTACACATGGAAGCCCATGCCCCAGGATGATCGGGTCATGAGGTGAAGCCTCACAATGGGGCTCATACCCTGGCAGAAGGGAACCAAGAGAGACCTGTTCACCTTCCCTCAAGTCAAGGCATGGTCGGTGACCTGGACTCTAAGCCTCCCAAACTTTGACTCATCACTCCATTTGATGCAGGAGTTTCTCTCCTCCCATTTATTCAGACAAGAAGCAGAAACTGCAAAAGGGAAGTGATCACCGGGGCCTCAGAACTATGTCCAAGAGCAGCTGCTGCAGGCCTACTTCACTGAACCCCAAAACTATCGCATCACCATCCTCTCTCCCCGCCACTCCCATCTGCCTACACAGGATTTCTCTGGGGTGGAGCAGGAGCTGCGTGTGGCCCGCAGTTGGGAATGCACACTTGCTGGCCCAGCCCCAGCCTAATCAGAGATGCTCTGCCCTAGGCCAAAGGACAAAGGCCTCCAAGAAAAGCTGTGGCAGGAGCTGGGCGTAGTGGCACATGCCTGAAGTCCCAACACTCCGGGAGGCTGACACAAGAGAATCTGGAGCTTGAGCTCCAACTGAGCAAACGAGCAGTGTAGCAAGACGGCCTCAAAGATTGAAAAGGGCTGGGAATGCAGCTCAGTGTGGAGGCCTGAAGTTCAGTCCTCACACTGCAAAAAGGAAACTAAAAGCTGTGACAGCCTGGTTGCTCCCTCCCCGATGGCAGGCTTAATAGGGATGTGGGACTGTCACAGACGCATCATAAACCCAAGTTGTTTTCTACTTTTCCTCCACCATTAAATAGGTGATTGACTTCATGAGGAGGAAACTCGGGCCTATTGTTAAACACTGTCAAGGGCTTTCTAAACGTACAGTGTGGGCCACGGTGGCCAGCTGGGGAAGGGCCAAACAATCCTCAGAACAACCCCTGCACGAAAGACATGGAAGAAGGTGCGTGCTGGGGGAGGGGGGACAAGGCAGGGATCACAGGCCACCAGGAGAGAGGTAAGATCCCTGTCCGCACTCCCCACTCCTCTAGCAGCCTTGACCAGTGCAGAGATGGCCCCCAGGTCAGATTGGGAGGGGTCACCATGAAGAGCCCAGGCATCGCCAACCCCTGTTTACAGCACCTACCCACGGTGGGGAGACAGCTGGGGCAGGACCCAGGGCCTTGTCAGCCATCTGCACAGGTAACCACAGGTCCAGGTCTTTCAGCAACTCTACCTGTAAGCCCTGTGCACCTCTGCTCAGTCTCACAGGTCAGACAGGTCAGACAGTGCAGCTCAAGCTCTCAAGTCTGGGAAGTTTCAGCATCCAGGCTCCCTCAGTCTGGAAGAGCTCAGTACCTTGCCGTTACACGACAAGATCCTATTTGCTTGTGGCATCCACCAGGGTTGCTCTTGGCAACTGTAGGCATTTAGGGAGACTGTTCATGCAAAGGCCACTGGCTTCAGCATCACTAGACATTTTACCCAGCTTAGGTCACCACATTTCCTACTTCAGGGACTGGGAGGGGCACTAAATGAAGCAGTGGCACTGAGGCTCCCCTCAGGGCCTAGAACTTTCATTCACAAGCTGCTCTGCTGGCCAGAGTATGTAGCAAGTAGCAGGAGGCCTGGCTCTTGGGGAAGCAGTGGTAATGATCTCAGTAGGAGATAGGACCTCGCTTGAGCAGCCAGTGTCCCAGCAACAAGATGTGTGTTACATCCATACTCAGTAAACTCTGATAATCACAGCAGGTGCTGTCACAGCCACATCAGTCTTCAGTGACCTGCACCAGATCATGCTGGCCAGACTGGAGGCCCTCAGCCTAAAGGACAGGCACTGTGCTCAGCATCAACCATAAACAGGGACAGTCATGTCATAGGAGCATCTTGGAAACAGGCTTGGTGTTATCTCCCTCTATTGCTCCCAAAACCCTGCCACCTCCAAATAAATCACTGTGAGGTCTGATCCAGGCTCTACACCTGCGCCTCATGGTCCACAATGCAAGGCATGGTCAGCACTGCTGCCACCCACCTTCAGCACCTGTCTCTTCCCAACTTCAGTGCCTGGTGAAAGTCAAGATACTGGTTCACTCCCATGTTCGACCATGCACTCATCTGATATACACTGAGGGCCCTGGGCACTGACTCTTACTGTGACAATGTCACAGTGCTTCAGTCCATGCTTCAGTTCAGTTATATGAGGCCCTGCGTGTCCAAAGTAGGACCTAGTCCTGTTTTACTCATGGCCCCTCACAGTGCCCAAATGAGCAGTGACGGGGGGGAGTCACAAATATTTTGTGGTCTGACTTTAAAAATATTTTGATATAGCTTCTTTGCTTTATCTTTCTCTCTCTCTCTCTCTCTCTCACACACACACACACACACACACAGTTGTGTGTGTGTGTGTGTGTGTGTGTGTGTGTCTACATGTGCAGTGCTGAGGAGGTGACCCAGGGCCTCAAGTATGCTTGGCAAGTACTCCTGCTGCTACGGCAACAGACACATCGAAAGGACCCCCAGGATTTGGAGGCAGATTTATTTAATCAGTTTTTCTTCAAATCAACTGTCCTTCCAAATGTCAGGCCCTGAAGGATCATGGAGGAAAGTTTTTAAGGAGTTGGTTGGTTGGTTGCAGGGGAAGCACAGAGGTAGAGTACTTGGCTGTCTTTGATTGATTTTTACAATATATACCATAGTGACCAGTTATGCATCTCCGTGACCAGCCATTTCTAGGAGACAGTAGTAACAGGAACTAGTACCTGGGCACCTAAAAAACTGAAGTACACTGGCTAGGGGGTCATTTTCTGTTACATTACCCTGAGCCACACCCTCAGCCTAACTTAAAAAACATCACACACACACAGATACCGCCTCACACCCACAAGAATCAAGAACACACAACTACAAGTGTGGTGCAGGAGCTGGGTAATCAAAACACTCACACACCGCCCAGGAAATAGACATGCTGTGTCAGCCCCTCAAACTGCTTACCAAGCCACCACATGCCCCAGCAACCCCACTCCTAGGCAGATACCCAAGAAAAATGAAAGTGCTATCCACACACCAGTGTTCATTATAGCTTTCTTTGCACTAGCCAACAGACACAAACGCCCCGCCTGTTCATTACATGAGCAAGGCTGGGGCAACAGGGTAGAATGCCACATGACCGTAGAGGAAGAATAGGACATTCAGTTAGGTGACACATATGAGACCCACAAGAAGCCCTGGCCTGGGTAGAGTAGAATTTCTGGTTTCAGTTTTTTTAGGAATCTCCCTACAGATTTCCATAGTGGTTGCACTAGTTCACATTCCTGCTGACAGCAAAAAAGGATTCCTTCTCCTCCCACAGCCTCACTAGCATTTGTTATTTGATAACCACTCTTTCTGGGATAAGATGGACTCTCAGCGCTGTTTTAATTTGCATTTCTCAAATGACCAGCGGCGTTGAACATTTTGTGGTGTATTTATTGGCCATTTTTACATCTTCTGAGATGTGTCTATTCACTACGGTTGCCTGTTTTTGATTGGGCCTTTTATTCTGGGTCGCTGCCTCTTTTCCTACGGACCTAGAGGGATGTGTGTTTGGCTGACAGCTCTCACACCCCTCCCCCCGTTTCCCTTCACTCCCACTTAGTCTCCCTCCCAAAGATGGGCTGGCACAACCTGCCTTGGCATCCTCCAGGGTTACTTAGAGGCCACTCTCCGGACCGCTCCAGACGCACTGATCTATCAGACAGAGCACCCTCCACCTCATACCACTCCAGACACTCAATAACCAGAGAGGACACTTTCCAGAATATGGCAGACCAGGAGGGACCCAGGCCCATTCTTAACATCCCCAACTTCCATAAGCCATGACGAATACATCCAGTCCTCCAAAACCCTTCTCCATTTGGGACCTGCTATTTTTTGCGGAGACTCTATATAGCTTGCACCTCCCCTGTCCTTCACTGAATCACAGCTCTCCTACCAACACTGCACCTATCTGAGCCAATCACAGGCCTATACTTGAGCCAATTGGCATGCCCAAACTTGAACCAATCATAGGCTTACACTTGGGACCAATCAACAGGTCCTAATTTGGATCAACCACAGGCCTACAGCTGCTATAGAAGCAGCACTCCCCTCTGACTGGTCTAGGAGGGCCCTGGAGTGTACTGATGACCCTGTGCTGCTCCCCTAAAACCTCCAAGGCATGGCTGTTACTTCTGTTTTCTTCCCCCAATAGCCATGTTCCTGGGTACCTCATTGTCACTGTGTCCTCAGCTTGTCCCATACAGATGCACCCCAGCATATGGTAATGTTGGCCAAACTCATAGCACATGAGTTCACACAAAGCCTTGCCCTGGTGGTCCTGTAAATCTGGTCCTGATCTATTTCTTGGGTAGAGTGAGATTGGAAGTCCCTATAAATCTACTCAGGATTTTATCCCAGGTAGTATAGACAGAGAAGGAACAGGGGAAGGGGTGACACCCAAAGCTATATCTTTTCTTTTGAGATGACAGAAGTGCTGGAATCAACATGGTGGTGTCTACATGACACTGTGAGCATACGAAAAGGCATTGAATCATACACTGAAAAATTGATGAATTGTACGATATGTAAATATCTCAATAAAATGTGTTTTAAAAAAGAAACATTAAACAGCTTTATTTGACATTAGTCAGTTTTCTTCCAAGTTCCCTGATTTTTCTCTGAGGATTCCAGCCTCAAAGGGCATCTGCAGAAGCCTGCATTCGCCCCTCAAAACTTGCCCTTGACATTACCTCTCAGTGCGGGACCGTGCTGTAGGAACCGATTCTCAGCTCTGAAGTGGGCTGAGTTTGGAGCAGAGCAATCATGGGTCTGTGGTACCCTGGCCCCCTCACTCAGAGGAGCTGCCTCTGCACACAGAAAGAGTCAGGATGGGACCAAAGAACACCGTAGGTGCAAACAGGAAACCCCACATCAAGACTAGAAGGAAGGATGGCAGTGGAATTCTCCGATCAGTGAGTCTTGTGTTTATTTTCTGAGTTCTTGTGCATCACCCAGTTTTTCTACTTTGCATGTGGAAACCTAATGCAGATTCAGAAAAACAGCGTGGCTCTCTCTAAGGAGGGGCAGGCTGGGAGGCATTTGTTCCCACCAGGCCATGACTACAGAGGGAACCAAGGTGGGTGGGGTGCATACCTGGGTGGGGGCTCAAGGGCAGAGGCTGGGCAGGAAGGTGAGGGCAGTGAGGAACAGAAAGCCAGGAGGAGGCCATGGTGTGGGGGTGCTTCTGGCTGATCCTCATCTCTTCTTTCATGACAGGTTCCGGCTCAATTTCAGTAATTACTCTATTCAGCATCATTCTTCCCTCCATTCAAGGAGTGAAAGCACCAGAATCTCTGAGAGGAAATTCTTTCAGATTTGCACATCTGTTCTCTCTGTGCGGTAGGGGGAGGCAGCTCTCCCAAGTTACACTCACTTTGGTCCCTGTAGAGAATGCTCTTATTCTCCTCACCCAAGGGTCTGCTGAGCCCTCTGACCCCACAGTGGGGCTGTTCGAGATTCACTACTAGAATGCAGAAGAGGCATCTCCTTTAGGCAAGGGATGGAGAAACTTGGATAAAAAAAGGCAAAGAGGGCGCCCCTGCAAGCAGCAATGTTATCTCACAGGTGTGGAAACTAAGGCCTAAAGGCTTTGCTCAGTGCCAGGCAGGTAGTGAATGCTCCCATGTTACCCCTGGGGGCTAGGTCATGTATCTACGAGTTTGGCCTACATTACCAGGGGCTGGGATCACAGTGACAATGAGGTGTCCAGGAACATACAGTCTGGTAGGAGAAGAAAACAGACAGAAGTAAGAGCTACACACTGGAGGGGGTCCTTCCCAGGCACCATACTCAGATGGCTTCCCCGAGGAGGTCACTGTGGGCAGTGACAGGCTGGTCTCTAAGGGGAGATTGTGGGAAGCCCATCAGGCAGAAGGAATGGCAAAAGCAAAGGTGGCAGCTGGCAAGGCCCAGGGTGGCACTGAGGGAAGACATAGGGTAAATGAAGCACAGCAGCTGGAATACCAGATGGGCCACCACTTCCACCTCCAGCCACCTCCGCTGAGGCCCTAGAGATGAGAGCATTGGAGCTGCTCTAGTATTTAATCAATACGATCAGAGCACGGCCCTCACCCAGCTGCCGTGTGCCACCACAAGCCCCTGACAATGCGAGTTGAATTGTGGTCCCCCATAGACATAGTCATGACATAGCCCTGGTACCTGAGAACATGGCTAAGCACGCTGCACAGCTCTATCATCCAGGGAACCCTAGTGTCTCCTTCAGGAGGCTCCCACGGCTCAAGGATCTACTCAGCATCCCCTGTCCACATCCAACCCTGGACTGAAGTCCCATGGGTCAGGGCACAGATGCCCCAGGTTGTCACAACAGATCCCCAAAGAATAGCTGACTCAGGCAACAGAAATGGCTTTTTCCCCGGCCCTGGGGAAAATCCAGGAGCCACGGAGTTGGTTTCCTCCAGAGCACAGGGAGAGCCCGCCTGACCTTCCTGGCTTCTGCCTCCTCAGTTTGGGGTGCAGCACTCTGCTCCCTGCTTCCTTCCTCACAGAGCCTCTCCCGGGCCTCTCTGGCCTTGCATGGCATTTGCTTAGGGACCACTCTATTCCACTCTTCCACTATGCTCCGCCTTAGTATCAAATATCAAAATAATCTCACACTTTCAGGTGCCAGGGTTAGGACTTGAGCATGCATTTGTGGGGTCCCAATTCTACCTCCAGTAGTCAAGGACCTTGTCTCTATCTCTTGGAAGCACAGGATGGTCAGCCAACAGACAAAGGCCTCACCAAATACCTGTTGACTAAAAAATAGGCCCACACAGCTCTCAGTACTCAACAAGAGTAAATCCGGGCAACTGGCAGCTTGTTCGAATACATAAGTCTCTGTTTCATAGTGGGATGGCTGGGTCCTCACCCACAGCCCTGGGGGAAAGAGACACCAGCCCAGGTGAGACTTTTATCTCAGCAGCTCCTCTGTGGGCATAGACTCCCCCCACCCCCAGGGCAGCTACCATGAGCACATCAAGTCCCAAACAGGAGCTTCTCATCATCTTAATGTCCATGTGTTTAGAACCTAACTGGGCAACAAAAGCACCCATTGCCAGAAGCAGTAAATAATTATCACATCCACAGGGCCTTTCATGTGCCCACAGTGGCTTATGCCCTTCTGGAGGACCCACAGCCCTCTTCGGCAACTTCCCTCCATTCCAACCGAGTGCCCGGTTCATCAAGAGACACACCCACTGTGAATCTGGGAGACTGACATAAAGTCTGTGATTAGAATACAAGAGGCAAGATCAAGGTAATTAATATTTTAACTTTAAAAAAAATTTAGTATCCCCATCAGCACCTGCAAACCCAAGTGAATCATATCTGCTTATGTAAATAAAGCTAACGGGTGATAACATTAATTAGCAGCCTAAAACTTTTGCTCATCCAGCTGGAGATAGCAGATAGTTGGGGAGAGGATTAATTCTTATTTTAATTAGAAATTTACATTTTCAGCAGTGTGGCCTCCAGCATCGAACAATGTCAGCGTCCAGTAACAAATTTTAGTTCCTTCCAAACGTGGTGGCTTCCAAAAGGACACTAGGGGCATCTACCCCCCCAAGGGGATCCCAAGGCAATATAGACTTGACTGACTAAAAGCAAAGGTCAGGAGGACCCCCCCCCGCCCGGTCCTGCATGGGGCTGGCTGTTGCTTGGGTCCACCCACCCACCACCCATCTGCAGCAAGTGAGAGCCCTGGGCCTGAGTTATCCTGGTGGGCTGGGAGGGCAGAGGTGAAGCCCAGGGAGGAGCCTGGATGGCCCCATCCCTCCCACACCGGCAGGCACTGTCTGTAATGGACTTGATGTAAAAGGGAGCCCCTGAGTGAGAGCCCTGGGCAGCAGCAACTTTGGCCCCACGTAGGCGCAGTGGATGGAACAATGGCAGATCCCGGTGCCCCCGGGGCTGGAGAGTCCCTGGTCCAAGATGTGGGGCCTGGGCTTATCCTGCATACATACACATATGTTCTGAGCAAATGTGACCACAAGGTGTACATGCGACTGCGCATGGAGTAACTGGGTGTGACAGGTATGAGCGGTGGCCGGGTAGCATTTGTGTGCAAAGAGAGTGCGCGTGATTTGTTTCTATTTGATTCTATGAAGAGGACTACGCGATGCTTCACAAGGCAGGGTGTGGCCAACATGGAAAAAAGTCAAATAATAAAAGAATTCCTGTTCCTCTGTACCCCTTGCAGGGACAGCATAAGCAAGGGGTTACCAAACCAAGGCCAGGAAGGCCTTAAAGGCTGAAATGTGTCCCTCAAAAGTCCTATACAGAAACCCACCCCCTGTCCGTCAGAAGGTGATTATATTTGGGGAGCTAAAGCAGAATATGGTCATCAGGCCCCATCTGTGGCATTTGTCTTACTGTCCCAGCTCACAGACAGAAAAGGGACAGCACCACGGCAGGACAGTCAGCCCCAGTACCGGCCCAGGATCCATTCCAGTGCCATGAGCCTGCCTAGCCCTCAGGGACATGGGTGTCCTTGCTGTAAGTCTTTGCAGAGGTTAAGTGGGAGCAGCTGGGCCTAGGTGACAGACGAGGCCAGCAGAAAGTAAGATAAATGGCAGGGGCAGGCCTGAGCACCAGGGCATCGAGCTGTGGGCACCCTGCTCAATTCCCACCTGGGCTCAGCCATCCTTTCGGTGGATGTGTGATGTTCCAGCTGTGCCACAGCCGTGCGATGAGGAAAAAAGACCCCAGGGAGGTGCAAGCCCACAAAGGGACTCTATCCATTGCCTCCCGGGGAAGTTGGCAAGGGACAGAGCACGCTGGGCACTATTGCCCCACAGGTGTGGATCTCATGTGTGCGTGTGGGGAGAGGGGGTTTGTATGGGATGCATATGTACACATGTCTGAGTGTGTGAGAGCAATACACGAATGTCCATGTTGGTGAGCTAATTTTGTGTGCATGTATTATATCAAGTGTGCATGTCTGTGCATTTGTGTGTGTTTGGTGTGCATGTGTATGAGTGTGCATGAGTGTGTGAGGGGTATAAGCTTGGCGTCTGGCCACCCTGCATTCACCTCCCCACTCCACATTTCACCCAGAGCTGGGTGACCCAGGCAGACATCACACCCTCTCTGGGCCTCTTCTTTCTTGTCCGGAACATGGGGACGAGGTGCCTAGCTAAAGGCTGTGCACAGCTCATGGGGAGGATGAATGTGGTCTGTTTACATGCGCACTCCCAGGAGGAGCCCAGTTCCTTCCAAGCCTCGCCTTTGCCACTCAGAGCTCTCACACACACTGAATCCTGCTGTGCGCCGCTAACCTGAGCACCTCAGGGAACCACCCCGCCCTGCCAGTTCCCCTCATGACCCTCAGGAACACAGACCATATAACCCATCTGGGACCATGTTACCCCTAACGCTCCCGTGGTTGCTGAGAAGGAGACTCCGGAGGCCCCCCGCATTAGCTCAGTCCTGTGTATGAACACAGGCCAGCATGCCCGCCAAGTGAGGCAGGAGTTCAGCAGGACAGAGGGTCCAGGAGGCCCTGGCAGTGACGAGGTCCCTGAGGACACCTCCCTGTTCACAGCCTCTGTTCTGACCTGTCGCTCAGGTGGCAAAGATCAAAGGAGGAAGTGACCACCAGGGCCACCACTCAGTGACCAGGGCTAGCCTTGCTCCCAGCTGAAGCTTTTATCTCCTCTGCTTTTCAATAGCTCAGCCGCAGGCACCTACAAGGAGGCACTGAGGCCCCCCACTCCCCTAGGAGGCAGAAGCCCCTCCTACAGCTGCAATCCACCCAGTCCTCTAACTGGGCTCCAAACAGGAGGCTGACTGGAGCTGAAGCAGGTAAGAACTGGTTTAGCTGGGAGGGAGGATTTCCCAGGGGGACCTGAGAGACAGAAGGGAGAAACCAGCTAGAGTCCTGAGCCCAGAACAAGCCTCAGTCCCTGCTCAGGAGATACAGACATTGATCCAGGACCCTGCAACCCAGCTCAGTCCACATGAAACCAGGCCGCCAGCCTCACACCACCGGACCTGAAGTCCTAAAGAGAGGACCTGATCAGGGTCACCCAGAGCTAGGTCCTTGGGTCTGGCCCTACACAGGTCCCAAGGAGAGACACTGGGGCCTAATAATGATAACAGCCCACCTGGGCACTGGTGTGGACCAGGTCAGTTCCAAGAGCATCAGATCCACAGGTTCATCTAATCCAACCACATCACAGAGAGGAAACCGAGTTATAGGAGGAGGAGTCCTCAGCACCAAGGAGGTCGCTGATGAGAGAATGGCGCCTGTGTCTGCCCTTCCCACGCCAGCAGTGGTCCTCCTTTGGGATCAGGCTGGCCAGTTCCTTCTTCATGGAACCAGGCAGTACCTTGGTTTCTCTCCTCAGGTTTCCTGGCCTGCGGAAGGGGACTGCACACCTGAGAGCAGGGCCTCCCAGAGCCATGTGAGACAGACAGGTGGCAGCAGCGCCTCACAGCGACAGTTCCATCCCCCATCACTGTTGATGCCAGCAAGAGTCCTGGAGCCTCATGCCCTTAGCTTAGGGCTTCCTGCGGCAGCCCCACCTCTTGTGCTACTGACTGCCCATAACTCTCTCAAGGTAGCATTTGTTCCTAGCAGGGACAGACCTGGTGGCAGCTGCTATTTTCGTATAGCATATTTCATATCTGAGGGTGAATGTTTTGACAGCTCCAGGCACCCAGGGTTGAGCCCTATCTGTCCTGCCCCATCCTGCCCAGTTCCATCCTGCCCTGTCTGTCCTTCCAGATAGGGCAGACCCATCTTCAGTCTTCAAGAGATAAACTCAGTGGCCACGCCGAGAGGACCATGAGCTTACAAGCCACTCTGTAGGTTGAGAGAAGAGCTGAATGGGAGCCAGTGACCTCCTAAAGCTGAGACCTCTAAGCCCATGTCCTGGGCAGCTGGACAGCACCAGAACCCCTGAATGTGCCCAGCCTGGGTAGGGGTGTGGGAGGAGAAAGAAAAGCCCCCCTCCAAAGAGTCTGGGCTCAGGGGTCAGACAGCAGAGAGTAGCCCCATTCTTCCTGGTTTGACCAAACCTGTGTGGTACACAGGAGTCAAAAGTGACTCTAATGGATGTAAGGAAATCTGGGGTGCAAGGGGTTGCCCAGGACAGGCTTGTGGACAGTAATTGCTGAGGCCCTCCCTCAGGAAAAGAAGGGGGCTTCCATCTACAGGTCAGTGGTGGTGCCTGCCCTGACCCCTGGGCCCTCCCCACTCCTTGATCTGACCAGCTAAAACCAGGTCAATCTTGCAGTCCTCTGTCCTGCCTGGCACCATGGAGAGGTGCCCCTGAGTAATTTCCACCTACCCCTCCAGACACAGAAATGACCGTCCCCTATTACACTACATGCCCAGCTCCAACCCCTCCTCCCCTAATCCAGCCCACCATGCCTTCAGCAGCCTGGACCAGGAAAAAGCAGTTCCCATGACAACAACCAGGACACCAGCTCCAGATGGGGATTCATCAGAAGACGCTGAGCAAGAAGGAGCTCCAGGCGGGTGGGCAGGGTCCAGGGAGGGCCACAGGTAATGGCTTCAGGCAACCAGGAGGGATGGCCTGACTGGAACGGTGGCTGGAAAGTCACTCTCCCCTGATCCATAGCTCCCCACCCCACTCCAAGAATAGACAGATGCAGCCTGTTTCAACAGGTCAACAGAAAGATTGTTCTTCCCAGCAATGATAGCCAATCCCAGGCAGGCATCCACTCTTAGAAATGTCACTAGTTGAGCTTGTAACTAGAACAATGGCCAGAAGTTCCCTCAGGCCCCTCTCCTTGTGGCATGCAGCAGAGTACCTCAGGGTTTCCAGGGAATTAGTTGGGTGTCATCCACCTGCCAGGGTTTGGAGATGAATGCCACAGGCCTGCAGAAATTTCCTCACACTGAATACTCAAGCAGACATCTAACCAAGGTCAAGACTCAATGAAAAGTATCTTTCCTGCCTCTTCAGATACAGTTGTGTCACTGTGTTTGGTAGCCACTGCTGATTTTTTATCATCTTGTTTTGAAATCCAATAATGCTTCTATTCTTTTTTTATCAGTTTTAGTCTGTTTTCTATTAATTTATTTCAATATGTATGAAGGTATGGACAGCTATTTTGAAGAGAACAAGAGACACTATGGTAGCCATTGTTGATTTTCCTTTTGTCTGGTTTTGAAGGATGATAATGCTCTTATTCTTTTGTTTTGATCGGTTTTATAATTTTGTTTTGTTTGAATTCATTGTGTGTGAAGATATGGACAACTATTTCGGGGAGGACAGGAGACATTTTGGTAGCTACAGTTGATTTCCTGTTGTCTCGTCTTGAAATCCTGTGTTACTTGCATAGTTTTGTTCTGATCTGCTTTGTTGTTTTGTAATAATACAGTCATGAGTGAAACTGATTTTTGGTTGGTGGGCAGTAACTGCTGAGCCCCTCCCTCATGGATTTTTTGGGGGAGGTGGTTTGTTTTTGATATTTTGAGACAGTCACACAGGCTGGGCTCAAAGTTTCAAGCCTCCTGGGCTCAAAGTTTCAAGCCTCCCAGGGCTGGGACCACAGGTATGTGTCACCATACTCAGCCTAGCCTGGAGCAGGGGCTAAGCATACCGCAGGCCGCAGGCTGGCTTGTTCACTTTCCCTGTCACATTCATGATACTCCACGGAGGGAGTGTTCTGTGGCTTCCCAGGTCTCACTGCCAACAGGAGGCGGGGTTAGGGATGAAAACCAATCCACTCAAAGCCCACTATCCAGGCATCTCTGTTACTTTTCTCAATGCCGAGACAAAAATACTTGATGCCCAAAGTTAAAGGAAGAAAGATTTGTGGAAGTTTCAGTCTTTAATGGACTGGCTCCATGGCAGATGAGCATCGCAGAGGAGGAACAGTGCATGGCAAGCAGAAGACACCAAAATCAAGCTATCGACAAGAAAGCACCAACCCTCTTTCTATCCCTATATTCCATCCAGACAACAGGGTAGCCCTTTGTCTTATCCAAAACTATGCCAAACCTATCAGTGGACTGATTTAGTAATCACACACCCTTCATCACAGTGTAACACACTCTAGATCCAGCTGCCTCTGAAAAAGTCCCCATGCATGACTACATAAGGCTTTGAGGGGACACTTAGACACAAGACATTACACTAGGACAGTGCTGGAACCCAAAGCCCCTTCTCTTGACCAGGCTGGACCCCGTAGGAAGGCCTCAGGAGCCAGTGGGCTTCACTCTAGCAGGAGATACTCTGGCCCCAAAGGAAAAGTTTAGGCATATCAGATGCTCATCAAAGAAAGTGCTAAGTGTCACAAGAAGTCAAGGCACTGGGCCCAGTTATCCCGCCCAAGGCCTGACATTTTTCTGGTCCCACTCCACCTCCATCTGGTTAGGAATATTTCCTAATCTTCTGGCTAGGTGAGGCACACTGAAATACCTAAGCCCTGGCCATGGAGCAAGGTTTTCTGCATCAGGCCCAAGACCATTGGTTCCTTGCCCCTTGCATGACAGCCCAAGGTTGTCCCACCTTGAGAAGGACTCAGTCTTGCCCTTCTGCTGACTGAGGTTGATTCATGAGGGGAAGGGAAGATGGTTCACCATGTCCAGCTTTTCTCGTTAACCCAGGAATTTAGCATGCTGTCCTGCCTTGGTTTATTCATTCCTCCACTGAAAAGTACGTGTTACGGAAATCATCAGATGCTGGGCAGAGAGTAGAAAAGCACCCTGGCCCATGCAAATGCAAGGCATATGGCTGTCATCTCCAGGATAACTGGTATTGGGTTGATACCTCTATTCCTGCAGACACTAAGTGGAAAGAGAGCAGCTGTGCCCATAACACACACAGCCTGATGGGGGACAGACATGGAGCATCTGCTCCGTCAGAGGAAACCACAGGTGTTACCAATTGAACACAAGAAGGAAGAGTATCCTGGCTGTGGTAACAGCATGGTGAGCATCTGGAAGGACAGAAGAAATGCACTGGAACAGCACAAACCATCCCGAGGGACAGAAGAGGGTTGGCAAGGGGAAGGAGGCTGAGCTGTAGGACTGCCACAACCCTTAGAATCCGCAGGCCAGAACCTAACAACCAGTATGACAGGGGGATGACCCAGGACCAGACTTTAGCTCAAATGTTCATCTGACAGACATGAATGAATCAGCAGATGCCAAGCACCCAAATAGAAACAAGACTTCCTGGAGGAAGAATGGACATACACGGGTATAGTAGAGGCTTGGAGAGGACCTTCGGACCCCAGTTTGGCCATGTTGGCCTCTTCCTCTGGGCCTCAGGAGTCCCTGAAGCTTCTTGAGCAATAAAGGATCACAGCAACTTCATCCACTGACAGCATCTGTGGGCCATGAATTTAGGGACATCCTTAGCAGGGCAGCATGCAGGAAACTGGGGCAAGTGGGGCAACCACCTGGGGGTCAACTCTGAATACTCTAAGTGGGCACAGGAAGACCCATGTTATCTTGGGATCTCTGGGGTCTCCACTTGAATAGTAGAGTCACTTTTGATAGATGTAAATAAGGGACTTATTCAAGTCAATTGCATCAATTACTGCAGCTTGTCTTTGGGCAAAAACTCATAAATATGACACTAAAGTACATAATTTGTATGGTGTTTTCATGAATTCAATATTTTCATTATTGCCACAAAATGCAAGTGACAGATTAAAACAATAAAGACCATCCACCAAGGCCCACAGCTATGACATTGCCACTGGCAGCGATGTGTTCCTCCTGATAACAGACTGGATGCCACTTCTGTGCCTCAGACTTTCTGTTCCCATCCCAGGGAACTGACCTGCTGGGGAAGGTAGCACCCAGGCACCAGACCCCTAGTGGATACTGGCCCAACAGCTACTGCTTTGTACAGGCTCTGAGCACATGAGCCACATGGACCTATCAGGGCCCTTGCCTGGAAATCTTTTGAACTGATCTCTGGGAAATCCCAGCCTTTTCTGTTGAAGGAGCTGTGGGCAGCTGAGCTACTGCTATCTAGAGGCAGCCTAACTACAGAGAAGAGAATGGAGATAGTGCACACAGAGAAGAGAGAGAGCTGGCTGGCCCATGTTTCAGCTCCCACATGCGCACAGCTTTCACTGTCTCCCTAAAATCACAAGGAATGGGCAGCCTCTGCAATGAGGGGCTCAGATGGGCAAGGTGGAGGCAGAACATGGCTCCATCTCCTCCTCTGTATCCAAGGAGGACTGCCTCTCCCCAACATCTGCACACCCTACAGAGGTCCACTGAAGGCCTGGATGTTCTGCCATCTGTCTGTCTGCAATCTTGGGACTAGACAGTATCAGCACACAGCTGAGTGGCGCTGAGCATGTTACATATCTCCCAGAGCCACTACTGTATTCATGAAATGGAGAGATCCCACAGTGCCTTCCAGGAGTTCGGGAATCAGAAGAGACAGATGATGATCACGCCCTCTCCTTCCCAGTGCACCAACAAGACGGAACATTGTGGGCTAAATGTGGGAACATCTCCACATCACACGTGGAGACAAGGAAGCCAGGAATCATATCTCAGCCATATACAAAGAAGCAGGCCCAAAACTGTTTTCCTGAGGCCTACATCCTATTTCAGGGTTCACAAAGTCTTCTCTGAGTGCTCAGACCCACCATATTTGCCTCCCTTTAGGGAATGAGTCCCCAACTCTCCCCAAAACATGAACTGATACCAGTCTACAGCCTGTTAAGAATTGAGCCACAAGGCAGGAGGTGAGTAGTGAACAAGCAGGTGAAGCTTCATCTGTATTTACAAGCCTTTCCCATCATTCACATTACACCTCATCTCCATCTCCTGTCAAATCAAGGCTGCCGCTAGTTCCTCTAGAAGGGCAAATGCTATTGTGCACTGTGTGTGTGAGGGATTTAGATTGAAGACTCCTTGCTGAGAATCTAATGCCTAATGATCTGAGGTGGAGCTGGCTTGGTGATGCTAGCACTGGGGAACAACTGCAAATACAGATTATTTGAATACCCAGAAACCATAATGCATCAATTCCTTGAAAACCATATCAAAGCCTCATCTGTGAGTGACAAGTAATAAATAAGATGCACCTGGCTGCAGGCTTTAGATCAGTAGGTGAGCTGATATATTTCAACTCTGCAGCTGAATCTAATGGCAGGCTCTAAATCAAAATTTGATACTTATACTTACTCCATGTATAGTGGCCTATTATCTTATTTACTACTCCATTCATGCCTCTTTCCCACACTGTGCACTTTTTTTCTGTCACCATTTTGGTAAGCCCACAAGCTACACCTCACCAAATGAGTAAAAAAATCAAACGTCACTTGAGATTCTCTTTGAAAAGGGAAAAACACCAATCGTGAGAGAGGAGGAGACTCTATGACTGCCAACAAAAGCCACATTTAAAAGAAAATACCAAAAGTCCTGCTTAAATTATGGGTTCATTGGAACAGGTGAGTCACATTTTCCAAGCCCACTTTATGTAACATGTGGGGACCAGTCATCCAACAAAACCATGAGATGTTCAAAACTGCTTTGCCACATGGAAACCAAGCACCCTGCATTAAAAGACAAACCTTTGGAGATTTTTTTAAAATGTGAACACGGAGAACACCAGCAATTATTAAAGGCCACCACTTCATCAAATGTGTCTGCAGAAAACATCATACTTAGCACTGACCTGCTTCATTAAAGAACTGTTTTACTATGGTGAAGAGTTAATCCTGCCTGCTGCTAAGGACCTTTGGCATGAACTTTTAGAAGAAGCTACAGCTCCTCTTTTGGCTAGAATCATAACTAAATGAATCAGTGTACTAGAAAAAGATATTGAGGTACAGCTGTTAGGATTAATGAGTTACTGTAACATGTGATCTAGGTCGACAAGTCTGCTAATGTTGACAGCAAAACAACGCTATTCTTCAGGAGGATATGCAGGTGTACTCCTGCCATCAGTCACAGCTGCAGAACTATTCAGTTTTTGAATGATCACCTGTCAAGAAAACTGAACCTATCATTTTGTGTTATATCTGACTGGACAGAGCAAGTGCCATGACATGACGGCTTTCGGTTTCACTACTCAGGTCAAAGAAATCATTTCTGAATGTTACTCTATACATTATACAATCTGTAAAGAAATCCTGGTAAACTGAGAAATGTCACCTGAATTTAACATATTTTTCAGATTTCCATTAAAATTATCAACTACATTAAAGTATATGCTCTTGACTCACATCTGTTCACACAGCTTTGTGAGGTGATAAACACAGAGCACATTCTCTCTCTCTCTCTCTCTCTCTCTCTCTCTCTTTCTTTCTCTCTCTCCTCCCTGTTTTTTGGGGTGTTTTGTTTGTTTGTTTGTTTGTTTCCACTCACTTTGTAGTGCAGGCTGGCCTTGAACTCAGGGCAGTGCTCCTGCCTCAGTCTCTTGAGTGCTGGAATTACAGGTGTGCACCACCATACCTGACTCATATACATCTTCTCTTAAACACAGAAGTGAGGTGGTTTCTCAGGAGTTTTCCAATTATTAAAGCTGCTCCAGAAATTTATTTTAGTAAAATCATCATCAAATAGCAAAAGCAATTCTGACCAGCAAGGGCAAGACAGAGGGCATCACAATCCCAGATCTCAAATTATACTACAAAGCTACAGTAATCAAAACAGTGTGATACTAGAAAAAAACCTTAAGGGTCAGTGGAATGAAATAGAAGATACAAAAACAACTCCAAGCACACTCAGTTGGGCTATCTTTGACAAAGGGCCCAAACCCTTTCCCTGGAGGGAAGATAGCCTCTTGAACAAGTGGTGCTGGGAAAACTAGCTATCCTCATGCCAAAGGTTGAACTTAGACCCATATCTCTCACCATATACTAAACTAAAATAAGAATGAATCAAATATTCCAACATTAGAACATAGACATTTAATCTCCTAAAAGACAAAATCGGTAAAACTCTCAAAGACATAGATGCAAGCAAAGACTTTCTGGATAAAATCTCAGTAACATGAGAAATACTATAGTACCAAGAATCAACAAATGGAATTACATTAAATTAAAAATCTTTCACACAGCAAAGGAAGCCACCAACAAAGTGACCTACAGAATGGGGGGAGGGGGGATTGCCAGCTACCCCTCAAAGGACTAACACCTAGAATATATAAAGAACTCGAAAAAATTAGATCCTCTCCCAAATGTAAAGACCCAACCAAAAAAAAAAAAAAACAGGCATCTAAAATGAATAGATACTTCTCAAATGAAGAAATACAATTGGTCAATAAATACATGAAAAAAATATTCAACATCAATGGCCATTTCAGAAATGTAAATTAAAACAACATCAAGATTCCCATCTCACCCCCAGAAAGAATGACCACCATCAAAAAATCAACCAACAACAAATTCTGGCAAGGATGTGGTGAGAAAGGAACACTTCTTCATTGTTGGTGGGAGTGTAAACTAATACAAGCTCTGTGGAAATCAGTACGGAGATTCCTCAAAAAACCAAAAATAGAAATTTCATTTGACCCAGGTATTCTCCTATTAGGTATCTTCCCAAAAGAGTTAAAAGCATTACACTACAGTGATGTACGCATACTCATGTTTAAAGCAGCATCATTCATAATAGCTAAATCTACATAAACAGAAGAATGAATAAATAAAATGTGGTGTTTCTATACAGTGGGCTTCTACTCTACCATAAAGATAAACTTGAGGCTACTGTAGGAAAATGGAGGCACCTTAAGACCACAATATTAAGTGAAGTCAGACACACAAGCTTAAATATCTCATGGTTTCCCTTATATGAAAAAAGTAATACATAAAGTATGAAATAAAAGACATAACAACAAAAAGGAAGAAATTTATTGACTTCTAAGTATGTTTCTGCTTTCCATTTCTAGTTTCATTCCAGAGTGGTATGAGACCTCACTTCACAGGATTTTCATTTCTTTGGACTCATTAAGGTCTTTACTATTACTAAGAGTATAGTCTATCTTGAATTTTTAAAAATTAATTTCCACAATATGAAAATCTATGAAGATAAACAGTAATTCAGCTATTGCCCAGATTTAGGGAAGAGGGCTTGGGAGATGATGGCTAGTAAGTAGTTTTTTGCTTTGGGATAATAAAAATGATCTAAATTTGATTGTAGTCATAGTTGTATAACTTTTTCAAATGCTGAAATCTACTGAATCACACACTGAGTTTGTAGCTTGTACAGTATGCTCATTTTAGTTCAATGAAGCCTTTGTTTTAAAATTAAAAAAAGAAAAAAAACGGTCACCAATGGCAGCACATTTCAGTGACACAGAATGAGTTGCAAAACTTGCTTACTCGTGTGACATATTTAACTTGCTCAGTGAACTGAATCTGTCACTTCAGGCAAGAATGACAACTGTGTCCAAGTCGGGAGATAACGTGGAAGCATTCAAAGCCAAACTGGGATTATGGATATGATGAGTAAACACTGGAATTTTTGACATTTCAAACATTAGCGGAGATTTTTACAAGACCAAGCCAGCATATTCTTCCGGCTGGTGCTTTATCAGCTCTCTCAGTTTTCAAAAGGGTCGAGCTTTACTTCCCAACCACAAAAGTCTGCTGAACTGGGAAGGAATAGATCTATGATCCATTTGTGAATAAAATAAGTGCATCAACTCTGTTTGCTCTAGATGAGGACTAATCGCTTGAAAACCCAAATGATGAAAGCCTTAAAAGTATGTTGCAAACAACCTCAAATTTCCATACAGTCTGGACTAAAATCAAGGCAGAATATACTAGATGGTCACAAAAGTACTGAAAACCTCTTCCATTTCCAACATCCTGTCTTTGTGAAGCAGGGTATAAATATAGTAACATAAACCAAAACAAACTTACAAAGTAGATGCAAGCAATACACTTCGGGTGATACTGTCGCCCATCGCCCCCAGATGAGACTGCCTAGTTGTGAGAAAACAATTTCAGGGCTCCCTACTGATTCTGCATTGTGCTAGGTTGTATAACTATTTCATCATATTACAATGTAATAACGGTAGAAATAAAGTGTACAATAAATGTAATGTACTTGAATCATTTTGAAACAACTATCGCCCCCCTGCCCAGTCCATGGAAAAAACTGTCTTCCATGAAATGGGTCCCTGTTGCCAAAAAAGGTGGAGACAGCTGTTTTAGAGGTACCGTCAAAGGGAACGGAGCTCATGGGTGCCTACTCAGGGGCTTAGCCTACAAACAGGGCCAGGCTCAGATCATGACCAAGAATTGGGCTAAGTTTATAACCAGGACCAAGGCTCAATTAGTGTCCAAGGTCAAGTCTCTGCCAGTGGCTGAAGTCATGGCTCAGTCTATGACAAGATCAGTGCTCATCTGTGACTTGAGGCAGGGCTCCCCCTAGGAGAAGGGATAAGAGCTTGGTACACAACCAAGATTGGACCCAATGTTCAGCCAGAGTCAGGGCTCAGCCTGTGACTGGGAAATAAGTGTTAGCAAGGATGACACCGCCCCAGTCCCTCGCTAAGCTCCAGTGTCTGTGTGTGCCACCAAGCAGTACTGCGAAGGGGAGATCTGGAGACACCCGCTGTCGCTTCTGACGCCAAACCACGCTTGTTTTGCCTGGTTGTTTCTCTCCTTTTCCCTATTCTCAACCCAGCCAGGCAGCAGGGGAAGGTGTAATTAAAAATCAGGTTTGTTAACATGAACACGACGTACATAATATTTAAAACATCCGAGCGCCTTTAACTCGCTACCAACGTGCATTTGCTCATTAAGCAGGATTTTTTTTTTATGGCAGCAACACTGCAAATAGCTCTTATTAAAATGCTCAAAACACCATCTGGTCCTTCACTGAGACTCTGAAGTGTGGCGGAGGTGGCCCAGCATGCCTGGAGACCTGGAGATTCCCAAAGCAGTGGCAGGCTGGCTTTCCCACCCAGCTCTCCAAGGGTTCTGGAACTGCAGTCTGTTTTCCCAGTCAGCTCAGCTCATGTCATCCTCACAGCACCCCCATTTTGCAGATAAGGACATGGAGGTTCAGTGCTGGGAGGCATTTGCCCAGAGTCACCAGCAAAGGAGATGCCTAGTTTGAACCCGAGTCTCTCCGTTGGGGAAGGAGGGGCCCTTGAGCAGTGGGAGCACAGGGATGGGAGGACGAAGAACAGGGCAGCTTTAGCAGTGGAAGCAGCTGGAGCTGGGTCAGGGGAGGGAGAGGTTAGCCCGCCACTGTCTCCCCCACCCAGGAAATTCACCAAAGAGAACCCTAGTGGGCTTGGGCAGAAGTCAAAAGGCTGAAAAGGGACATGGAGATGCACATAAGGTATCTTGAAACTATACCATGAACACAGGTCCAGACACAGTGCTCTGGGATGGAGCTGTCAGGAACCCTGAGACCAGGCTGTGCCCTAGAGACACGACAAAGGTTTGTGCCCAGGCAGCTCTGTCCCCACACTGGTCACTGAGCTAGAGGACAAGGCACAGGCTACAGTCATGTGGGCTAGAAAGGATCACCTTGGTCTCTCTTGTCCCCAGTTCTCCTTCCTCTGTTTCTTTCCCCCCATCTTCCCATGCCTGGCTCTCCCCAGTCACTGGGCAGGCACCTGCCCCTAGCCCCATAGCAGGAGAGACACACTGACACAGGAGGGACCCGCTCATGCTGTTTACAGGCTAAGAGACAGCCAAGAGCTGGCTGGCCTCAGTGGAATGCAAGACCGGCAGCCAGCACCCCACCCACGCCCATGGCAGCCATCTCTCTGATCAATCAGCACAGGCCTCCGGTTGCACTGACAACTCACTCCAAGCTCCTTCTGCATATGTCCCTGGAGGAAGCCTGTGCCCAACAGTCAGCAAGAGTAGGCAGTGTGACACCTGTCTGCCACCTGACCAGTGACAGTGTGGAAATTAACGCTGGGGCTGGAAGGCTGGCAGTAAATGCAGCCTGAGTTGTGTCAGCCACTGCTCACTTTTGCTTTGGTCCCGGAAAGTGTTCTGCTTCCGGTCCTGAGCAACTCGGTCCCACAGGAACAAATGGAGAGTGGCAGTAGCAGGAGACAGGTTTGGGGATCCTAAATCTGGATGTGGGTGTGATGGTGAGGGACTTCCTGGAGGAGGTGTGCTTGTGAAGACAAGGGCCAGGGGACTAACTTCAAAAAGGTGAGGGAAGGGAAGGGGAGGTCTGGGAGGAGGGAACAGGAGCCAGAAGAACTGGGTTGGGTCAGGAGCACAGAGGGCAGGAGAGCCCTCCAGGCAGGATTACCCTGCATGGTCTTTGAGCTCTGTCATGGGCTCTGACACCATGCCCAGGAGGGCACTGTAGCAGGAAGATTGACCACAACAGTGGAGGTAGAATTTGAGGGAGACCCACCAGGCATGAAAGACATGGAGGACTGCAGACATCTTCAGCAGCATCTCCTGCCTGCTGCCCAGGCTACAGTGTGGCCCCATCTATGTCTCCATGTGCCCTTGGGTCTTGTGGACACACATCAGGACTGAAAGCCAGAAAAGCCAGCCCACTTCCAGATGGGTTAGTTTTCAATTCAGAGATTTCCAGCAAGACCTCCAATTCCTCCCATATCCTGAGTTTCTTCCTCAGTAAAGTAGGCAAGAAGTCGGGGCCAGGGATTTAGTTCAGTGGCACAAGCACCTGCCTGGCCAATGCAAGGTTGTGAGTTTAATCCCTGGTATCAGAAAAAAAGGCAAGAAGCTACAAAGAGCTGTTGGGGCAGATGAGGCCTTCCAGAACTGCAAGACTTTTATGTTATTATATGCCAAACTCACAGTGAACACAAACATCCATAGATCATACACACACACACGCGCGCGCGCGCGCACGCAGAAGCATTGCTTACACCTAGAGGTGGTACACAGAAGTACCCATGAGTATGCACAATACAAGCAAACTGTACACACACAGAGCAAAGCGTGTGCACAGCACAACCCAGCATGCATGCAGAGTGCTTGGAATATCACACTTCCACTCTTCTGTGTCTTGCTTTCCTCACATGCGTGGCTTTAGTCAGTGTTAGGAGGTAGTAGGCATGAGACCCTGACTGTAAGAAAACAGGCAAAATTCAAGTTTAAAAACTAATTTAAGACACTCAGATAAACATGAAAACATGAAGAAAGTGTTAAAAATGCACAACATGCAGAAGCTCTTCTCTTCCTCACTGATCTGTCATCTGGGTCTTGTTTGGGGAGGCAGCCCCAGAGTTCACAAGATAACATTCACAGCGAAACCACCCCCGGCCTCCTGAGCTGTTCTGCTCTCCCCACTGAACCCCGATAACCCTAAGGCTCCGCCGAAGCCAGCTCCCATCCTGGCTGGGACTGCAGGCTTGGAATGCGTGGGCCGGCTCCCTGTTCTACACCCCTCCCCAGCGGTAAGTGGCAGTGTTCAAAAAGTGTCAACTTATTCCCAGCTGTTGTTGCCAAAAAAAGGAAAGAAGAACAAAACCTTCATGGTTTCAAGGAAACTTACAACAACTTTAGAAAAACTTGAGAATGTGATAGATGTGCTCATTTCCCTGAATATTCAGCAAAGGCCAGGGTCCTCAAATTTGTCACATGCATTTTTGGAGCCTCTGGAAATGGGCCAGCCTGGGGACCTGTTGGGGTCTGGCATTGTTCCTCCTCAGGCCACTCCAGGCTTCCTGGAAGGAACCATCTTTTATTTCTCTTTATTCCCAGGAATAATGGCTCTTGACATAAACGACTCCCGCTAGCAATTAGCCGTGATTAATGTAGAAGTCGGCTGCAAAAGTGGAGGAAGCCGTGCAGGAGGGGCGGGCAACGTCCACATATTCTCGGCTGGGGAAGAATAAGCCACGGTTTCTTATGAGTGCGGAGGGGGGTCCCTGGGGCTTTGTCCAACACGCTGGGCCTGGACAAAGTGGTGTGCTGCTGTGCCGGATGGCAGGCCTGGGTCACAGGGCCGAGGCCTCCAGCTGCTCCTCGTGAATCCCAGACACCGGCATGAGCCTGTGGCCTGGGTGAGCCCTCCATGGACAGGGAGACCTGGTCAGCCCTGAGGGCTGAGCACAGACAATGTGCACCCTTCATTCACACAGTGCCCTTCCAGGAGACACCTGCTACCCCACTTCTCAGATAGGAAACTTGAATCTGGGCCAGGGCACAGAACAGTCACCAGGCACCCAGATTCTAGAACCAGAAACTGCCTGCCATTGCCACGTGCCTCTGCTTCCACAGCCAAGAAACAAGGGAACAGCAGGCCCCACCTGGTCTGGGGCTGTGGCCTTCTCACACACAGGGGTCCCCCATCACTGCTCTGGATCAGTCCACTCTCCCCTCTCTCCTGGGGTCCAGGGGAGACCCAGAGCTCACCTAATCACCAAATACTCTATACGACCCCGTGTCCCTACCCCAGCTGTCATAACCACCCTCCCCGGCACCCATCTGTCCTCTAGATTCCTGTTCCTCTCTGAGGTTCAAGAAAAGACAGGATACTGGGTTGTCAGCTCCTCTTCTTAATTCAATTTCAGGGCTCATTGGTGCTCAGGAATTAAAGGGCCCAGGGAGCACTCATTGCCACAGCAACAACCCAGCCACTCAGGCAAGGGACAGCCTCAGCAGTGACTGCCAGGGACGCCCCCCACCATGCCAGCAAGCGTCCACAGGTCCACTTCATAGATGAACAGCCTGAGGCCTGCCAGGACCAACACCCCCAAGGGCACCTCTCCTGTGGTCACTGCAGCACCTTGGCATCAGCATACAGATCCCACTTCCTCTCTGAGCTGTACCCTCAGTGTGCCCTGTGGGAAGGTCCCTCAGCCTCCCCAGACTACCTCTCTCAGGCCCCATCTTGGGCCACAGCAATGCCAGTCCCACAGCCAGTGCCAGTGCCAATCTTGGGTATCTTTGACTCCTATATTTATCTGAGTCTGCATCTAACCTTCAGATAACCCCACTGGCTCCACCTCCCAAAAGATCTCTGAATTGGGTCCCTTCTGCACCATCTTGGACCCCCAGCTACCATGCCGTGGGATCACCTAGACAATCAAAACAGCACCAAATACCTTCCGCCTCTACCCCCATTCCCACACACAGCAACAGAAGCATTCCCCTAAATAATTCCCAGATCTCCCCAGGAGCTAAGGAGCATAAAACCTTTTCATCTTAATTTGTGCCCATGGGATGTTAATACCACAGATGATATATATCTGTGCTTCATGCATAGAAGGAAGGTTTCCTCAGCCCCCTGAGGGCCAGAAGTTCCCAGGGTAAGGAGGAAGGGCTGGAGTGTGAGAGAATGGGGGATGGTGGTGGGATCCACCTCAAGAATGCATGTTGAAAAAAAGGAAGGGAGGAAGGAAGGGAGAAGAGAGGAGAGGAGAGGAGAGGAGAGGAGAGGAGGGAAGGAAAGAATGCATGTTGTAATGCAATAATGAGATATCCTCACTTCTCAGCTCTAGCCAGGGCCCCACTGGCCAGGCCCAAGTTCTTCAGTCAGGACCCAGGCCTGTGAGAACTGCACAACCTCCATTCACCCCAGAACACCACCACTCTCTGCATCTGGGCTCCCTATTGAATTTGCTGAGGTCCCCTCCTGGGCCTCAGGGGCCCCCAGGCAGCCTGGATCTCCAGAACAAGGCCCATGTTCTCTGTAGGCTGTGGCTGTCTTCAGGGGTCCAGGCTCCCTGCTGAATCTTTGGAAACTATCTACAGAAGGAGGAATGGACACAAGGGTAGGAGGACAGGAGCCACACCAACTCATTGTCCAGGTGTGCCATATGCTCACTCATTCCCAACCCACAGGCTCACAGATGAGGAAACTGAGGCACAGAAGAGGAAGTAACTCAGCCAAAGACACACACCCACCACTGCAGCACATGCTCTCTCTCTCTCTCTCTCTCTCTCTCTCACCTTTCCAAAAGAGAATGCCTCATCTGCCTCCAGTTAGGTTATTCTGTGAAGAAAGGACACTTAAAGCGTCACTGTAGGTCCCACCCTAGCCAACCCCAGGACCACGGTATGGGAGCTACCTTCTCCAGCACTGACCATCTCTGTGGCAGATGGATAGGGAACTCCATGTGGGTTCACAGGGCCAGAATGTTCCAGCTCATAAATGACAGGTGTCATCACAGTTGTGTCTCATTGGGCAGCAGTGGGCACCTACTGACCCCATGCAAACACAGGAGACAGGGGAGTACCCCTACCCTAGACATACCAGAGGCCAGAGTGGGACACTTGGTGAACTGCACTGTTGACTCCTTGGTGCCCATCTGGCTCCCAGATCCAACAACCTCAGCCTCAACCTTGGCAGTGCCCCCTCCACCCCTTCCCCACCCTCATTGCCGTTCCAGCCAGCTCACTTTGCCAAGGCCAAATATGGACTGCATCTTAAGGGGAGGGATGTAAGTGGGTCCTCTCTGCAGCTCAATTAATCCTGCATTGCAAAGTCTAACACAATCAATTTGGGGAGCCAGCCGACATCATAACACAGTAATTAGGAACAACTTTCAACTCCAGGCTTCCTTTGAAGATTGTAATTGCAATTAATTAAACATCCCTGCCACTCCTCAGAGTCTGTTCCCAAGGAAACTGAAGGTGAGGGTACCCCAACCCTTGTTCTCAGCAGCCCAGAAACCAAAGGGGGCACCTGCCTCCTCTGGACATCAAAGGGAAAGAGAAACCCCATCTTAAGATTCTGTATTCCCCAGACTCCTGACCTTCCAGCCCTTCTTCTGCCCAGAGTGTATGGGTCTCTGGGTGCCCACTCCTCTGTTCATTTGGCATATTCAGGAGACATTAATTGAGCATCTGCTGTGTGCATGCCACAGTGACAATGACAAGACAGACACCCCAGACCCGAGACTCCAGAGCCTCTACACCACTGGGCAGAGGAAAGGTGGCCAACCCCCAGCAAAACAGAGGACACTACTTACAAAACCCAGTCCAGGCAGGCAGCCCAGCTTGAGACCTTACAAGTGTGGAGATCATGCCACAGAAAGGCCAAGGGCTTGTTCAAGGACACACAGGTGCCACCAAAAGGAACCAGCGAGCTTCTGACTCCTGAGCTTTCTGTCTCAGCTGAGGCAATCTGGCACTGAGGAGACATGGATGACCTTCTCAGCCCAGGAAGGCAGCTGGGCCAGCCTGAGTGGGGCAGACAAAGAGTAGACGGCTGTGTAAACAGCTGCCCTGTTTCTGTTGGTCTGTCCCCATGCTAGGCAAGGGCCCAGAGGCTTGACCAGGAGTACCTCACACATCCTTGTTTTCAGCTGAGGATCCAAAACCCTCCATAGCAGCAATGACGGCGGAGGGCTGTAGAGTCCATGGTAGAAGACCTGCATTCAAGGCCAGCTTCTGAAAACCTAGGCTAGACCATTTGCTCATGCTTACAACATTCAGCACAGACTCCTGGGCTTGCTCAGAAAAAAACGGCAGAGTCCTCTAGCAAGTCAGTAGGAAGAAGGTGGGGAGGACTGTCACCATCCATCCAGAGCCAGGACTCATGACTTCATGAGGAAGATGATTTCCTCCAGTTTCCAAAAATAATTTGGAATCATTCTTATAGCTCAGGCATCATGAGCCATAAAAGCCAAACAGCAAGAAGAAGTAACAATGCCAGAGAGAAGGAAAAAAGTATCCCAGAAGATGATGCTTGGGGAAAGTTTGAGCACCTAACAGCTATGGTAGAAAGGGTCATGTGAAGGCCACCTGGCTCTCCCTGTGCAACGAAGGAGAACAGGAGAAACTGAGGACCAGGGGGAATTGCCTAGGCTTTATCCCAGGAGCAATGAACACCATCCTGATACCTCCCACATGCTCAAAGAAGCCTTGAGGGAGGAGAAGTCTTCCTCTGCAGAACAGATGCTGAACTATGCTCAACACAAAAGGCAGAACCCTCACCCTTGGCTACTTCAAACTATATTGCTCTTGGGGAACAGTGAGTCTAACTAGGAGGGAAGTCACGAGATGCAGAAAAGTTAGCCTTGGAGCCAGAGTCAAAGGCTAGCACTTCACCTCCCCGGCTGAGGACATCAAAGTGTTCTGTGCCTTATTGCCACAATCCAATCCCAGTCATCCCACCAAAGGGCCTGGCTCAGTGCCACAAGACTACACCAGTCAATGTCTGGTGCCGCCTAAGCTGTAAGGATTGGTCCAGAATGGGCATAGGACCCATAGCGTTGCTCATTCTAAAACCACTCTTGGAAGCCAGTGCCTCTGCCCTTCTCAAGGACAGGAGAAACTGTAAAGTTAGGCAATGCCTCAGCTATTATTATGGTTTGGATTTGAAGTGACCCTCAGAACTCACATGCTAAAGGCTTGGATGCTGACAGGCATTGGGAAGTGATGGGATCCTGAGGCTGATGAGATCATAATGTGATGGAACTGTTAGGAGGTGAAGCAAACAGGAGTGCGGCCTAGGAAAAGAGAGTAGACCACAGGCACTTGACCTTGGGGTCTTTATCTGGTCCCAATCCCTTTCTCAGTGGCTCTTTCCTTTCCCTCTTTGATTCCTGGTTGCCATGAGGTAAGAAGCTACACACCACTAAACCCTCCACCATGATGTCCCGCCTTGGAGCCAACTGACCTGAGCCGCAACTTCTGAATTCATGAGCCAAAATAAACCTTTTCTCCTTTAAATTATTGTTGGCTGTTAAATCACAGTGATAAAAAAAAAAAAGCTAACTCACACAGCCACATTGCCATGGCTGGGGAGCCAGTCTGAAGGCAAAACCAGCATGATGGAAGGCTGAGCCTCCACGATGATTCTGAACCTCTGGATCAAATCTTCCCTGAAGCTCTTTTTATTTCTGGATATTCCATTACTTAAGCCATTCAGTCTCTTCTTTGGTTTAATTCATGAAACTTCTAACTTCCTTCTGCTCCAGCTTTCCAACCCATCTTTAGGGTCCTTCCAATTGCTCAGCCTTTGCCTACACTGTCCCCTCTGCCTAGAATATTTCCCCCTTGTGCACATAGCTGATGCCTCACCTGGCCGTCCTTAACTTGTTCTCTGCCTCTTCTGAGAGGCCACTTCGAATCCCCTGTTCAAACAAGGTTAATGGCTACTCATTTTCTTCATAGCACAGGTCATATTTTCTTATGTCTATTTTTCTATTTGACAACTTGCTTGGGGTCTTGGTGCCTTAGACCAATGCTTCTCAAATTAGTGGTTTCTGATCTGTCAAAGTCACACTGTTGTGAACTACTGTAATAAGTTTCCAGGAAAAATGAAGCAAAAAAATAAAAATCAATTTCTTTTCATAATTCTCTTCCATCATAAAATTACTCTATCAAATTGTTATAGTTTTTGAAATGGCTTTTCTCACTAATGCTGCTTGTAGGGAAGGTGTGTATGCTCATGCCCACAGGGCAGGCTGACCTGCCAAGGGGTGCTGTCCCTGGGAGGCCTTTGCTGTGATGATAGAGAGTTAAACACTTGGCCTCCTGTCCCTGGGGTGTGAGGGAGGACTCTGAGGCACTTTCCTGTTCCTGGGGTGGGAAGGGGCAGGGTATTCTGAGGTATGCTGTACTCCCTTCTGGCTCCCCAGAGGCCCAAGAGTGCTACTGACGTCCAGGTGGCCCCTGGGGCACCCTGTCTTATATCCCCCCATTACTGGCTTTCTTTCCTGCCTGTTGCTTCTTCAGCGCCCCATGTATGTTTCCAAGGATGACCCCTCCAATCAACCCCTTCCATTCAAACCATGTTTAGGGACTATTTCTAGGAAACTGAAACAGTTCATTTATAATAGAGCAGTAAGCTCCCACCAGCACCAGGAACCAGTTTTGTGGGAGACAATTTTTCACAGACAGCACTGGGAGCTGATGGTATCAGGATGATTCAAAAGAGCATATAAGCTAGATCCCTCGTGTGTACAGTTCACAATAGTATCCATGCTCCTGTGAGAATCTAATGCTGCTGTGGATGTGACAGGAGGAAGAATTCAGGCTGTAACGAGAGCAGCCATGGTGACTAGCTGTAAATACAAAGGAAGCTTCACTCAGTCACCTTCTGCTGTGCAGTCCACGGTTTGGGGACCCCTGCAACATAGGACATAGAATAAAATACAAAACATGCCATCCAGAACCAAGTACATGAATATCATTACAGGGTAACTATGCGGGCACCTTAATAGACTACAGGGACAATTTCGTGGTGGGGAAGAGGCTGGAGCAGGGTCTGGAGGCCTAGGTTCAGGCAAGAAACTGCAGAGGAGGGGAAGGAGGAAGCCTCAGCTCTGGTCTTTTCTCTCTGTGGAGACAGACACTGCCTCTCTAGCTAGTTCTCCAGCAAAACCAATCAGTGGTTTGGAAAGTCTTTTGTCACCACCAATGAGAGGCCATAAATAAATATAACTCCTAGATTAGAGAAAGAATAAAAGCTCAGATTCCATTGCACTTGGGATGTGGACTCCAGGTGAGATCTGTGCCTTAGGACAGACATCTTGCCCTTAGGTCTCTTGGCCTCCCTGCTGACTGACCTGCATGTGGAAGGAGGAAGCCACCAAGGTTGTTACATCCTTGACTGGGGTTTGTCACCTGCACAGGGAGAAGCACCCAGGATTGATCTGGGTCACCTGTGCAATCCCAGCCTCCACAGCTTCTCTCAGCCTGCACAAGGAGATGCTGGAGCATCTCTCTCCCCAGCAGGTGGAAATATGGCAGGCCTGATGCAGGGCCAGTGAGATCCCTCTCTGTCCTGTCTGCCCTTCCCTCTATCCCCTCCCCCGTCCTCTAACCCCATGCTATCACCATGGAAACTGAAAAAGCAAAACTTAGTTGGGGATGAAAGCAGACCTCACTGCTCCATAGGAGAGAGGCCCCAGTGTTCTCCTCTGTGGGTTGCCCCCATCCTGCTCATGCCCCCACAGTCCAGGGGCAGATCTCAGAGTGGGCCCAGCAGGGAGAGATCACCTCTGCCCACCACACCAGTCCTTTTCCAACTGCCTCTCTCTCTACTTTCCAGAAGTCAGCCTGTCTCCGCCACCCTTTCCTTTATGCTCAGGCACTCGCTACACATTTAAGAGACATGTGGGTTTCCCGTCCAATCTCTGACCAGGACTAGCCTGGTGTCCAAGTGGGATCACAGTCCACCTCCCTGTTCCACCCCACCCTGCCTGATGTCTGGATCCAACCAGCGTAGTGCCTGTCCGGGTGCGCGTGTAGCACGGCAGCTCAGGGAGAAGCGTAGCCTTTATTCACTCTCGCGGGCCGGAGCGGCCTGCCTGGGGCCGGAGAAGGCTGTGTCGGGGCCGGGCGGCAGCAGCACCAGACTAGTCTGGCCTGCGCCCGCACGCGCATAGCTGCGCGCCAGCTGCTCCAGACGCCTCTTGCGCGCTGCCGCCTGCGCTGTAGCGTGCAGGGGCCGCAGCAGCTGGGGTGGCTGGGCGCTGGGGCCGTGCAACAGGAAGTCAAAGCCTGTGCGATCCCGCGGGTCATAGAAGAGCGGCCCGCTGGCGGGGTCGGGCCCAGGCGGCCAGGAGAACGGGAAAGGCAGCGTGAAGTCCTCGGTCAGCACGCGGATGGCAAAGTCGTCCTCCTTGCCTAGAGCGCGGTAGGCGCGACCGATGCCACGGAAGTGCGCCTCCCAGAGCTGCTTGTCCCCGCTGTAGATGTCTGGAAAGCAGGGCTCCTGGAGCATGGGGGGACCTGCGGCTGGTGGACGAAGGGACAGTGAGGCAGGGTAGTGACTGCCACAGTGGAAGCAGGACGCAGAGGTGGGAGGGAATCGGGAAGAAGCCCCTAAGAAGTGGGAAGGCAGCGCTCACAGCTGGCCCGGGTAAGGACCACGTCGCGATCAGGGAACAGGACCCATAAATCACCAAGGGTCTTGAACACCAAAGAAGGTGTGCCACTGAGTATTATTTAGGCAGAAAGTTCCAGGTTGGGAAGGCCATGGCGCTACAGGGACTCCTTAACAAGTACAGGATGCTGGGATCTATCCCATGACAAGGGCGTTTGGGACAGTAGGTGAAACACTCACTCGGTTAAAAGTCTGTTCTGGACTCTGTGAATGCAGAGTGTGGACTGTTTAACGCTCCGAGGATAGTGAGGGTGAGGAGGGACTGCGCAGCTTCCTGAACAGAGGCAGGAAGAGTCCGGGGCGGCTGCCCAGCTCCCAGTCCGAATAGCTGGCCTTGCCAGGAGAGCAGCCACGGGAAGGTAGAGTCAGGCTGAGAGCCGTCTGTGTGCTCCTGTCCCAGGAGCAGGCTCTAGATCTGTCGCTCTTATGAGAGTCACTTACGAGTCCAGCAAACTCCAAGACCCACTCAGAGTCACATGCCCACAGCACTTGTCCTGGCTCCGAGGTCATATCCTCAGAGCTCACCCCTCACCCCTAAAAGCAGCCCGGACGTGGCTCTTGGTGCACACTGTGCTTGTGATACCTTTTGCACCTCCTTTCATCAAATGTGCTTAGCTCCGGGAACACTGAAGTAGGCAAAACAACTCTAAGTCCTCCTCCTGCACAAGCTCCAGGGAGGGACACAGATGACACCAAGGTGGACACAGGACAAAAACCAGACAGCTCCTGGGGAATGGGCAGGTCTGGAAGGCCTAGGAGATGGGAGGGAGGAACTGTGCCAGACTAAGGTCCTTCTCCCAGAGCCCCACCAGAAGTAACACTATGCAGCTTTCTGACTGGTGAGGTGCAAGGTCCAGAGAAGCCATCTGAAGTGCCTGCACTAAAAACCTGGGCTGACCATCACTTTCTGCAGGTCACAACCTGCTCCAGAGATCCTTCCTACACTAACATGCTCCTAGGCACTGACTACAACCATAAGCCACAAGACTGAAGTCCTTGCACTCTCCAGTAGAGTCAGCACTCCTGGGGCTGGGGGGAGTCTTTCTTCCCATGGAGCCTGGACTAGGCTTTTATCTTCTGTGAGCTTGTTCCCCTTTCTAGAAAATGCTAAAAGCTGAGCCTATTTCCACCCAAACTTGTGGCACAGCACCAGATGGTCTCAGCACCATGGACAGCGTCAGTGCTGCTGGGAGCCTCCTGCATGGGCGGGGCCAGGCTTTCAGCTGAAGACTGTCCTGTCCGCTAACTGCCTCATCCCGGCAGGACAGACTGGAGATTGGTGACTGGCTGGAGGCTCAGGACTGTTTTTGCAGCCTGAGTCCTTGGCTTGGTCTGTCACACAGTACCAGTTGATGGGACAGGCAGATGGGGTGGGCCTGGAATGTGGTTCTTGGTTATGAGACAATGAAGCTTTGGAGAAGAAGTTGGGGTGGTTCCCAAGGAAGGGAAAGGGCCACTCTACTGCCTCAATGCATCACAGCCTTGGGCATGAAAGAAGTGATGGCCCTGCTTGCTTGCCCCTGGGTGAGTGGTGGCTGACTTGCAGAGAGGTGGAGGAGGTAAGGCCAGCACAAGGAGGTCAGTGAGACAAGAGAACAGCGGCACAGATGCGAAAGGTTGGGGTTGGAACAGTGTAAGCAGTGCTTAGACATCTTGAATAAATACATCTGGAGTTGCTGCCATGCAGATGATGAAAGGACAAGAAAAGAGGGAAGACACTACGGGCTTTAGCTTGAGCAACTGCAAGGAAGAAGACACTATTTTCTGAAATAGAGATGGCTGGAGAAGAAACAGACGGGGATGGGGGAGTCTGGAGTTTAATTTTGGGCAAGTCAATACCATTAGACCAACAAGGAATGGGCGCAAAGGATCTGTGAGTCCCCAGGCAGGAAACAGACACTGGGAAATGGCATATAGAGCCTTCAACCTGGCTGAAATCACCAAGGAAGTAAGCTAGAAATAGATTCATCCCAGGAACAGAGCCCAGAGGCCTCTGTCCTCACCAGGTCAGGGTCATGAAAGCCAGCAAGACGATTAGGGAAGAGGCAGTGTCAAGGCAGTGTGGGGGCTTCTAAAAGCCCGAGGGGAGCTGAATCATGTGCTGCTGATGTGTGACGTCAAACGAGGCCTGAGAACTGACCTCAAGCTTAGCAGCAGGGAGGTCGTTGGTCACCTTGACCAGAGCCACTTTAGGAAAATGCTGGAAATTAAGCCTGATTAGAGTGGGTTCAAGAGCAAATGAGAGGGAAAGATTTGGAGACAGCAAGGATAAATAACCTTTCAGAGGAGTTCTCCTGTAAATGGGGAGCAGGGAAAGAGGTCAGCCGCTGAGTGGGGAGAAGGGTCAAGAGAAGATAGAGAGCAGCAGGCTTTTATGAAGGGATTGGCCAAGGAAAGAGAGAGCGTGACACCATCTAGAGGGGGACAGTTGCTGGAGGACACATGAGCAGGAAAGAAGGAATACAGGGGCAGGGTGCAGGAAGGCTGGCCTTGGTGAGGAGCAGGCCAGTGTGGTGGGCGGGTGCCTGGGCTGTGATTCTCCCCCTCCAAAGGTTTTGGTTTCTCTGGGGGATCCACACACAGCTGCACTGAGAAGGTGCCGGGCTGTTGCTAGGAGAGGAAGGCTGGGAAGACTAGGACAGGTGGGGGCTGGCAGAGATGCCCTGCAGGCTAGCAGTCAGGATGGGAAGGTGTAAACCCCACTCTACCAGCTGTGTGGGTGCAGGAAGGGAGGGCAGGCATTGGAGATTTGCCAGACAGGTAAGGAACCTGGAGAGGGGTGTGTGTGGCAGACCTGGGTAAGATCTAGGGCTCCCCAAAGAGTGCTGAGCACAGAGCAGGTATTAACCAGGGATGGGTGCTGGGGTGAGGGGAATAAGATCCTTGAAGGAAACACATCCAGGGGCCTGAGCTGAGGCAGAGGAGGATAGCCACAAGCCTGATGACAGGGGACATGGAGAGAGGGTCAGGGATCAAGGATGGCAGTGGCTGTAATGTGGATGAGTGGCCACCCCTTCACAGGATGACCAAGGACCTGAGATACAGGGTTTGGGGAGCAGGAGATTTTAGGATCAGGATGTAGGAGGATCTTGCTTATCTGGAGCCCAAGAGCTGCTATAAAGAACTAGCTATCTCCCCAGGGAGCACTGGGGGTGTCCTGGGGAGACCAGGAAGAAGAAGGATCCTAGGATTGGTTGGTGTCCCCACCCTGGCTGGTCCTGCTGTGGCTGTCCTTCTGTGTGGCATGCAGGTCCCCCAACCCTGCTACTGGGAGAGAATGTGGGATAACGTCTTCTTCTGCCACATTCTTCACCCTGGATGCCACTTGCCCACCCTTGTACCCATCACTGCCCCCACACCTCACCTGGAATGGTGACATGGGAGGGGGCTAACCCACATTCTTCACCCTAGATGCCACATGCCCACCCTCGTGTCCACCATTACCCTCATATCTTACCTGGAGTGGTGGCAGGGGGAGGGGGCAGACCTTTGGGGCTGAGGTCCCCAGAGCAAGGGGAAGCCATGGCAGTAATGGGTTGGTCAGTCTGGCTTCTGTTTACCTGGCTGCCCAGGAGACTGGGGGTAGGGAGTTCCAGGGAGGAAAGAACCTTGCATTTAAAGGAACCCCTGCCTGGAAGTGGGCGGGGGCTGAGGGAAGAGGTATGCCAGGAGATGGCCTCAAGTGCTGGACTCTGGGCATCCCAGCAGGCTCGTACAGCCCTGAGCCCCTGCACGGCTCTCTTCCCACCAGCTGCACACCCTTGGTCACTCACTGCACCCGCCACCCCTTAGGTCTATTCACCTGCTCAGGGACCATCTCAACCCTACCTGTCCTCAGTGACTTCCAGGCTGTCCTCCAATTGCCCACCCATTCCTGGCCTCATGCCCCTTCTCTTCTTCCCTTTAGCTTAGTCAGTGCACCACACCTTACTGGATCTGCCCAAGGGGCAGATGAGGCCTCAATCTAGCCCTGTTAAACCTGCCCCCAACTTCAGGCATCCTAGCTGCATTCCCAGGGTTTGGGGAGTCTAGGTCCAACACCCAGGCTCAGAGGATGAGAGCAAGAACCCCTCACATCACTCTTCCGGAAGCCCCCCATGCCCACTCTATATCTCACAGCTCACAGGCCTGGCTCACAGTCCCATTGGAAGTCACCCTGCTGGGCTTGGTCCTTCTCTGGCCTCCTGAGGGCTCTAGTGTGACCTGGGGAGGACTTAACTACATCAGATCACATGTGACCCCTTCTAACTCTGGTCCAGACCCTACATCCCAGGGCCACACCATCAGACTGACAAAGGTTGGTTCCTTCCTCTGAGATTCCTTGGCTCAGGCCAACTGCACCCTTCAGAAGGATGGCACACAGGAGGTAAGGAAGCCACAGTTGCCATGGCAAGGCTCCTGCAGCCTCTCTGTCTTCTCACCCCCAAGAACCCCTCGGGTACAGGTCAGGACCACCTCCAGTTGACAAGACTTGCTGGCATGGTTTATTTACTCCTGGTAGAAGGCCCTGAATCCCTCTCCTCTAAATAGGCTGTACCCACCTCCCACCACTTTCAGTCAAGCTGGGGCACAGGAGAGGAAACTCTGAAAGGGAACTTTCACTTACCAAAGGCTGGACAACCACATCACCTCCCTGAGCTTCATTTTCTCCATCTGTAAAATGGTACCAAAAATCACCTACTTGAAGTTAAATAAGCAAATAAAATGTGCCTTTGAGAAGAAAAGACACAATGGAAGAAAACTGGGGCTCAACATGGTCACTCCTACCCAGGAAGAAGTCTGCTACTGTCTGATGTGCACATGAGGACAGCAAGGTAGACAGGATAAGAACCCCCTCAGCCAGGCAGTGCTGGAGCCAGGGTGGCTGCTGGCCCTCTGTTGGTATCATAGCAGAGAAGAGCCAGCCAGTAGACACAGCTTCCCAGGTGGCCCCTGTTCTGTGGCTCATTGAGATGCTCAGTGGCAGTTGCTGAGGTTTGACTTCTGTGGAAAACACTCGACAAGACCCCTACTAGATTAAATGTTCAAGTACATGGTCAGTGCTGAGTATCCTGTGGTACTGCAGGACTCCAGGCTTCCTCATCTTCCACAGCTATAGCTTTATGCCATTCTGCTGCACCAGCCACTGCCTTCCACTCTCTGTCTCTGAGGTTGACAATTTTGGATTCTCCCTGTGAGATCAGGCTATATTTGTCTCTGGAGATTGGCTCGTTTCACTGAGCACGACGTCTTCCAGGTTCAACCAGGTTGTTAAAGATGGTCGCCTCCCCCTTCTCTAAGGCTGGATAATAGGCCACAGCACAGGTAGACACATTTTCCTTCTCAATGCCTCCCTCAGTGGACACAGATTATTTCCACCTCCTGGCTGTGTGGATCTGCAGCTGCTGTGATTGGGGTGAAATCTCATCTTCCAGACCCCAATTTTGAATTCTTCGGATGTACACCCAGGGTAGAATTGCTGGGTCAGATGAGTGCTCTATTTTTAAGTTTCTGAGGAACCTCTGTACTGTTTTCTACATCAGCTGCACCATTTACATTCCCACCAACGGGGTGCCAGGATTCCCTTTGCTCCACCTTCCCACGACCTTGTTTTTTGGATAAAAGTCACACTAACAGGTGTGAGGCAAGGTGTGAGTTTTGCTGCTGCTCCCTGGTGGTCAGCAGTGGTGAGCACCCTCCCATTGACCTGTCCGCCATTTGTCTGCTCGAGTCCTTGGGCCACATTTGATTGGGTCGTTTTGTTTTCTGCCGTTGATTGCAGCAGCGCTTTCCATATTGGTGCTGTTAACCCCTTATCACCTATAGGGTTTGCAAACATTTTCTTCCAACCCGCAGACTGCCTTTTCAGTCTGTTGATTGTTGCCTTGGCTGTGCAGAAGCTTCCTGGTTGGATAGTGTCTCGCGTGTCTATTTTTGCTTTCTTCGCCTGTGCTTTTGGTTTCCTATCCAGAAAATCATTGCCAAGACCAATGTCAAGCCGCCTTCCCTGTGTTTTCTTCCAGGAGTTTGACAGTTTCAAGTCTAAGGTTTAGGTCTTTGGAAGGGTATCAGCTGGTCAAACTGTGCTCCTGGGAAGGGAGAAGCTGGTGAGTGGAACCTGTGCCTCACCCCTCTTGTCACCTCCAGCCAGTGCCACAGCCTCTGCCATCCCTCCTCCCAGATGGAGTCAGCATGTCTGAAGGAGCCTCAGCAAGAATATATGCTGTGAAGGTCAAAGAAATCAGAGGTGGCTTCACAGAAGTGGTGGCCTGGGTGGTCAGAGAGGATAGTTCAAGGAATTTCCTTAAGAAGGGGAGACGCATTCCTGGAGGGAGGCACTGCCCACAAGGGGCCTGGAGAGCTGACACTGCTGAGCCTGGAACCTGAGAAGTTGAGAGGAGCAGGGGACAAGGTTTGGAGGGGTTGCCTTGGCCTGGGTCATGCTGTCACCTGCCAGGGGAAAGGGTTCTTCAAAGGCACAGCATGGGACCAGGGCCCAGTACCCCTGGGTCCAACCAAGGCAAGGATGCCCTCCCCACCGTCCTCCTTCTGCTGGCCCCTGGCTGGTGGAGGGTGCACTGGGTGGGGAAGCAGGTTGCTGGGGGAACTCCAGGGCTGGATAGCAGATTCTGCCGTGTTCCAGGCCCCCCACCCTGCATCCTTCCAGCTGCAGCCCTCCCACTACCAGGTTCCTGTCTGGGGCCACAGCGCCACCTGCTGGCTCTTCTGGAAAGCTCAGGAGTCAGACGGGAGATACTGAGGCAGGGCAGGGAAGGAAATGCCCCAGCCCCACTAAAATGGGCTGGTATCCCAGACGTTCCAGGACCTCATTGTCCCTCTGTGGTCACAAGGTGGGCAGTCTTTGTCCCGTAGAAGTTGGTGGTGCTAAGTGGTTCCCTGGCAGGTTCAGGAGAAAGTCTGCCTCGTGCCCCAGCGAGGACCATTGCGACCCTAACGCTACCATTTCTGATGAAGTGAGGAGTCACGGGAGATGGACTGGTCAGACCTCAGGTCTCAGCAGGTCTCCCTTGCCTGCTTCAAAGTCAAACCTCTCCCTTCTACTCCAGCATGATGCTCAAAGCCTTTACCAGTCTCCTGGAGACAGGTAGAGAGAGAAGGCTACTTGGCCATTCTGTCAAATTTCATCGTGCCTGCCCTTGGTTTGCTAGTTTGCTGCACTGTAAAATGTGATTTCTCAAGCAACCAGACGATCTTGCAGAAAGTCTGCTTCACCTTTACCTAGGTGCAAGTCAGCAGAGGACATTTTGGAAGCCACTAGGGCCAAACAGACATCATGGGAAGACCCAGGCTAGACCACACAGCCCCTCCGCCTCCTCCCTCTGTGCCTCCCTCTGCTCTAAGAGAAGTGTTGTGGCAGCCCATGGAGTTCACGATTCTCATCCCAAAGTCTCACTTCTGGCTTTGCATGCAAGTTCCCAGGGAAAGGACCATACTGGCCAATCAGTCTGTGTTATCAGCCCATTCGCCACTGACTGGTGGTGTGTGCCAAGACCTGAGGTGTAAATACCAGGGCTGATCTCAAGGGCCTGTGAGATGCTCTGGGATACAGAGTTGGCAGGATATATGAGAACCCCATTATTAAACATTCCACCCACATGGATGGGGTCAGAAGCAATGACCTCCCCAGAGATAATAGGGAAATAAGCTCACACACCTGAGCAGGACTGCGCTTGGGCTGGTCAGTATAACCTACTGGAGTTTTCTGTAGCTGTACTGAACCACCAAATCTTAAAATCCTGAAACTCTGGGAATCAATACAAGCCACCAGAGCTTACCCTGCCACACACATACCTGTCCAACACTACCAAGCCAAATGGCCACCAGAGCCAGCCAGCTGAGCAGCCACTCCCAGACACCAGATTTCCAGATACGGCCTCTCAGTGAGTTTCCCTGGTGAGCAGATTAATTTTAGCAGTCCCGGTCCCAGTGCATGGGAAGGCAATGGTGAGCTCAGGCTTTCCAGGCCACTGGATGCCTTAGCTCAGGCTGCTGTGATAGAGTATCATGGTCTGGGACTGATAAATTATTTATTGATCTCCATATGGAGATCATGGCCTCTGCAGTACCCTCATGTGGTGGGCAGGACAGAGACTCTAGGGCCCTTTCATAAGGACTGTGACAGGGGCATCATGGTGTCTAAGTGAGAGGTTTTCTAAGAGACAGTTGCTGGAGTGACAGACAAAGTCAACACTAGCATTGATCAGCCAGTGGACAAGGAACCAGGCTGGTACCTCAATCATGTCACTATCCCTTCCCGGCACCTCCCTGGATGGCCCTGCTCCAGGGTCCTGCACTGTCTTGGTTGGAATCAGCTACAGCCAGGATCTAGGTACACAGCAGGTTGTCATCTGGTTTTTCTCTCCCAGCCAATCTCAGGGCCCCAGGTTGGTCCACTGGTCCAGCTCTGACTGCTCAACAGAAGCAGGTGAACCTCCCCTTGGTCTTAAGCTGCTAGCACATTTCCCCGCCCCCCCCAGTCTGGGTGGCCCTGACCTGCTCAGCAGCAGTACCACCCTCCCCTGTGCCCCAGCTTTCTGCCAAGATTCCAGTACTTTGGGGTAAACTGAGGCCAGGGTGCCCCAAGGCTGAGTGCTCCATCTCCATGTGGTTGTCACTGTCAGCCAGTAGTGACATCACTTTGCTGAGATGAGCTTGGGCTAGGCATCTGGTTTGTCCACTGTCCTAGTGCTGGAAGTCACAGCCCCAGAGGCACTGTTCAGAGCCCCCCCACCTCTTACAGCCCCTCCGAGCAGTCCAAGAGCTGGGGCAGCTGTGCTCTCACTGTACAAATAGGAAGATGAAGGCACAGAAAGACCAAGCATCTGGTACTGGCCACAGGCCCGGTAGAGAGTGGGCTGGGTTGGGTCCAGGCAGCCTTCCCTGTCAGCTCCCCTCTCGGAATCCCTGGCTGTGCGCACTTCCAATTCTTATAACTGGAGAGGACCTGGAGGCTTCACAGCAAAACTGGGAGAGGAGTCCAGCACCTCCATTCTCAGACCAGGGCTCTGAAGGTCAGTTTCAGCTCCAGCCCCAAGAAATGCCATTGGCACAGGGACCCAGGTCCATCAAACTAATGCCCAGTCTACGTCCTCGGGTCTCACAGGAAACAACTGAGACCCAGAGAAGGAAAGGATGTGGAAGGTCTCCCCGGGGACACAAATCCACATGTGCTTGTACAGACACAAGCTTACACATGCACACACACCATCTCCAGAACAATGTCGGCCCCTGGAAAGAACTGTGGGCACTGGGACCATTGTGACCTCAAGGATGAGATCAGAGCTGGCCAGAGCAGGGAGGATCAGTTCCCAGAGACAGAGCTGACCAGCCAGGTGTGAAGACAGAGCTGGTGCCTGGGCTCTCTGAGCCCCCAAACTGCACTCTGATCATGGAGAGACAGCACTCTGAAAAGCCACACAGCCACAGCACAGCTAACAGAGTGTCATCAACCACGTCCCTCAAACCCAGGTCAGCTCAGCCCCCGGAGACATGAGGGAACCTGCCACCCTTTCTCTATCCAGGCACCCCAGCTCTCAGCCTCCCAAGACAGTGCTCCCTGCAGGCAGCAAGACCTTCTGCACTTTGGGCAGGAGCACTTAGGGAGGGCTTTGGGATAGTCGTGATGCTACAGTCCTTGGCAAAGTGGAGGAGGTGGGAGTGACTGGACCATGGGCTCCACCTCGTCCTGCACAAGGCTGCTTACTGCTCATGAGGACAAGAGGTGTAGGTGGACATGGGTCACACCAGGCTGTGCCAATGAATGAGTGGATGGCCAGACAGATGGCCAGACACACTGTCCACCTGCTTCTCTGAGTTTTGCTGCCCAGGACCAGATGGAGAGGACACAGCCACCAGGATCTTGCAGAGATTTATAGGAACACAGGGAGAAAAAGGCTCCTCCCAGGTCCCCAGTGACCAGCCATACGCCAGGGCCAGTTCCACACTCCTGGGCTCATAGACCTCCTCTGACCCTGCCTAGGCAGGTGCTTCTCCACAGGGGCACGAAGCAGGCTCTGTTGTGCGGGGACTCTACCCCAGGTGGATTCCCGTGGCACTGGCACTTGAGATCTAAGTGATTGCTTCCAGAAGTGTCCTGGTAGCTGCCTATGCACTTGGTCCCCTCATCCCCCACAGCTGTCATATAGGGGAGGGGTCCTGTCTATCCTCAGCCACACCTCAAGTTGCATCTAAGCCAGGAAAAAGCTCCCTTCTGTGGGCATTTGCTAAAAGTGTGCAAGTTGTTTTCATAGGTTTAAAAATACATTTGCCTCAGGCCTGGGGGTAGTGACGCAGGTTCAAGGCCTGTGAGGTACACCTCACAGGGTGGAGAGGGGTCCCTCTCCTGTATCTGACCAGTAATCCCATCATGTGTCCCCACCTCATGATCTCATCTTACATACACTCCCCGATCTGCCCACATGGATGCGCCAACACAGACACACTGGGGGCTGGGCTTCAGTGTTTGGACTGAGGAGAGGAGGGGACATAATCCAGCCCATAGCAGGAACTACAGAGATGTAGCCGCCTCGCCTTCTCCTCAGAGCAGATACCCAGCCCTTTCTCTGCTCCCAGAGCTTAAAATTTGTCCCTAACATATACCCTGATCCCAGGGAACTTCACCAGGATAAATCAACTTGCATCTTCTTTGTCTCACCAAAGCCCAGACATGCAGGAATGCAAGTTGTCAGCTTGGCCCCAGGACTGCTTGCTAGAGGAGGTACACTCCAACAGATCACCCGAAACATGCTCGGGAAGCTGGCTGCTGGGGTAAAGTTGGCAGGGCGCAGCCTGCCAGAGTCTAGGTGAATTGGTGGGCAGTGCATTCAGAGACCAGGTAGAGCTGGGGCTTCTTGGGTCACATTCCCCTCTCCATTGCACAAGTTCTTGTGTACCAGACTTTCTCCCAGATGTCAGGAAACAACTGGGAACTGGTTACTGGTTAAAGACCTCTGCCCCCTGGCTAGCAGGGGAAATAGCCAGTCGACAATAGACATCATAAAGTATATAATGGAATGAAAAGTGATATGGAAAAAATTGAATTGTGAGGTGGGGGAATGAAGAAGTGTACCTCGCAGGTCCAGAACCTACGGGGCAAGGTCAGATTGCAGCTTCATACCGGTTCATCAGGAAGTGGCTTGAAGAAGGTAGTAAGGGACAGAGACAAGCAGCCATCTGGAGGAAGAGTGTTCCCCAGACTAATGGAGTAGCCAGAGCCAAGGTCCTGAGGTAGAGGTGTGTCTGATGTGAGGAATAGCTGGAGCTCACTGGGCTGGGGTAGCATAAGCCAAGAAAGCAGAAATAAAGATCAGAGAGGATGGAGTAATTTCTCTTCTCATACATCTTTTCTTTCTTTTTTGTTATAGTATGGTTTACATATAGTAAAATTCACCCTTTTGAGTATACTGCTCTGCAAATGTGAATATTCATGTATCTCCTCCCACAGACAAGCTCTGAAGCAGTTTCGTCTTCCAAACACTCCCCCAGGCCCATGTAGCAAACTCTCCTCAAACCACAGCACAACTTTCTATTTGCGTGGCATCGCCTTTCCCAGAGCATCATGGAAGTGAAATGAAGCAGGACAGGACGTAGCTTTCTTTCCCATGGCGTAATGTGCTTCAGTGTCATCCGTGTTATTGAGTTCATCAGTAATTAATTCATTTCTCTTTATTTATTGCTCAGTCACCTTCTGTGGATGTAACACTGCTTGGTTATGCCCTCATCAAGTGGCATTTCTTTTTTGTATTCTGTCCATTTTTAACCACTATTACACATTTGCATGTAAATTTTTGTGAGAAGACAATTTTTCACTTCACTTGAGTAAATGCCTAGGGTGGGGCTGTGGGGCCATAGAGTCGGTGTGTTTATAAGAAAGTACCCAACTGCTCTCCAGAGGGCTGGGCCATAAGTGTTTCTACCAGCAAAAGTCCCAGCTTCTCTGCAACTGCGCTAGCACTTGGTATTTCCAGTTTTCCTAACACTAACACATGTGTAGTGATGCTTCCGGTGGTATTATTTCCCTCATAAGAAATAATGTCCAAGGACAGGGGATTTAGCTCAGCGGCATAAGCACCTTCTTTGCAAGCGCATAGTCATGAGTTAGATCCCCAGTACAGGAAGAAAGGAAGAAAGGAATCATCTGTTGGTCTCCTTTGCCTGCATTCTGCTAGTTTGCTTGCTTAGTTATTTGGTTTGGTGTTGAGAGATTTCTATGTATTCTAGATATAGTATTTTATCACATATGATTTGCAAATATTTCATCTTTTCATTATTTTCTGGGTATCTTTCAGCAACCATAAGTTCTTAGTCTTTATTATATCATCATATATATAGCACTGAGGATATAGCTCAGCAGTTGGAGTGCCTGTCTTGCAAGTGCAAGGTCCTGAGTTTGATTCCCAGTACTAAAAAAAATCCCCTATGTATCATCATATATCATTTTTATTATAACATTTTATGGATAGTGTTTTGATGTCAGATCTAAGAAATCTTTGTCTCACCCAAAGTCATGAAGATTTTTCTCCTATGTTTTCTTCTAGAGATTCAGAAATTTAGGATTTACTTTCAGCTCTGCATTCTATTTTGAGGTTTTGTTTTGTTTTGTTTTGTTTTGTTTTCTTAATATGGTGTAAAGTATAGATTAAGAGTTATTGTAAGAAATGCTAAGAGTACAGAAGATTTTATGGTAATCATGGTTCATCATTATATTGCTTTGAAGTCTTATGTTTTCAGTCATTGGTTGGAATGGTTTTATTCTGTTTTGTTTGATCTTAATATATGTGATGGTATGAATGGTTACTTTGAAGAAAAGACATTATGGCAGCCATTGTTGATTTAATATCATCTTGCTCTGAAGTCCTACCATGCTTTTGTTTTTCTATTACCATTGGTTCTATCATGTTGTGTCTTACTGGATTTTAATATGTATGTTAGTATAAACAAATTTTTTATGGAAAATGAGATAATATAGTAGCCATTGTTCATCTTTGGTTATTTGGTTCAGAATGCTTTGTAATACTTTCATTCTCTTAAATGGTTTTAATCTATTTTGTTATGTTTGACATTATTGTGTGTAAAGCTAAGCTCAACTATTTCAAAGAATGAAACATTATGATAGCTACTGTTAATATCCAATTGTCTCGTTGTAAAGTGCTGTGTTTGCTTACATTGTTCTGTTCTGATCTGCTTAGATCTGTCCTCTTTTGTTTTATTCTTTTTAAAATAAAAAAGGAGTTATGTTTGCATGCAAATATCCAGTTGTAGAACCATAAGCTGAACTGATGATCCTTTCTTCATTGCACATTTAATCAGCCTTGTATGTGTGGATCTCCATGGACACCCTGTGCTGTTCCCCTTATTCATATGGCACTGTCTTGATTACTGTAGCTTTATATAATTCTTAAAATTGGTAATGGTCTTGAAATTAGTCCTCCAAATTTTCCTCCTTCAGAGTTACTTCAGCTAGTCTGTTCATTTTATACCATTGCATATAAACTTTGGAGAAGGTATGTTTATTGCTACAAAAATATGCCATCAGAATTTTAATTGAAATTTCATACAATGCTTATATTAATTTAGAGAAAATTGACATCTTAATAATAGAAAGTTGTCCAATCCATGCATATGTCTTTGTGATTCCTTTCATCAGTATATTGTAGTTTACAGTACACAGATCACAGATCTTGTTAAACAGATATGGTGCCACATGCCTGTAATCCCAGCACTCTCGGAAACTGATGCAGAAATATCACAAGTTTAAAGCCCAGCCTACATAATTTGGTGACCTAGTAATACTCTGTCTCAAAATTTAAAAAAAAATATTTTAAAAAGTTTAAAATGTAGTTCATTGTCTAGGCTCTGGGTTCAATCCCCAGTATCACAAAAAGCAAAAACATTGTACAAATCTTGCAATTATTTGTATTATTTATACCTAAATATCTCACATCTTTAGTACATAGTGTTTGTCATTTTAGTTTCCAATTGTTCATTGTTAATAAACAGAAATGATTGATTTTTGTATACTGACAAAATTTGCAGTTTTTAAACTGCTTTTTAGTTCTAGTATCTGTTTCTAGTTCAAGTGTCTGGGATTTTCTACCTTGATAACAATTTCTTTTACAAAGGAAGTTTTTTTCTTTCCAGTATGCTCTTTTTTTCTATTTCTTGGCTTTTCACACTGATGAAGCCCACAGTACAATGTTGTACAGAAAGGATATTCTCACCTCATTCTCAGTTATGTGGGGAAACCATTCAGTATTTCACCTTTAGGTACAATATGAGTTGTAGGAGTTTCATATATGCTCTTTATCAGCTTGAGGGAGATCCCTTAGTTCTTGTTTTTCCTGTGATTAGGTGTTGAGTTTTGCTAAATGCTTTCTCTGCCTCTGCTCAGATGGTTATGTGATTCTTTTCATTAGTTTGTCAATATGGTGAATTATGTTAATTGATTCTTGAATACTTAACCAGCTTTGCATTCCCAGGAGAAGCCCCATTTGGAGATGACAGATGAGAATATCTATATATTTTAGATTTCTTTGACTATTATGCAAGTTTGTGTCTGTTTGTAGAGAATATTAGATTATAGTTTTCATTTTTTGCAGTATTGTTGTATGGTTTGGGTATCAGGGCAATATTTTCCTGACAAAGAAGTTTTGTAGTTACCAGTGTTATGTTTTCCTCAGATTCTTAGTGAAATTAAGGAGCCACCTAGGCCTGCCTGAAGTTCTTTGCATGTGTGGGGGGGATATTTACTACAAATCAATTTTTATAATGGATATGGAGCTATTCCTATTATTTAATTCTTGCATGAGCTTTGGTATTTTATAATTTTAATGAATTTATTTTGTGTAACTTATCAAATTTATTGACTAAGTTATTCATAATACTCCCTTATTATCCTTTAATGTCTGTGGGACCAGAAGTGATTATTTGTCTTATTCTTAATAATTGGTCTCTTCTTTCTTTTTTGTCTCAGTAAGTACTGCTAGAGCTTGATTGATGTATTCATCTTTTTAAGAAACCAGCTGTCTTAGTTACACTTCTCTGCTGAGAAAAAAAAGTACCCAACTCCCAATTAAAGGAGGAGAGATTTACTTACTTCACAGTTTATTGAGGTTTCAGTTCATAGTTGACTGGCTCCAAGGCAGGGTGCCATGACAAAGGAGAAACAGTTCATGGAAGCTGAAGTCATCAAGGTAGCAAGCAGCAAAGTAACAAAGTAATTAGTAACAATAGAAAAACAGGAGGTCTCTTTCTGTCTGGTTTATCCAGGCTTCCTGCCCTTAGCACTCACACCCTTAATCCCTGAATTGCACCATGAATCAGTCCCATACTAATTCCAGCCACCTCCAAAAAACCCCATCGATGACTGCATGAGGCTTTGGGAGGGCATTAGACACAAGCTATAGCACAGCTTTTGATTTCACTAATTGTCTCCATTTTTTTTTTGTTTTGTTTTCTATTTCATTGGTTTCTGGGCCACTTTTTATTATTTTCCTGAGTTTAATTTGCATTTGTCTTAGTTTTACAAGTAGAATTGAAGGTCATTAATATCAGATTTTTATCCTTTTTTAATACATGTCTTTAACAGTATAAATTTTCCTCCTCGCCATTTGGTAAGTTGTGTTTTCACTTTGATTCCATTCAAAATAATTCTTATTTTCTCTTTTGGTATCTTCTTGACCCATGTGTTATTTAAAAGTATGTTGATTAATTTTCATATCCTTGGAGACTTCTCATCTATCTCTTTTTTATGTCTAATATAATTCTATTGTGGCCAATGACCAAGTTTTCTTACATTTGAGTCCTTTTGGACTTAGTGGAATTTTTATGCACAGCATGTGGCCTATCTTAGTAAATATGCCATGTGTGTTTCAAAGAATGTGATTTTTACTGCAAGACAGAGTTTTATAAGTATCAAATAGGTAACATTGAAGTGTTGTCCAACTCTTCCATATCATTATTAATAATGCCTTACTTATTCTATCAATTATTTTTAAAGTATTATTGAAATCTTTAATTGTGGTTGTTGATTTGTCTGCTTCTCCCTTTAGTTCTTTTTTCTTTTATGTATGTTATAGCTCTAAGATGCATGAACATTTATGATGGTTGTCATTCAGATAAATGATTCCTTTTTCATTCTAAACTGACTCTTTATCCCTGTAATTTATTTTAAAATAATTTTGATATTAACAAAGCAACCCCAGCTTTTTTTAATGTTAGCATGGTGTATCTTTTTCCATCTCCTAATTTTTAATCAGCTGGTGTCTGTTTCTTTTATTTATTTCTTATAGGCAGCATATATTTTGGGTCTTGTTTCTTATTTAATTTGAGAACCTTCTATTTGATTATGGTGGTTAAGTCATTTATATTTAATATGACTATTGATATGATGTGGTCTTAATCTGTGTCCATTGTTGGCTTTTTATATTTTTTGTCTTGTGCTTTTTAGTAATTGCTTTAGGGATTATAACATACAATACTACTTTATCTATTTCATTCTATCTTCAAGTCATATTGTGCCAGTTGTGCTATTGCTGTTATATGTCTTACTTCTGTGTTGTTATAAACCCACAATAAGTTCTTATTTATGTTAAATTTTTAAAATAAGAAAAACACTTTCTATTCGCGGGCTGTTTATCATTTCCAGTATTGTTCATACACTGGTATAATTCCTCATTTCTGCCTGGCATCCTCCTTCTGCCTCAACAATTTCTCCTAACATTGTCTACAGTACACATCTTCTAGGATTTAATTCTTAGGAGTTTTATAAACACAAAAAACCTTTTCATTTCACCTGTACTTCTTCAAGAGTCTCTGGATATAGAATTTGAGCTTGGCAAGTTACCAGAACTTTTCTTTCTTTCAGTGGTTTACAATGTTACCACACAGTCTTCTGGCTTTATTGTTCCCAACAAGAACTATCCATTATTGTACACTCCTTTAGTGAATATTTTTTCTTTGGCATCTTTTACGTTTCTCTTACCATACCTCCTAGGTAACTTTATTTAGATGTGATTTCATGTTGTTTTATTCGTGTTTCTTTTGCTTGAAATGTATTTAATTTCCTGGATATATGAATTTATAATTTTCATCAAATTTGGAAATGTTCAGTTAATATTTCTTCAAATGTTTTCTGTTCCCATTTTCTTCCTGTCAGGACTCAAATTACATGCACACAATGCCTTTAAATTTGTCCCACAACTTGCTGAAACTCAGCTCAGCTTTTTCCAGTCTTTTTTCTGTTTTTGTTTTGTTTGGGGAGTTTCTATTGGCCTTAAAATTTCCTAATCCTATCTCCCACTGTGTCTAACCTACTGTTAAAGAAGTTCATGGTATTCTTAATCTGAAACATGGTTTTCCTTTATATATACTTTTTTGAGTGTCTCTCTTTAGCATACTTACATTTTAGTCTACCATGTTGAACATATGGAATATATACAGTTTTAATGATCTTGTCTACTGGACTATCATTTAATGTTAATTAATTGTATCAGTACATTTTAGATAAATATACTGATCACATTTATCACACCGAATTTGTACCTGTACATTGCTATGTCCAGCACAACTCTCAAAGTTCCTGGGGAGGAAGGATGATGAGAGGATGTAAAAATAAAGAGATAATATGCAACAAGCTGAGGTCAGGTGGAACTCTCTCTCTGAATGAGAGGAAAGAAATTGCTCAACCACTATAGAGTGTTCATTTATACCTTTGACATGTTAGTGTCACATGACACCCTTTGCCTAGCAACCCATTGCTTGGATTGTCTCGGGGCTTGGTGTTCTCTGGACCAAAGCAGGTTGTTCACGTGGCTTGCACTGGGCACTCTTTATTCTCTAATGGGACTTGCCTGGCCCCCACATGTACGATCAATTTCCAGCTTCAACCTATCCCTACAGTACATAATACATGTTGATTCTTCTTTTTCTTTCCAGGTAAGGTTCCCCTTACCTTTTGAATATTTGCTTCCTATTTCCTAATATCTGCTTTACATTTTGGTCCTTATTTATTCTTTAGGTTTCTCACACCAAAGAAACAATGTGGTATTTACACACAAGTCTGATTTATTTCACTTAAGAGTATGGTCTCAGTGTGCATCCATTTACCTAGAAATTTCTCAGCGTCTGCCTTCCTTACGGCAAAGCAATTCTCCATCATATAAAAAAGAACACATCTTCTACATTCATTTGTCCATTGATGGACATTTAAACTCTTGCCAAGATTTACAAATTACAAATTATGCTGCCATAAGCATGAGCATGCATATATCACTGCAGCATGATGCTTTTAATTCTTTTGGGAAGATGCCAAAGAAGAAGAAGAGCTAGGTCAAATGGAACCTCCAATTTTAGTTTCTTGAAGATCTTCAAAATGATTTCCACAGTGATTGCACCAATCTACACTCCCAACAACAGTGGAGAAGGGTTCTTTTTTCTCCACAGCTCTGCCAGCATTTGTTACTGGTTGATTTCTTGATGACAGTCATTCTTTCTGGAGTGAAATGGAATCTCAGTGTTATTTTAATTTGTATCTCTCAAATAACCAATGATATTGAACATTTGTTCATATATTTATTTGCCTTTTGTACTTCTTCATCTGAGAAATGTCTATTCATTTTAGATGTGCTCTTTTGGGATGGATCTTTAAAGTTTGAGGGTCTGATTTTTTCTTTGAGTTCTTTATATATTTTAGATATTAGTTCTTTAAGGAATAGCTGTCAAAATTTTTCCCACTATTGCATTGTCTTTTCATGCCATTAGTGGTTTCTTTTGCTGTGAAAAATCTTTTTAATAAGATGAGATCCCATTTGTTGGTTCTTTGTAATATTTCCTGTATGACCAGAGTTTTGTCCATAAAGTCCTTGCTTATACCTATGTCTTTAAGATTTCTATCTATTCTATCTTTCAGCAGATTTAGTGTTTCTTTTTTAATCAGATATTTGATCCATTTAGATATTAGTTTAATGCATGGTGAGAGATGTGAGTCTAGGTTTAATATTTGGCACATGGAAAGCCAGTTTTCTCAGCATCATTTATTAAAAAGGCTATCTTTCTTCCTATGAGGCTATTTGGCTCCTTTGTCAAAGATAAGACAGCTGTGTATGTTTGGAGTTGTTTCTTGTCTTTAATATGCTCTGTTGACAATTGGGTCTATTTTGTGGTCATTCCCATGTTCTTTTGATTACTGTAGCCTTGTAATACACCTTCAAGTCAGGGATTGTGATGCCTCCTGCCTTCCCTTTGTTGCCCAGAATTTCTTTTCCTATTCTAAGTCACCTCTGCTTTCAAAGGAATTTTAGGATTGTTCTAAGTTTATGAGGTATGCTGTTGGTATTTTGATGGAGTTTGTATTAAATCTGTATAACAGTTTTGGAAATATGGCCATTCGAAGTATATTAGTTCTTCTTACCAAGAATAAGAAATATGTTTTCATTTTCTAATATCCTCTTTGGTCTTCTTTTTAGTTTTCAGTGTAAGGTTTCTTTACTTCCTTTGTTTGATTGATTCCTAAGTTTTCTTTTTTTGTATGCTGTTTTGAAAGGTGTGGTTTCCCTAATTTCTCTCCTGGTGATTTAGTTATTTGTGTACAAGAATGCTATTGATTTTTGAGTGTTGATTTTCCATCCAGCTATGCTACTAAATTTGATTATTAAATCTAGAAGTCTTTTCATGGACTTTTTGGATTCTTCTATAGAGAGTATCATGTCATGTGCAAATAATAATTTCATATGTTCCTTTCCTACCCTTATTCCTTTTATTTATTTCTCTTGTCTCATTTGTCTGGCTAATATTTCCAGAACTATTTTGAATAGGAGTGGTGATAGTGGACATCTTTGTCTTGTTCCTGATTTTAGAGTGAAGCTTTCAGTTTTTTACCATTTAGTATAATGTTGGCTGTTGGTTTGTCATAGATAACTTTTATGCAGTTGAGATAAAGACCATTTATCCCATTTTTCTGTAGGGTTTTTATCATGAATATGTGTCAAACTTTGTCAAATACTTTTTATGTGTCTATCAAGATGATCATGTGGTTTTTGTCTTTGGTTCTGTTAATACAGTATATTACTTTCTTTTAATTTTTTTTATTTTTAAAAGACTAAAACCAAACAAAATAAAACAGAATAAAGTCAATCAAAATAACAGTGAAAGTGATACAAGACTTCAAAACAAGATAATAGGAAATCACCAATGGCTGCCATACTGCCTCTTGTTATCTTCAAAATAGCTGTCCATACCATCAGACATATTAAAATCAAACCAAACAGAATGGAATAAAACCAATCAAAACAAAACAGTAAAAGTGATACAGGACTTCAAAAGAAGATAATAGGAAATCAGCAATGGCTACCATAATATACCTCATTTTCTTTGAAATAACTGCCCATTAGACATAATAAAATCAACCAAACCAGACAATAAAACCAATCAAAACAGTGAAAGTGATACAGAACCTTAAAACAAGATAATAGGAAATCAACCATGGCTGTCACACTATATCTTGTTATCTTCAAACATAAATATAATGTTATTAGATCTGATGTAATATATATATTATATATAATATTATATCTGATGCCTGTGCCATCAGATATAATAAAATCAAACCAAATAAAATAGAATAAAACCAAACAATGAAAACAACACAGGACTTCAAAACAAAATAACAGGGAATTAACAATGGCTATCACTTTTAGACATTTCCTTCCCTTTCACTTTCACAATATCTACTGTACATTTTTTAATCCACTAACTCCTTCAGTTTTTTATACTAGGGAGAAAACATGATCTTTTTATGTGAGTCCAAGCCACTTCACCCAAGATCACAAGTTGCATCCATTTACCTACAAGAGCCTTGTGATTATCCTCCTTTAGAGTTGAGTAGGTTTCCATTGTATAAAAATGTCTTATCTTTCTTATCCATTCTGGACAAGCTACTCCTGCTTTTTTCTGGTTCCCCACTGTGTGGAGCATTGTTTTCTTTCCTTTGTACTGGGGATTGAACTCATGACCTCACACTTGCCAGGCAGGCACATATGCTGCTGAGCTATATCCCCAGCCCTGATTTCTCTCCTTTGATCTTTAATCTATGAATTAACTTTCAAGTTAATTCATTTCTTGATATACCGCATATCGATGGCTCTTGTTCCTTTATACACTCTACTGTGTTTCTTTTTATTGGTGAATTGAGGCCATCTACAGTAATGGCTACAGCCAACATGCACTGGCTTATCTCTACCTTGCTGTTTTTCTGCCATTGGTTCCCTATTTTTCCACTCTATTCAACTGCTTGCCCTGCTAGGCGATCCCTCTCTGCCACTGCTCCTGTCTCTCCCTCTAGAATGTCCTTCAGTATTCTTTGTAGGATTGGTTTGGTGGTCATGAAAATTCCTTCAGCTGTTCTTTATCATAGAAATACCTTGTTTCTCCAATAATTTTGAAAGATAGTTTTGCAAAGTACATCAATCTGGATTACAAATTGTTTTCTTTCAAAACTTAAAATACTTCACACCAAGGTGTTCTTTCCTTGATTGTGTTGAGAAGTCTGTTGTGATTCTGATGGATTTTCCTTTTAGGTGATCTGTTTCTTTTCTCTAACAGTCTTTAATACTCTGTTCTTGTGCTGAATTTCTGGGATCTTGATTATTATATGTCTGGGTATAGATTTATTTTGGTTATGGATAGTTGGAATTCTGTGTTCTTCACTTATCTGTCCTTTTCCCGTGCTTAGGACGTTTTCTACTCCTACTTCTGTAAATAGACATTGAATGTCACTTGTGTTGACTATGGCTTTTTGATGACACCTATCATTCTTAAATTATTTTTATTTGCATCATCTTGCAGCCATTGAATTGTTATTTCCTTATTCCTTGTTATTTTAAGAGATCATTCTTTTCACGATCACCAGCTGTCATCCTTCAAGGTCTGAAAATCTATCTTCAGTTTTTTCAAGTGGTTTTGTCAGTTTTCAATGGAGTTTTTAATTTCCTTGATATCTCTTTGAATCTGTTCCATGCATTCTCTATATTGTTCATTCAAGGTTTGTCTCATTCTCCTATGCTCCTCTTTTCTTTTATTTATATCTTCTCTAGATATATTCAGCAACCCTTTCATTATGTTTGTCATTTCTTCTTTTATTTGAGATATTATTTCTGATCTGATTGCTTTTACAGTCTCATGAAGTGGTTTTTTTGTTTTTTTCTTACTTCGGAAATTCATCCCAGAAATTTCAGGTGTGTGACTTCCAGTGTCTCCTGGATTTGCTCTGTGAGGTCCCAGAGGTCTTTTTCTCTTTTGTATTGACATATTCTTGGGTTCTTCCAGATAAGTGGGTTGTGGGGTTCCAGATACTTCCTGTGTTGGTTACCCATCCACAGTATAAGGGATGGGTCAGGCATCTGGGTTTCTCCTAATCCAGATTCTTCAGGAGGCAGTGGGTTGTAGCATGAGCCTCTCCAGACACTTGTGACTTCTCCAAGGCATGGCTGGCTGGTTCTCCTAGTCCTCAATGGCTACCCATGGGAAAGTCCTAATGGTGTCCTGCATGTGCATGGAGACTGGGCTGGCTTCTTTTCCCCATCCGTGCTGGCTACCTGTAAGAAAGTCCAGTGTATTACATTTATTAATTTGCATATTTTGAGCTACCCCTGTAATTAATTATACTTGGTTATGGTGTATAATTATCGTAATGATGATTTGCTACTTGTTTGCCAATATTGTATTGAGGATTCCTTTTTAGATGGATCCATATCTAGTTTTGTTATCAGGGTAATGCTTGCTTCCAGGAACAAGTTTAGGAATACTCCTTCTTTTTAAATTTCATTAAAGAGTTTGAGGAGTAGCGGCATTAGATCATTTTTAAATTTCTCATAGAAGTCAGCAGTGAACCCATCAGGACCGGGGATCTTCTTTCTTGGTAGTTGTTTAATTACATCTTTAATTTCATTGATTGATATTGTATTATTTCAAATTTCCATATCTTCCTGATTCAGTTTTGGTAGTTCACATGTATGTAGCAATCTGTCAAATTTTTCTATGTTTTCTATCTTTAATTACAGTACATGTCTTGAAGTAGGTATTGATCTTGTAGATTTCTACAGAATGTTTTGTGATTTCACCCTTTTCATTCCTAATTGCATGAATTTGAGTCTTTTATTTCATTTTCTTGATAAGAGGCTCTGTTGATTTAATCTTTCAAAGAACCAACTCTTCAATTCACTAATGCTTTGTATTGTTTTCTTACTGTTGATTGCATTAATTTCTACTTTGATCTTTATAATTGTCTGCCTCCTGCATGCTTTGGGTTTAATTTGCTCTTTTTCTAACAGTTTGGAGCTCAACATTATGTTATTTATTTGAGCTCATTCTGTTTTTATGATATGGTAATTCATTGCTATACATTTCCCTTATAGGAAGACTTTCACTGCAATCCCATAGATTCCAGTATGCCAGGTTGGCATATCATGTATTTGTAGAAACTGTCTAATATCTTCTTTAATTTCATCTGTGAGCCATTGGTGGTTGGGAGGGTGTTATTTAATCTCCATTTTTTTATGCAGTACTTGTGCTTTCTTTTATATTGATTTCCAATTTCATTACACTATGGTCTGATAATATACATGGGATTATTTCAATTCCTTTGCATTTATTTAAGTATGTGGTCAATTTTGGGGAAAATCTCATCTTCAGCTGAAAAGAATGTGCATTCTGATAATGTGGGGTGGGACAAGAGTGTTTGATGTCTACGAAGTCCATTTGTTTAAAGGTTTGGTTCAGTTCTGATATTTCTTTGTTGACTTTTTGTCTAGTTGATAGTGGGGTATTGAGGTCCCCCATTATAATAGTATTGATGCTTATCTGATTTTTCATGACCATTAATATTTGTTTAATATAGATGTATGTGCTGGCATTTAGTGCATATATATTTGATTATTAACTCTTCCTCTTGGATTGTTACCTTAACAAGTATGTAGTAACTTTCTATGGCTCTTTGGATCATGATTTGAAATTCTCTTTGTCTACAAATAGAATAGCTACCCTTACTTCTTTCTGGATTCCTGTCACATTGCATTTCATTCTTTGACTTTAAGTCTGTAAATTTTTTCCCACATTAAATGTGTTTATTGTATGCACCATATTTTTTTCTTGATCCATTCTGCCAGTCAAAATGTTGAATTAATACCATTTACATTGATAGTTGCAACTGATATGTATTGACTTATCCTTTTCATATTATTTTACTGTTGTTGGTTGCTTCTCTTTCTTCTTCATTTAATTGCTTGCCTTGGCTGGTGGGTTCATTCTATTGGGGTTTATAGAATTGTAATCTTTGTTATCTCTTTCTAGCATATCCTTCAGATCATTTTGCAGTGCTGCTTTGGTGATCAAGAATTTCTTCAACTGTTCTTTATCATGGAAGTATCTTATTTCTCCATCAATTGTGAAAAATACTTTTACAGGATACCTTAATCTAGGCTGGAGGTTGTTCTTTTAGGACTTCAAATACCTCACTCCATGCTCTCCCTGAATTAAGGGTTTGTATTGAGAAGTCTGTTTTCCTTTATAGATTATTTGTTTCTTTTCTCTTTTAATAGTATGTTTTTGTGTTCAAATTCTTGAATCTTTACTATTTTATGCCTTGGTGTAGAATTTTTTTGATAATGGTTAACTGGAGTTCTGTATGCCTCACTTATTTGTATGTCAAATTGTTTTTCCATGCTTGGGAAGTTTTCTGCCATTACTTCTGGGAACAGATTTTTATGTCCTTTGCTCCATCTCCTGATTTTTTTCATTGATTCTTATCATTATTTTGTTATTCTTTTTTGCATCATCTATCAGTTGTTGGATTTATTTCTCATGGCCCTTTGCCATTTTTTAAAAAGTCTTTCTTTTCAAGATGGCTAACGGCTTCTAGATCTGATATTCTGTCTTCACATTGGCTGGTTCTGCTGTATATACTTTCAATAGAATTTTTAATCTCCTGGTTATTTTATAAGCCTGTTTCATGGATTCTTTCCTATGTTGGGCATTGATTGTTTTCATAATTTTCCTAAGCTTCTCTATTTTTTATCTGTATCTACTCTATATTCCCTAACAATGTCCTTCACTATGGTCATCATCCATTTATTTATCTGAGAAATTATTTATGATAATTTTTTTCTAGAGCTTCATTCATTTGATTTATCACTTCATCTGTTACCATTCCAGAGAGTTCAGGTGGATGGATTTTGATTTTTTTTCCACCCCACTGGCCTCCGGGTTTGTGTAGGGCAAGTTGGAGATCTAAGGTTGCATCTCGCTTCTTTTTCTTTTCATTTGATATTTTTTTAAAAAAATTTTCTGCATTGATGCTTGTAAATTGTTCGTGGTAGGTTGCTTTATTGCTAGTATCAATAACTCCTTATGAAATGACTGCTTTCCAGAGATGTCTTGTAGAAGTAGTCAGATTTTGGATTTTGAATCTGTCACAAGAGCTTACCTCTTCTGTTCTTTAGGAAGAGAAGTTGCTACCTATTTGGCCTTGCTCCTGGTTCTTTGGTACTAAACAAATGTATTATAGTATTGTTTATAACCTTTGGACAATCTTGGTCTTGGCATACAAGGAAAAATAACTGATCAGAAAAATCATGTTACCTTGGCTAAATTAGGCCAATCAGTTATAACAATTGGATCTATCCCAGCCTATAAAAGGGCAAACTGTGGTAATTATTAATTTTCCATCTTTAACCCTATGAACAGCATTTTTAGCTATATCATAAAATCTAAAACAAACCAGAAATTTCTATATAGTGAATATACCCACAATTGAGCAGTTTTACCTTCTGTGAAGAAATTTAAAAAGGATAAGAGAAAAACATAGAGAAATAAAAAAAACAAAGAGATTAGAAGCAAGGCTGAAGGACAAAGATTACCTAAGCTTTTGCAGACTGGTGAAGAAGACAAGAGGGAAATGAAGGAAGAAAGAAAAAAAGAAGGAAACAAAACAAAAAACTCAAAACAATGTTCACACTGATGAAAAAACAAAAATATTCAATCAAAAAAAATTTAAAAACAAACAAAAAGGCAGAGAGAGATTTTTCTGTGATTTCAAACCTGAGTTTATCTTGTGGAGTCTACAGTTTTGCGGTAGTGTCCACTTTAGGGTGTGTCTCTGCTGTCACTGGTAGACAAAAGGGGCTGAAGGAGCCCATATCTGTGTTGTATGATCCCAGCAAACCTGCAGTAGGAGTAAAGTGAGGAGCTGATTCAACCCCACAGAAGTTCAGGCTGATCCTGGTCTCAGGCTGCTGGCCTTTGACTCCAAATTGTTCAGCCCACAACACTATGGATGTGTCTTGCTGGCTTGATCTCAGCTCCCCAACCCTGGGCATTTCCCAGAGCTATGTTTCACCCAGACACTGAGAGCCCCACGATAGAGCCAACCCACAGCTGCTCCAAGCCCTAGGTTCATCTGGCCTCAGCTCCAGTCAATAACCCTCTTCTTGGAACGTTCAGAATGGAGTCACTCACCAGCCACTGCAACTCATCACATCCACTGACCTCCTCCACTGATAGATTCTCCATGGAGGCCTCTGGGATTCCCCACCATCACTGCACCTCTGTAGGCTCAACCTTCTGCTGTCATGCTACAAGCCAGGAATTCAGGAGAATGCATATTGTACAAATGAACTAAGGGGAGAAAGCAGTTTGCCACCTCCTCCTTCTACCTTGAGGTCTATCACCTCACTCTCCCTAGGCTCCAATCCTCCTTCAACAAATTTCCTGGGTCTTAGACATCCAGTTCCCTCCTCCTCCTCTTCCCAAGTTGCTACACTCCAGCACTGGGTCTCCTTTCTCAGGCTGATTTGCCACTGCTCATCTCCCCACCATCTTCCCAGATCTGGTTGGTTTTGATCAATTGATTTTTCTCCTCATTATGCATCATGTTCTCTTGCTTGTTTGTGTGCCTGGCAAATTTTGATTGGATACCAAACATTGTGAATTTTGCTTTGCTGGGTACTGGGTATTCCTTTACCTTTCAAATATGCTTAAGCTTTGTTCTGGGATGTGAATTATTAAAAAGAATTTGGTCTGTTTGAGGCTTCCTTTCAGAGCTAGGTAGGGTCAATCGATCTTTGTTTTTGTCTGATTCTCTGCACACTGAGCTAACACTATTCAAAGTGTCCTGCCTAATTCACTGTGCACTGGGACTAGTGGAAATGAAGATCTTCCCAGTTCTGAGGGTCATTCTCTCTAGTCCTTTTGGACAGCTCTTTCACTGAGTGCAGATGAAGACTGGCCTGTTCTGCCAATCTCCAGACCCATCTCCCCCTGTGTAGATTCCTCCTCTGGCTTCTCACTGCACACTCTAGCCACATTGGTCTCCCCAAACTGCCACCTCCAGTACCTCAAATTGATGAGGCCATCTTGTTCCCTTCATCCTGTACCAGAAACTGGAAACTTTCCTGGCAGCTGGTTGTGGTAGTCCAAGCTGGCCTTGTTGGTTCCCATCTCTCAGTGACTACGATTCTGTGCTGCACTGTGTGATGCCTGATATCTGTGCTTTTGTGTATTTTTTCGGTTTTCAATCTGCTTGAGGCAGAAGGTGAACCCAGATCTGACTACACCACATAGCTGCAAGCATCAGCCTCTTTCCTGTCACCCTCAGGACTTTGGATTTCCCTTTACATGGAGGGGGACCCTGGACAGAGTCTGAGTTGGCCTGACTTGCTTATGTGGTGGAAGAATTAAAGGAGTGAAATGTGAGGAAATGAGATGCAGTCCAAAATGCCTTGTAATTTACCTGTTCAGTTCACCTACTGCTGCTGCTCTATGAGATGTGCCTTTGGGAAAGACCAGGACAGGCTTCACTTGAAGCAGGTGCCAGAAATGAAGCTGAGACTGAATAAGCAGAAACAGGTGCCAGAAATGAAGCTGAGACTGAATAATCAGAGAATCAGAAACAGAATGTGCAGCTCCCCCAAAAGCAAAGATGTCTTCTCTTTGTGGCAACCGTCAGTATGTGTTTGCACAACAGGAGGAACAAAGGAGAAGTTACACCATCTTGAATGGGTTCCACCTGCTCTTAAAACTCTGCCAACCTACCATGAACCTTAGACAACCAGAGCAAGCTTTTGTGTGGTCCCAAAGAGACTGGCTCCTCCAAGTCAGCATGGAGGAGATCTGGAACAGGCGATATGGCACCCTGAGCCCTTTTGCAGCCTACTAGTACATCTGCAGTGCTTCTGCTGGGCACTCAGGCTATTGGATTTTCAATATTTATTTCATGGTTTATTCTACATTTAAAATCATGAGAATTGCAACAACTATTCATGATACAAAATAAGATTACTGTTTTACCATTTATAGGATTATTACTATTGGGCTGAAAATCAGCCCAGTTTGGTCTCCACCCATGACTACCTTCAGAAATAGAAGAGCCTACCCTGGTGTCAGCATTTCTTCATTCCAGCACAATAGTAGTTGCAGGAATCTTCCTATTAATTTGGTTCTCTCCACTGATACAAAATAATCACCTCAGGGCAGGCTGTGTACTCAACAGTGTCCTGAGACCTCACCCACTGCCCTTCTTCCAGGCCATCAAATAGAGTTGCAGTAGACACAGGGAAGGATACCATGAGACTGACCACCACTGGCGTCCCCTGCACTGGCACCTTGAATACATGCAAGCACCCTCAGATTCTCACACCAGGACTCTTCTCCACTTCATGATCTCTTCTTCTGTCTCCAGATCCATGTTGGACACAACACACATGAAAGCCCTTCAGGACTCTGCCTGCAGGAACCTACAGCTCCACTCCTCCAGAATCTTGCCCCACAAGTCCATGAGCCACAAGAGTGGACTAGTGTTTGACCACAAGATGTTCATGGAGAATGCCTACAACTCAGGTGATCGCTATCCCTAGAGCTCAGCCATGAAAAAGCAAGGGATCTAGATCCACCAGCCCCTCCAAAAGAAAAAGACCCAACAGTGAGGGACCTTGATATGGCAAGGAGTGTGATGAACTTATGAAGCTTTGAGCAGAGATCCCTGCAGAATCCTCCTGGGATGGTTCACACCTCCTGAAACCATCCATAGACCACAGTATACCCATCTCCCTTCCACTCTCTATCCATACCTCAGAACCTCGGTTGAGGCCTGACCCCTCCTTGAAATGCCTTCCCCTTCACTCAAACACCAAGGAGTGATGGGTGACTGGATGCAGAGTGGAAGGATTAGTGGAAGCAGAGACAGATGGGCAAATTTATGAATGGGTTGATGGATGGATTTATGAGTGCCTAGGTCAGTGATGGCCAACCTTTTAGAGTTTTCAATGATACAAACAGCCTACCACAACACAAGTACTCTAGGTTCACCACCACCGGCCTAGGTGGATGAATGTGTAGAGGAATGCAAAAGTAGACAAACAGGTGGACAGACAGGTCGATAGACCAACAGGTGTGGATGAATGTGTGAGAAGAGAAACAGATGTATAGATGGATTATGGATAAATAGGTGGATGAAAAAGTAAGTGGTTCAATGAATGGATGGAAATATGAATGGAAAAATAAGGATATGTAGACTTGTATGTATCCCTGCTTTTTATCCTATCTTGAACCCAGTCAGGGACACTGAGACAGCAAGCAGGTCCAGGACATCCTGCTGTATCTAATTTTCCAGTCCTCATTTTCAGCTTACTCTTTGCCACTCCAGATCTACTTCTTCCTACCCACCCAACAGTTCGGCTACAATGTGATGCCCCCCATAGTCCACTCACTCTCATACCTTCTTGCTACCTTCAGCCATCTGCTTAAAGATGCTCCAGGACATAAGCAGCTCAGAACTTCCCTACCTGCAGTTCGTCATCAAGAGACTCAGGAGTATGGTTCACAAGTCTCCCAACTTGGTGATGGAAACCATCTATGACTACTTCACAGACAACCCAGAGGTGGAAGCTGATGAGTTCTTTGGGGAACAGAGGGGAGGGACTGACTCCAAGCTGGGCTCAAATCCTGGATCCTATGTAGGGCAGCTGCATGATTTGGAGCAAGTCTCATGACCCTATATTCCAAGTGGGTCAGAGAGAAAGGGAGGAAAGCAGACCAGCATATGTTGACTACACTCAGAAAAAGCATGGGAGGTAGATATGATCCTCATAAATGGGGAAACTGAGGCTTATGGAAAGGATTTTCCAAATGTCACAGAGCCAGCTTTAAGTGGCAGAAATGGATGGGTGGATAGGTGTACAGATGTATGAACGGATGGATGGATTTAGAGGTAGGTTTGGTGGGTAGAACATCTGCCTAAGTGTTAAAAAGTGAAATAAATAAATGTTCTGACTTTGAAGGTGGAAATTTTTAAACTGCTAAAGCAGTTTCATAAAGATAGAGAGAAATTTTTGTTCTTTTTGATCCCTGCAGCATTGGTTTAATACCCTCACAGAGCACTATTTACTCAGGGTTATGGAGTGAGTGGTCAAAAGCAGCTTCCTGTGACTTTTCCCCACGGCCTCTTCACACACTCTCCCACCCATGTTCCCACAGACAGGTCAGACCCAACCATTCCAGTGTCCCTTCTGCCACCCACAGATCTCCAGCCGGCACAAGTTTCGGCTTTTCCAGGTCCTGGAGAATGTCATCAAAGCCAGTGACTGCCTGGAGGAGCCCTGGAGAAAAAGCTTCATGCAGCTGGCCCTGGATAACATGACCAAATCCACGGTGGGCCCCTACCTTACCCCTGCAAGACAGCCAGTCCTTAGGCCCTTGGGTTTGCAGGCAGCTGCCCAGGACTCCAAGTGCTGAGGGTGTCCAACCTTGTGGTCTGCCAGGCATTCTCTCACTTCCTAACATCCTGGCCTCATGCCCCGTCAGAGGGACAGTTTCAGGCACTCCCCAGAAATGGCAGCTGAGACCCAAGAGGCAGTCCTAGTCTAAGGCCATAGGGTCTCTACTTGGAGGCAGAAGTCCAACTGCAGCTCTTCCTCCTGCAGGAGGCCCTCCTTTAGGTGGACCAGGGGTCCTTGCCCATCACTGTCTTTACCATCCTTTTGTTGCTACTTATAGGCCAGCTCTAGAAAGCTGCTTGCCAGTTTAGCCCATTCCCCAGGCCATAATCTAGCCTTGGCCATGAACTGCCCCACACACACTGACCCCTAACCTCAACCACGCTGATAGTCAGGTTGCTCACTCTTTACAGGCTGACCAGCAATCTCTGTGGCTGCTCCTGGGGGATTGGAGGCAGGTGGTTTCATTTAGACCCACTAGCCCTGGCAGCCCCATGGTGGACTACTCAGTACATACAAGATGGCCAGAGAGTACTGACGGTCACCTTGGTTCTCCACAACCCAAGCCTTGGCACCACACAAGTGTGGCGAGGCTTGTTTCACCCTCTGAGCTGTGTGGGTGATATGGAGGGCTAGTGCCACGAAATAAGGTTTTTTAATACCAACCCCTCACCCAGAAATGAGCAACACAGGATACCATGAAGGCATGAGGAGCCTGCAAGGTGGGGACAGACAGAGGAACCACAAGGGACTGTGCCTGTAAGACTGCAGCTATGAGAAGTAATAAGTGGAAATGACCCCTGGGTCACTGAGAGGACACAGACCACTCAGGGTCTGTGGTTGGTGAATTATAATTGTGACAGACTATTTGCATACTTGCCAAGATATAAATGTTGATGTTTCATCTGCCCAGTGTACAGCAGATTTAGGAGAGGTTGTTCAGAATAACATGTCAAATGGCCAGTTTAGAGTCCAAAGACAAGACATGTGCAAGACACCCTCATTCTTAAGAAGCCCTTATAGCCATACTTTCAATAAGTTGTAAGTGATATATCAACTAATTACAATCATTCAAAGTGCATCATAAGGTAGAATAGGGTAGAGAGACCTTAGACACCTGCAAATGTAGATGTCACAGAAGGCATGCAACTCTTCTGCTGTGCCTCTCTGCACCAACAGCCACCACAGGACAGAAAGGAGGAGCACTCTATACCAGAGCCAGAGCAAAATAGCAGTGCACTTGCTGAGAAAATGTGGATCACCATGGCATAGGGCCAGCCCAGGGAACAAGTGGTCCCTTCCTGCCAGAGCATGACCCTTGGGAGACAGGGTACCTCACAGGACCCAGCAAGTCCCAGGGAACTGTCAGCAGGCTTTACCTTACAGCAGCTGGCATGCTGATCCACAGGCAGACAGCCCTAGGGCAAGAACAGCTTCTGGTCTTAAATGCATGGTGACAAAGAATGAAAGGATGATTTGTTGTCCTGAGCTGCCAGGAGCCAGGAAGAGGGGAGATGATGTCAGATGGGGGCTTTAAGACAGGTGTCTTGAGGGTAGGAGACAGTGGGCCTTAGAAATACACCAGGATCTGAATAGAGAGGCAAGTGGTTAGAGGCCCAGGCAGGGGCACAGCATGCCTGAGGCTTTAAAGTGGGAAGGACCCACAAGGGACTGTGCCTCTAAGACTATAGGCATGGAAAATAACAAGTGAAAATGTCCCCTTGGCCATGGAGAGGACACAGGTCAGACAGTTCCAGCAAGTCCTGAAACTGCCAGAGAGCAAGGAATGTGGAGAGTTATGGATTCAGAGGTCTTCAGCCTCTATCTTCCATCCAAATAAATGGGTTGATCACAGCCGCCTGGCCTGACAAAGCAGACACACATCTGTGCAGACACTCAGCACTACAAAAGCCTGCTCTAATTTTTGGACACCTGCCTCCACCCCAGGAGCTGGAAGACACATACCAGGATGCAGCCAGCAATGTTCTGGTGGCCATCTGCAGGCACTCGTGGCAGGCAGTGGCACAGCACCTGGAGACGGAGCTCTTGACTGGCATCTTCCCACACCGCAGCCTCTTCTATGTGATGGGCATCCTGTCTTCCCATGGTAGGTCCTGCCCACAGCACAGGAGAGAAGTCAAGGGGAGACCCTAGGCCCACAGAGCACCAGAGTCCACAGCAGTGACGCCACAGTGTGTGGGTAGTAACAGGTTGCCACCTCTTGCCAGGGATCCACTGTGCTGCCACCAACCTGACTAATGCACCTGCTCTCAGTAAGCAGGACAGAGCCCAGAGAGGGCAGTGACCAGCTAGAGGTCATCAGAGAGGGCTTCAGAGATGAGCCAGTCTGGAGCAATGGGGCTAGAGCTCACTTGGAAAGGGCCTCTGAAGCGTGGGTGGACAGCCAGCAGGGTCAGCAGGAGGAGGCTGGGAAGGTCTGCACTCTAAGGCCTGAGACCAGCAGAACCTGGCTTGGCTTGGCCTTGCACCCCTGCCCTGGAATTGACAGCCTGAGCAGGAGATCCTCTGCACCCTGGGGGCTCCCAAACCAGCCCTTACTTCTAAGGTAGGATTCCCAAAATTCCTAAATGTGTTTTGAACTCTTGGAGAACCCCTCCTGCACCTCCATTCCTCATGTTTGCCTGGGAGGACCCCAAGGCACAGAGAAGAAACAGCCTGTCTGAGCTTACACAGCAAGGGGGCAGGGCCATCATTCCAGGCCAGCTGTTTGGGTCCTGAGCCCAATTTCAGCCTATATTTTCCTGCTAACCAGGCCAGACTGAGGCAGGACAGTGTCACCCTGACTCACTCATTGTCTGATGGATGGGAAGAAGGGGCATGGGGTTCTCCCCTGGCTGTGGGTATCAGTAGTGGTCCTATAGCCCATCTCTCTCCTGCAGAGGAGCTGCTCAACAAGGAAGACTGGGCACACTGGGAGGAACTTCTGACCCAGGTAGGGACACCAGTAGGAGGGGCAACAGCCAGCACAGGGGCACCTGCTGCAACCCAGAGGTGGAGGGAAGAAAGGAGAAAGAGGGAGGGGAGGAAGGAGGCAGGGTGGCAGGGAGGACCTCCACTTTCCAAATGAGCCAGCAGCATCCGGGATGAGGCAACCTGGTCACAGGAGGAGTTGGAATTTGGACCTTGGTCTGTAGTTGCCTGACACAGAGCAGTCGGCCAACACACACCACCCCCTCCCACCCATCTTAGGAGAGCGAGAAAGGGTGCAAGGCCAGAGCTGAGGCCAGGGTCAGAAGGAAGTGTGTCAGGGTGGACTGAGGATGCCACAACCAAGAAACAAGAGTCCCATCTCTGACACTCGTAGGGAGGAGAGGTTGGTACTTCTGAGAAGGATCATAGGGCCCTGACAGACCTGGGTTCACATTCTGGGTCAGCCAACCAGCCTGGGGTGACCTCCTTTCCCTCTCTGTGCCTGCATTTCCTCATCTGTCAAATAGGGATAAAAGTCCCTTGCTTGAATAGCCATGAAGACAGAAGGCACAAATCCCCAAAGGGGTCTGCACAGAGGGACACAGGAAGCCCTTGGGGAAGGGAATTCACATCACCATAGTGAGGCAGCAGCACTGTTGAGAGCAGCAGAATAGCAGGAACTGAGGGCAAGTGACTAACAGAGAAGAACTGAGCAGCACAGTTAATCAAACTGACATTCCTTTCCATGCAGACAGGACAGCACCAGACCAGGCCAGACCACATGTTTCAAGTTTCAATAAATTTAAAAGGACTAAAATCAGAGTAAATCTTCTGATAAAAACATTAATTAGGGGTAATTAATTAGGGGTAATTTAATCAGAGTAAATCCTCTGATAAAAACATTAATTAAATATTTTAATTAAATATTAAAGTCTATCTGAAAAATCTACAAATTCCTAGAATTTAAACAACACACTGTTAAATAACCCTTACGTCAAAGAAGAACTCACAAAGAAAATTATGAAATATTCTGAATCGAATGTAGTGAACAATACAAGTAAATATTTGTAAGATACAACAAAAAGTAATACTTAGAATGAAACATGAAGGGCTGAGAATATAGCTCAGGGGCATAAGCACCTGCCTGGCAACTGCAAGGTCATGAGTTCAATCCCAGGCACAAAAAAAAAAAATTGCGGGGCCCATCCTGCCACCGGGAACGCAGCTCAAGCCCGCCTCAGGCTGCCTGGAACCTCCCCCATGGGCCTGCCCTGCCACCTGGAACATAGCAGAAGCCTGCATCAGGCATAAGCTGCCTGGAACCTCCCCTGTGGGTGCACCCTGCCCCCTGGAATATCTCGGAAGCCTCCCCAGACTGAAAACTGCCCTAGACTGCTTCTGCTGGGCCTGCCCTCCCACCTGGAATATCAGAAGATCTCAGCAGGCTTCAGTTAATGTGAAAAAATTTGGAACTTTGCTCCCAGGTGGTGAACCTTTGACTACAGTGGATTAACTATATCAGTGTGGTGACCATGCCCCTAAAATAGAGGTGTACATTGGATAAATAGGGCCAGTAGTAAAACCCCCTCCAACTAACTGTAAGACTTTGGTGAGTCTGAAAAGAGTGTGTGTGATCCCCTCCTACACATAGAAAACACCAGGCAGAGTGAAAATGACAAAATGAAAAAGCAAAATGCAGGCTCAAACATACAGTTCACCAGAAGCAAGTATACGAGACATTGAAATAGAGGACCCCAAAAGTAACACCGGGAGTCTCTGAAAAGATAGCAAGTGAAATAAAAAGACAATTCCATCAGGCTATAGAGGAAATCAAATTAGAAGTAGTCTCCCATGTAAAGATAGAAATAACAACTTTAGTAAAGGAGTTATTGAATGCAGCTAAAGAAGAGATAGAGAAAAAAGTACATGAGCATGGGAAACTGATTGAAAGTTTGAATGAACAATATGGAAAACAAGCAGAATTCATGAAACAAACTCAAAGAGACATCCAAGAAACAAAAAATTCTATTGAAAGGGTGCAAAACCGCCTAAAGGAAGCTGAGGATAGGATTACGGACCTTGAGGACAGGATCACAATTAGTTATTAGGAAAGAATAGAACTTTTAAAAATAACAAAGCAGCATGAAATGACAATCCAGAAGCTTCATGATGATGCCAAGAGCAACAATATAAGAATAATGGGCATTAGCGAAGATACAGGAGTGCAGGCAAATGACATACGTACAGTATTTACAGAAATAATAGCAGAAAATTTCCCAAACATGGGGAAAGAATCTGATATGCAGATAAGTGAGGCATATAGAACACCAAACAGTCACAATCAATATAAATCCACACCCAGACACATAATAATTAAGATCTCAGACATACAGCATAAAAACAGAATACTAAAAGCTGTCAGAGAAAAGACACAAAACCTATCAAGGAAAGCCCATTAAAATCATGGCAGACTTTCAGCACAAACCCTCAAGTCAAGAAGAGCTTGGAGTGAGGTATTTCAAGTCCTGAAAGAAAACAACCTTCAACCCAGACTGATGTACCCAGCAAAACTTTCATTCAAATTTAATGGAGAAAAAAAGACACTTACATGACAAAGAACAACTGAAGAAATTCATGTCCACCAAACCAAACCTAGAAAGAGTACTGAAAGACATACAAGACAGAGATAAAAATGATCACAATCCCCAAAACAACAACAGAAAGAAACAATTAAATAAGGGGAAAAGCAGAAAGAAACAACTGGAACATAACATGGCAAAGCCGAGCCAGTGCATATCAGTGATATACATAAATATAAATGACCTCGATTCACCTATAAAAAGAAATAGATTGACAGAATGGATCAAGAAACAGGATCCCACAACATGCTGTATACAAGAAGCACATCTGACCCAAAAGTAAACTCATAGATTAAAAATCAAAGGATGGAAAACAGTATTCCATGCAACAGGAACCCAGAAAAAAGCAGGGGTAGCTATTCTATTTGCAGACAATGTGAACTTCAAACCTAAAATGATTAAAAGAGATAGAGAAGTTCATTACATACTTGTTAATAGAAAAATTCAAGAGGAAGAACTAACAATTATAAATATATATGCACCAAATACAGGAGCACCCAACTATATAAGACAGATACTAATGGACATGAAAAACCAAATACACAAGAACACAATTATAACAGGAGATATTAACAGCCCATTTTCACAAAGAGATAGATCAACTACACAAAAAGTCAGCAAAGAAATAACAGAACTGAATCATACCTGTGAGCAATTGGATTTAGTAAACATTTACAGAGTGTTCCACCCAACTACATCAGAATACACATTCTTCTCAGCTGCACATGGGACATTCTCCAAAATAGATCATATATTATCCCATAAGACATTCTTAAGTAAATGCAAAGGTATTGAAATCATATCATGCATAATATCTGACCATAGTGCACTGAAATTGGAAATTAATGGCAAAAGATATTATAAAACCTGCATAAATACATTGAAATTAAATAACAGCCTCTTGAACAACCAGTGGGCCACAGATGAAATTAAAGAAGAAATAAAGCAATACTTACAATTCAATGAAAATATAGAAACAACATACTGTAATCTGTGGGATGCAATGAAGGCAGTCTTAAGAGGGAAATATATAGCAATAAACTGTCATATCAAGAAAACAGAATGACCACAAATAACCTAATGCTTCATCTCAAGCTTCTAGAAAAAGAAGAGCAAGCTAAACCCAAAGATCATAGAAGAGAGGAAATTGTAAAGATTAGAGCAGAAATCAATGCAATTGAAACTTAAAAAAAATACAAAGAATTAATGATTAAAAAGCTGGGTTTTTTGAGAGAATAAACAAAATTGACAAACCCCTAGCTAACCTTATCAAGAGAAAGAAAGAAAAAACCCAAATTCATGCAATAAGAACTGAAAAGGGAGAAATTACTACAGAGCCCATGGAAATTCAAAAGATCATGAATACCTACTTTGAAAATCTCTACTCACATAGAGTGGAAAACACAGAGGAAATGGACAGATTTCTAGAAACATATGAACTACCAAAGCTCAACCAAGACGATATAGCAATTTGAACAACCCAATATCAGCTACTGAAATTGAAAATGTAATTAAAAACTTACCAACAAAGAAAAGCCCAGGTCCAGATGGATTCACAGCTGAATTCTACAAGAAATTTAGAGAAGATTTGATGCCAATACTCCTTAAACTCTTCAATAAAATTGAGAAGAAAGCAATCCTCCCTAAATCATTCCTGGAGGCAAATATTTCTCTGATACCAAAACCAGAGAAAGATCCAACCAAAAAGGAGAACTATAGGCCAGTCTCACTAATGAACATTGATGCAAAGATTCTCCACAAAATACTGGCAAATAGAATGCAGCAAATCATCAAGAAGATTATACATCATGACCAAGTGGGGTTCATTCCAGGAATGCAGGGAGGGTTTAATGTACACAAATCAATAAATGTATTGCACCACATCAACAGAGCCAAAAACAAAAAACCACATGGTTATCTCAATAGATGCAGAAAAAGCTTTTGACAAAGTCCAACACATGTTCATGATAAAAACCCTTCAGAAACTCAGAATACACAGTGTCTACCTCAACCTTATAAAGGCCATCTATGACAAACCAACAGCCAACATTATACTAAATGGACAAAAACTGAAAGCTTTCAGTTTAAAATCAGGAACAAGACAAGGATGCCCACTCTCACCACTCCTTTTCAACATAGTTCTGGAAACATTAGCCAGGACAATCAGACAAGAGAGAGAAATAAAAGGAGTAAAGATAGGAAAGGAAGAAGTTAAATTATCACTATTTGCAGATGACATGATACTCTATATAGAAGACCCAAAAATCAACATTAAAAGACTACTAGAGATAATAAACAAGTCCAGAAGTGTAGCTGGATACAAAGTCAATGCTCAAAAATCAATAGCATTCCTGTACACAAACAAAAAACTCACTGAGAGAGAAATTACGGAAATATCACCCTTTACAATAACATGTAAAAAAATAATACTTAGGAATCAACCTAACTAAAAATGTAAAAGACCTATATGCTGAAAATTATACTACACTGAAAAAGGAGATTGAAGAGGATATTAGAAAATAAAAGGATATTCCTTGTTCTTGGTTAGGAAGAACCAACATTGTGAAAATGGCCATACTCCCAAAACCATTATACAGATTTAATGCAATCCCAATTAAAATACCATCAGCATACCTCACAGATCTAGATAAAACACTGCTAAAATTCACTTGGAAACAGAAGAAACTTAGAATAGCAAAGGCAATTCTAGGCAACAAAAGCACGGCAGGAGGCATCTCAATTCCTGACTTGAAACAGTACTATAAAGCCACAGTGATAAAATCAGCTTGGTACTGGCAAAGAAATAGACCTGAGGATCAATGGAACAGATTAGAAGATGCAAGCACAACTACAAAGACACTCAGCCTCCTGATATTTGACAAAGGGTCTAAATATGTCCACTGGAAGAAGGATAGTCTCTTTAATAAATGGTGTTGAAAAAATTGGCTCTCTGCATGCCAAAGATTGGAACTAGATCCAAGCCTATCACCATGCACAAAACTAAAGTCTAAATGGATCAAAGACCTCAATATTAAAACAGAAACACTAAATCTACTGGAAGACAAGGTAGGTAGAAGTCTTGGAGACATAGGGGTAGACAGAAAATTCATGAACAAAATGCAAACCACATGGGAAACACTTCAAAGAATCAACAAATGGGATCTCATATTATTGAAAAGTTTCTGCACTTCAAAGGAAATCACCAACAGAGTGAAAAGAAAACCCACAGAGTGTGAAAGAATTTTAGCCAGCAACCCCTCAGACAAAGGACTTGTGTCTAGAACATATAAAGAATTGAAAAACATCAAACTTCCCAAATTCAAAGACCCTCTCCAAAAATGGGCATCTGAGATGAACACACAATTCTCAGAGAAAGATATACAAAAGGCAAATAAATACATGAAGAAATGTTCACCATCACTGGTCATTTGAGAAATGCAAATTAAAACAACATTGAGATTCCACCTCACTCCAGAAAGAATAGCTGCCATCAAGAAATCAACTGATAACAAATGTTGGCAAGGCTGCGGGGAAAAAGGAATACTGCTCCACTGTTGGTGGGAATGTAGACTGGTGCAACCATTATGGAAATCCATATGGAGAATTCTCAGAAGACTAGGATTGGAAGCCCCATTCAATCCAGCTATCCCCCTCCTGGGTATTTTCCCCAAAGAACTGAAAAGTCCCTATCACAGTGATATATGTGCACCCATGTTCATAGCCACACAATTTGTGATAGCTAAATCTTGGAAACAACCAAGATGCCCATCAACTGCAGAGTGTATGAAAAAGATGTGGCATTTTTATACAATGGAATATTACTCAGCTATAAAAAGGATGATCTTGAGGCCTTCATAGGTAAATGGAGACAACTTGAGACTATCCTCATTAGTGAAATAAATAAGAATCATATTTATAAATTTCATATTGTATCTCTAGTATAAAAAGTAAATAAGAACTACAAGTGTAATAAAACCAAAATGTGTAATTGCTATTGTAAAAAAGAGAGGAAAAGAAAGTTCTCTAAGGGATATAACTGCATGTATGTTTGAGTGTGTAAAATAGATGACCATATTGCTGAATCTTTGTTGGATCTTTGACCAGAACTGTTTGTAGTCTGACTGTTTGAATGTCTACAATGTACCCTTTAACTTTGTAGCTTGAACAACTACATCCAAGATGACAATATGTAATTTATAAACTAGTGATTTCTTGGTGGGGTTTTTTCTCATTTTCCTTTTTTTTTCTTTCTTTTTCTTTCTTTCTTTTAGAATTCTGTATTGTTGCTACCCTTTTTTCTATTTTGCTTTTTTTTCTTCTCTTTAAATAAAATTTTAAAAAGGTATAATTGCTATTGTAAAAAAGAGGAAATAGGAAGCACTATAAAAGATATAGCTGCATGTATGTTTAGGTGTGTGAGATTGATAACCATATTTCTAGGTTCTTGTTGGATTGTTGAACATATCTGCACTCTCACTGCTTGAGTGTCCACTTTGTGTGCTTTAATTTTGTAACTTCAAAAACTATTTCTTAAAGAACAATATGTAATTTATCAACTAGTGATTTCTTACTGTTTATCTTCTTTTCTTGAAATTCTGTAATATTCCTATCCTTTTTCTTTTTTCTCTTTAAATAAAAAAATGCAATTTGCACTAAGGCCCACATTAGAGAAGGAGAGTATAATATCAATTATGTAAACTTTCATTTAAATAAGCTACCTAAAAAGAGCAAATTTAACCCAAACTAAGCAGAAAGAAGGAAATAGCAAAAACTAAATCAGAAATCAAAGACTTTTTAGAAAGGAGCAGCTAATAAAGAATAACTCAAGTCAAAATTAAATTCATCAAAAATCAATAAGTTGATAAATCTCTCATTGATCAAAAGAAAAAACTCAAAATACCAATTTCAGTTAGGAATAAAGAGTGCCATTAAAAATTCTTTAGGCAGGCAAGTGACCAGCTTATCCAGAGAAACACAGGCTGTGATGACAGCTGTGGAGGTGAAATGCAGTTGGATGCCTGTGGTGCTTTGGTGTTTCACTAACGTTGCAGGTGTGGGGCCAGTGGTCTGATCATGGGTTCAGAGGATAGTGGTACACATGTGATGTCTAGGAGGGCTCTCCCTCTGGGGGTTGAGGCCATTGTTGATTCCCTATGGTCTTATTTTAGAAGTCCTGTATCATTTCCATTGTTTTGTTGGGATGGGTTTTATTTTCTTTTTCTGTTGGTTTGTCTGATTATGCCAAATCTGATGGCTGGAGCAGCTATTTCAAAGGTAACAAGATATATCATGGTAGTAATTTTGGATTTATTATTAGCTTGTTTTGAAGTCCTTTTTGCACTCATTGTCTTGTTTTTATTGTTTCTATTCTATTCTGTTCTGTTTGATTTTTACTATGTCCAAAGTTATCTGTAGCTATTTTGAAGACATCAAAAGGCATTATTATAACTATTGTTGATTTTGTAATGTTTTTAGGCCTGCATCTCTTACACTGGTTTGTTTTTATTGGCTTTACTCTGTTTTATCCTGTTTAAAATAAATTTCTAAAAATTAAAAAAATTCTTTAGGCAGTATAGGATAGTAACAAATGATGATTTCAATAAATTGGACAAATTATGTTGGATAGAAAAATTCCCTGAAAAGCACAAATTATCAAACTGACAGGAGAAGAAACAGAAAATCTGAGTAGTCCTACATGTACTAAAGAAATTGGAATAGTGATTAACTCCTTTCTGTTATGGAATCAGGTCCATATTTTCTACCATGCAATGGGCTACACTCTGAAATGCTGAGTTTTGCAAGACAAAGTTTATTCCCCAGGCAACCACAAATGAAGATGGAGACTAGGTCTGAACCTCCCCTCCTGAGGACAGGCTGGGGAGATAAATGGGCTGAGTCTGCAGAAAGATGAAGGGATTGAACTTCACCAACCATTGCCTTGTGACTGCCACATCACAGGTGTCACCTGTAGTCCATGAAAGGCACATGATTATAAGCAGATAAAACTTCACAGGTTTATTCAGGAACCAAGAGCAGATGGCATATTTAGGATTTCCCTCACCTTCATTTCAACCAAGAAAACTCCAAGCCCAGACACTTCACTGGTGAATTCTATCAAATAGTCAAGGAAAAAAGAACACCACTTCTGCACAAATCTGTCAACAACACAGGAGAAAAGGACATTTTCAAGTCATTTTGTAAGGTTACCACAGCCCTGTACCAAAACCAAGGGCATGACAAGAAAACCACAGATCTACAGCTTTCATTAAGATATACTCAAAAATCTTTATCAAAACTTTAGCAACTGAGCAAAAGGATAATAGAACCTTGATCAAGCAGGGCTCATCAATGCCATTTTAATGCGTTAAAAACAGTAAGTGTCATTCAACACATTAACATAATAATGTAGAAAATTACAAATATATTTATGAAAACTATGAAAAAAAGGTATTTGGCAAAGTGTCATACTTATCTGGGAACATTGGCAAACATCTGTAATCTCAGCTACACAGGTGGCTGAGGCAGGAGGATCACAAGTTCACAGCCAACCTGGTTAGCTTAGCAATAACTACAAAATTTTTAAAAGATTTTTAAAAATTCAATTCTTACTGGTGTTAAAAATCTCTCTAACAATCTAGAGGTAGGTAGAAGCTGACCCAACCTGACAAGCACAGCTAAGCCTGCAGCTAACATGCTTTCTGATGAAAGACTGAATATCTTCCCACTAAGATCAGAATAAGGTAGAAACATCTATTCTCTCTGTTTTCTGTCAGCATTGAACAGACAGTTCAATAGGGGAATGAAGAGAAGATAAAGCATTAAGATGCAACTGGAAAAATGAAATTCTCTTTGCACACAGGGTGACCACACATAAAGAAAATATTACAGTCTTAAAAATACTAGGGCTGGGGATTTAGCTTAGCAGAGTAAGCATTTGCTTGGCAAATGCAAGGTTGTGAGTTCCATCCCCGGTACAAAAAAAAAAGCCTAGAACTGATAATCACCAATAGTCAAATTTAGCAAGATCTCAAGACACAAGATAAACATTAAAACAAATCAATTGAATATCTGTTTAGAAGGGTTTGGGACCATCGATCCCGGCGGCTGGGTGCCTGCCCAGCCCCCTTGGCTCCAGAGGTTTCGCGGGTTTGAGTGGACTGCGCCCAGTGACTTTCATTCAACCAGGGGAGCCAGGCCTGCCTAAGTGGGAGCCAAACCGGTGCTGTGCTGCTAAGTGAATTGCAGCTCGCCAGGGCAGGTCTGAAAAAGTTTGGGACCATTGATCCCAGGAGATTGGGTGCCTGCCCAGCCCCCTTGGGTCATTGGACTGGGCTCCAGAGGTTCCGTGGGCTTGAGTGGACTGCACCCAGCCACCCTCGTTCAACCAGGGAGCCAGGCCCACTGAAGGGGGAGCCAAGCTGGTGCCACGCCGCAAGGGAAAACTTTGGAAAATTGCTGGAAACACGGAAATACAGAAAAATGACAAAAACGAAAGACCAAAATGCAATCTTAAACCTCCATCCCATCCCAAGAAATAGGAGCCATGTACATAGAAGAAAATACTACACATACACCTGAAATGTATGAAATGATATCAACTGAAATAAAGAAGCAAGTACAGGAATCTCTGAGGGAACTCAAATCAGAAATATTCTCCCAGGTAAAAGAAGAAATGATAAAAATAGTGAAAGAAATACTGAATGCATCCAACAAAGACACAGCTAAACAATTAGAGGAACAAAGCAAAATGATAGAATCCCTGAATGAACAGTTTAAGAGACAAACAGAATACATTAAGTAGATTAAAAGAGATATACAGGAAATCAAAAACTCTAATGAAAGTTGCAAAAACCGCCTCAACGAAAGTGAAGATAGAATCTCAGACCTCGAAGATAAGATTGCAGCTAGTGAACAGGAAAGGAAAGATCTTCTAACAATAACAAGAAATCAGGAAATAACAATTCAACAGCTGCAAGATGATGCAAAGAAAAACAATATAAGATTAATAGGGATAAAAGAAAAAGAAGGGGAAAACACAAATGATATCGAGAGGCTATTTACAGAAGTAATAGCTGAAAACTTCCCAAACATGAGAATGGAGACAAATAAATAAACAAGCAAATAAGCAAATAAATACAAGAAAAAATGTTCATCATCATTGGTCATTAGAGAAATGCAAATTAAAATCACACTGAGATACCATCTTACTCCAGAAAGAATGGCCAGGATCAACAAAACTACCAACAAAAATGCTGGAGAGGCTGTGGGGAAGAAGGAACTCTTCTGCACTGTTGGTGGGAGTGTAGACTGGTGCAACCACTGTGGAGGTCAATCTGGAGATTTCTCAAAAAGCTGGGGTTGGAGATCCCATTTGACCCAGCTATTCCACTCTTAGGCATATTCCCAGAAGATCTGAAAACATCTTACCACAGTGATATATGTGCACCCATGTTTATAGCAATTTGTAATTGCCAGATATTGGAAACAACCTAAGTGCCCATCAACCAAGGAATGGATAAAAAAATTGTGGTACTTTTATACAATGGAGTTCTACTCAGCTATAAAGAATAATCACATTGAGATATTTATAAATAAATGGATGCATCTCGAATCTATACTCATAAGTGAAATAAATCAAACTCACATGTATAAATACCATATAGTCTCCCTAGTGTAAGAAATGGTAAGAGTACAGAAGATTTTATAGAAATCATGGTTCACCATTATACTGCTTTGATGTCTTATGTCTTCATTCATTTGTTCAAATGGTTTTATTCTGTTTTGTTTGATCTTTATGTGATCATATGAATAGTTACTTTGAAGACAAGACAGTATGGCAGCCAGTGTTGATTTAATATCATCTTGCTCTGAAGTCCTACTGTGCTTTTGTTTTTCTATTACCATTGGTTCTATCATGTTGTTGTCTTACTGGATTTTAATATGTATGATAGTAAAAACAAAATTTTTATGGAAAATGAGATAATATAGCAGCCATTGTTCATCTTTGGTTATTTGGTTTAAAATGTCTTGGAATACTTCCATTCTCTTGAGTTGTTTATTCTACTTTGTTATGTTTGACATTATTGTGTGCAAAGCTAACCTCAACTATTTCAAAGAATGAGACATGATAGCTACTGTTAATATCCAATTGTCTTGCTGTGAAGTGCTGTATTGCTTACATTGTTCTGTTCTGATCTTCTTAGATCTGTCCTCTTTTGTTTTATTCTCTTTAAAATAAAATAAAATAATTTTTTAAAAAGAATATCTGTTTACTAGTAACAAAAAATTGGAAAATCACTTTTTTAAATGACCCAGTATCATGAAAGATATAAAAGATTCAAAGAAAGATAAATGCCACAAAATATATGCAAAGTCTTGACAAAGTATTACAAAAAATATATGTGGATATAAAAGTTCTTACACAAGAAAAATCAAAACTGTTAAGATGGTAGCTTTCACAAAGTTGACTTACAAATTGAATACAGCATCAGTCAAAACCCTAGAAGATTTTATTGTAGAATTTAAGCTATAGATTCATTTTTATGTGAAAAGTTCAATAGACCTAGAATAGTAATATAAATATATATATATATTTTTTTTTTTTTTGAAAAAGAACAGTTACAAGAACTCCACTGCTTTGATTTCAAGACTTAGTAGAAGACTAAGTAAAACAATATAGTAAAGGATTATTAACTGTAAGGTAAACAGGAAGATGACACACCGGCATAGTATCTTAGTAATTTGCCTCATCACTGAGATGCAATACTCAACACCCACAAATTAAAGTAGAACAGTTTTATATTGGTTCATCTTTTCAGTCCATAGCCACATGGTTCCAAGGCAGGAAGGTCAAGGTGGAAGGGTCTGGCAGAAGAAAGCTGCTCAGACCATGGCGGGAAGGAAGCAGAAAGAGAAGCAAGGAGCTGGGAAGGGAGATTCAGCTTCCAAGGCCCACCCCCGATGACCCACCTCTTCCCACCAGACCCCTAACAGTGAGCCAGCAGTATCACCACCACTATTCAATCACCTCCCAGATTTCCCACCTCTGAGGGCATGAGTCCTTGGAGGGACATTTTTTGTCTAAACCATAGCATACAAGATAGGTTAAACAAACCAATGAAACAGAGCAGAAAGTCCAGGATGCAATCACACTTACACACTCTAATGATAGTTAAAGGTATTAAAGCAATTTAGTGGGGAAAGGAAAATCACCTTGGCACTAAATAACAGAAAAAAAAACTGCCCTTTCTTTCAAGTTTTGTTTTATACCAGTTTTGCTCAACAAACTTCTTTAAATACTTATCATCATATTTATAAGTATTTTAAGATTTTGGGATTTGGGATCATAACACAAGAGGAATCTCCCATACCACCCTCTTGGGAACAAAAATCTGACACTTACTGAAATACAGAATCTAGGAACATTGGAAATACAAAGACCTTGTAGTCATTACAAAATCATGTCATGTTAGGATCAGAACTTTCAGAATCCTGTTTTTTGAAAACATTCCATTCATCCATTTGGTCTGTCTTCATTGATTAAGATGCATTCATCCAGCACCTGTCATGCGCTGAGCATGATGCAGGTTGCTGGAGACAATAGGCAAAAAAACTGATCAAGTCCCGCCTCCTAGCAGTAGTCCACTCTGCAGAAGGGCTACCTTCAGTCAACACAGCATCTGCCATATCTGAGACACTGTTCTGTGCTAGGGACATGGCCAGGATTCCTTTCTCTAATCTCCTAGGCCCCTGATTTCCCTGCCTCACCTGAACACATCTGGGGTCCCCTTGAGGAATATGTTCCTTGTCCCTGAGGGCCATCAAACAAACAAGAGAGCTGGATCCTAGAGAACCAGAGGAGAGGGCAAGAGGATGATAGAGTAGGGCCTGGAGCATCTGTTAGCAGCCTGGCAGAAGATGGAGGAAGAGAGGCTCCAGGCCTGCCCACCCTCATCTGCTAACAGGTAACTGTCAAGTCAGTCAAGTTCCTGAACATATGGTCCAAGGAGTTGCTGGAGGCCCTCACCAAACCCAGCCAGACTCAGCAGGACCAATGCCCAGAGAAGGTGGGTCTTGCTACCCCAGGCAGCCCCCAATCAGCACATAGGCTCAGGGCTCTATCCACAGAATGCCCAGGGCCCTAGAGAGAAGTTGATGGGTCTGACAGGAACAGGAGCTGGGCATGGACAGCAGACTCTAAACCACACACTGCTGTACCACCAGGCAGGGTGGGGAGGGTGACTGCAAGGCCCAGGAGGCTGAGGGACCATGGTCAGGGAGGTTTCTTGGAAGAGACAGTGGGCCAGACAACATGCGTCCAGCTAAGGACAAGACACTGACCTCATCACCAGGCTTTCCTGTTCACTTACTATGGACTGATCCTGCAAGCAGCAGAGGACAGCACCACAGTCAGGACACACCTGCAAGCCCTCCTGGAAACATCCCATCAGTGGCCCGAGCAGAGGGAGGTGAGGACTCAGTCCCCCTTGACCCCACAGCTGCCTGACCCCGACCACAGGCTTAGCCTGATCCTGGTCACAGCCTAAGCCCTGATCCAGTTCTAGATTAATCCCCGATCTCATTCATAACCTGGGTCCTTTGAGCCCTTCAGTCCTACCCTGGCATAGGTCTATTCAGAGTTGGTAGAAGGAGAACCAGTCTCCAGGACTCCCACTCTGCCTCCTGCCTCCCCTCATTCTGCCCACCAGACCCCATAAGAGACACCCATTGGGCTAGGCACAGAGTTGCATGTGTGTGGGTAAGATGCCCTGTGATCTTGGATGAGAACCCTACCCCTTCTGATGGACCAAGTGAGAGGCCAAGTCCAGTCCTGTAGTTTCAGAGTCCCCTCCTCAGTGGCACTGGGCTATCTCCAACAGGGAATTGCGCTCACTGTGGGGCTAGCTGCAACCCACCATTTGGATGACGTCTGGGCCATACTGGACCAGTTTGGCCGGAGCCGGCCAGTCAAGTGGACTCTCCAAAGCCCCATCTCAAAGGTACCAGAGCTGCTAGACTGGGATACCAGGTTAAGAGCATGGGCTTTGGAGCCATGGATTCTGATTCCAGTTTCACCTTTGCCCTCACCTACAGTGTGGGATCCCATGCTTCAGTTTACTTCTTCTAAGCAGGATCCCCCCTACCTGGCCTGTTGGGGGCAGATATGGGCCATGGCCATGGAAAGCCTGGCACATGACAAGCCAGTTGTGTTGTGATGGCCAGTGTCAGGTTGTAGGTTGGCTTTCGGGCACATGGCTCATCTGACACGTGAGACAGCCAGGGAGCACCCTGCCTCTTGCTTTCTGTATCCCATGACTCCTACAGATCATGGGGCCTCCCCAATGCCATTCCGGGCTGCTCCACCAACCCACAGCCCAGGGACAGCCACTGACTCCTGAGCTCCACAGCTGGACCAAGCCCATGTCCCAGGTCTTTACTGAAGGAGTGGTGCCATGGTGGTCCTTAGGCCACATCTGTCCACTATTCTCTGAGTCTCACCCATTGGGGAAGCACCACATGCCATATTGCTGTCTCTCTGGATAGAGGCACTAAGGCTTCCAGACCCCCAGCAACCCAATGGGATACAGTGCACCAGACTGCAGCAGGGTTGGCTTCTGGCAGGAACAGTCACAGCAGGAGACCTGCAATCTGCCAGTCCCAGATGAATCAATTCTCTGTACACATCCCTGTGTGGCTCCCCCAAGTCCACTCCAACCCCTCAAAGAGCCAATGCCATCCCCTGCTTTCCCGAGGTAACCTGAGGCTTCCCTGGGATGCTCTGTCTCTAGCACCCTGGTAGGGCCCAGGGCACCTCCTTTCCCACTCTCCCAGAGGAGGGCTCCAGCAGGGCCTCACATCCCCTATCTGGCCACTCCCCAGGACCAGAGCTTGGAGGACCTGCAGTGGAAATGGGCAAGCAGCACCATCCTCCTCGCCTATGGTCAGATGGCAACCAGGGCCAAGGCCCACATTCTTCCGTGGGTGGACAACATCTTGTCTAGGATGATCTTCTACTTCTGCAATAGCTCCTGGGTATGGCAGGCTATTGTTCCCAAACCCACACTCTTCAGGAGAGAGATCTCCAGGCCAGCACCACCACCACCATCCACCAAAAATGGTAGAGACAGAGATTTAGACCTCAAAGCGGGCTGCCCACTTCCTGCTCTCCCCTAGAGCTCCAGGGATGATCCAGGCCTGGCTTCCTGTTTGAGTCCCCCTCCCTCCTCCACGGTCTTCCAGATATGCTCTGGCTTTCATGAGGACCCATCGCCACTGCACAGAACAAACCCTAGACTTTCACTTTTGGGTAGAGCTGGACACTGAGAGGGCAGAGTGACATCTGTGTGCCTCCAACTTGAGGAGTGGTGGGGGGAGGGGCACCAACTGCCACCTAGTGGCTGCATCACTGAGACTTTGACAGAAGTCTCCTGGGTGTTTGAGCACTGTCACCTCATTCACACTTAATCCGGTCGGCAGTCTCTACTGTGCTTTTCAGCCACTGCCCTGAAACCTGTAACCTCACCATTTCCACCTGGATTCTGCATTCTTGACTTCTCAGCTTGCCCTGTCCCCTTTGTCCCCTCATTCAGGATGAGACTCTCAAGCAGAGTTTCCTCTTAGCCATCACAATGCTGGTGGAGGCTATCAGCCGAAGAGAGGGCGCCCACAGCTACGAGTTCTCCCAGACCTCCCAGCTCCTCGAGTGTCTGATAGTGAGTGACTGACCTTCCTCTCAGACCAGCAGCACCTTCCTGGGCAAGAAGGGCCTCATACTAGCATCTGTCAGAGCTGCAGAAGGTGTGGGGTGGGTTCCAGAATGTGCTCAGCCCCCACAAGCCTTTGTACCTGGACACACTCCATGTCCCTGGCCAGTCCATCCTCACAGGTAATAACTCAGAGGCCCAGAAAGGCCAGAACTGTCTGTCCTGCACATGTTGACCTGGACCCCAGACCAGGTTAAGGATTCAAACTTCAGGGCATCTCCAGGCAGTGGAGTCACACAGGAGGGACCGGGCAGTAGTGATGGGAGCACTAATAAGACAGTCTGTCCCCTCCCCATTGGAGCTCCAGCTCCAAGATTCCACACCTCGCTTCACATGGAACACGCGCATGAGGCCACCCTATTTGTGCTCTGATGAATTCAGAGCAATCTGGAGACTTGCCCACATCACACAACTGGCAGGCGGGATGGGGACTCAGGTCTGCAGGAGGCCACGCTCTGGGTCTCTAAGCCGGGTCCAGATCCCAGAGGGGTCTGTGGGTCCCAAAGCTGCTGGGCACTGAGGTCTTGAAATGGAGCTGAGACCCAGCATCAGAGTGGGATGGGCCAGACCCAAGGGCTCAACTTTAATGGTGGATTTGCAGGTTCTAATGGAAAAAGAGTCCCCAGGTATACTGTGCACCACCAGCCGCCAGCAGGCCATCCACATCGCGTCCAAGCTCTGGTAGGGGTCCAGCCCATGCAGGGCTGTCTACCAGTTTTCCTGGGGGTAGGGGGAGGAGCAGAAGTGTAGCAGGGCACAATGATACAAGCCTGTAATCTCAGCAGGGCTGAGATGCTGAGGCAGGAGGACAGTAAGTCCAAGCTCTGCCTGGACAACTTGGTAACTTAGACACTATGTCAGAATAAACAAAAGTTAGAGATGCAGCTCAGAGTGGGAGGGTTTGCCTAGCATGCCCAGAACCCTGAGTTCAATTTCCAGCACCAAAAAAAAGTCAAGGCCTCGTCAATACAAGACTTGGGGCCTGAGCCAGCACAAGTTTGAGCCTAGGAAGGTTCAAACATTTGATGTGGGCACAGCCCCTCCCCAAGGTGACCTGATACTTCAGATGCTCAGGGTGAGAGCAGCCATTCACAGCAAGATGCCAGCACAGGCAGGATCTGGGGGTGGGGAGGGAGACCCACAAAGGGAAACTGACTCCAGACCCCATCCTACCCCAGGGAAAGGGAGGGGAGGTTAGAGTCCAGGGGCTCAGGGACTCCTTAGTCAAAGAGCAGACCCCAAATCAGTCCTCTACCCCCAGAGGGTGAGGGGGGACCAAGTGAGGAGGAAGTGGAGGTCCAGTGAGTTCAGAGTTGCCTGCTTGCCTACAGGAAGTGGTCAGCCCTGTGGGCTTGAGCAAGAATGCTAGCAGACCAGGGCAAGTACCCACCCCAAGACTGGGTCAACCCACCCAAAGCTTAACCTCTCTCAGCCTCATTTACTAATTCACCCATTGTACACGTAGCTACTGAGCACCTACCATGTTTCAGGCCCCCTGCTGGGAGCCAACAGGGAACAACCTGTTTCCTGAAAGCTGACTTTCAGGGTACAGACCACACATATCAGGGCTGATGAAGACGCTAGAGGAACCTGCAGTAGGGAGGTGAGACTCGGTAGGGATGCAGAACCCTCAGGAGCTGAGGACCACAGAAGACCCAAGCTCAGGTCAATGGAACTGATGGGCTACTGACTGAGTATAGATTGAATACCCCCATGAGCCTCATGCCCTACCAGGCTCCAAGACACAACTGGAAGCTGAGATAGATTACCCCAAAAGAGGACTTTTGAACAAGGTCCCAGAAGGGCAAAAGAGCAAACCCTGCATGTACTTAGCTAAATAGCATACGCAAAGGCCCTGTGGAAAGGGGGCCAATGAGATAGATGTGTACACATGTCTCTTTAGGAGGCAGAGACCTCTAAGGTCTGCAGTGTTGGAAGCAGATGCCAATGGATTCCCTGTGTCCCTGCGGCTTCAGGCTTGCTGACAGCACCTTCCATTGCCCACCCTCAGGCTCCTTCTCTCTCTTCCCAACAGTGAGTTGAGGCCACCTATAGACAAAGACAGGAAGTCACGGCTCCTGTCCACCTGCTTCCGCAGTGTATTTGCCTTGCCCCTGATGGACACTCTGGAAAGACATACCTGCCTTTTTCTGGAACCACCCAATATACAGGTGCAGTCCCCCTCAGCATGCAGTGGCCAAGGGCCTCATGGGCAGGGCCTCATGGGCTACTGCAAAGCCAGGGCTGGGGCCCTAAGCAGTTTCCTAACTGTTCTGAGCCTCCATTTGCCCATCTGAGAAGTGGGGAGGGTAACAGAGCTGTGGTCCTGAGCCGGAAGGCTGAAATGAGAGGCTGGGGTGTTCATTTCTGGCGCAGGGCACTCTGTAAACAGGCTGTGAATGACCTCCCTGCCGATCATGAGCAGGGCCACCCCAGCACCGACCACCCTGCCGGCCTTGACTGGTAGGTTGTGTGGCAGGGTCAGGTTTGTATTTTCCTCTGAGTTCCCGAGCAGGCCAAGAGAAATGTGCAGAGGAAAGGATGAGCTCCCCAGCCTTGCAGGAATCCAGGAGTCCCAAGTCAGCCACTAAGTCCTGGACATCTGGAAAGAGTCACCTTTCCAGCAGTGGGGCTGTCTCACTACACAGCTACCTAACTGCTCACCCTCCTCATAGGACTCACCAAGCTCACCTTGCTGCCATAGCCAGGCTGGAGGAAGTCGCTCTGCTCCCTTTTGCTCTGGCCCTGGCCCTGGCACATTGCCACCACAAGGGGGAACACGTGGCCCACAGGGTACTGAGTGTCCCCTGCTAAGGGTAGGTGGTTAAGGAGAGTGTGGACACTTCCTGGCAATGACCAGAGGAGGAGGAAGCCCGCTCAGAGGAATAAGGCTGGCTGGTGGGAGACAGTTTGAATCCCACCCCAGTGCCCCAGGACAGTGCTCTACCCCCAAGGCTGGGTCCAGACTAAAACCCACCGCAAGCCCTCTGGATGGGATGTGACAGGGCAGGGTCTCCTGGGCTCTAGGAACACCGCAGCCATGGCTCTCCAGAAGAGAGGCATCTGTGGCAAGCCCAAGCCCACGGGCATCAGAAAGCCCACAACCAGGAATTCCATGACCCTGCGCCAAGCACCCGGCCAGCCCTGACTGGCAGGCTGGCACTGCAGGCTGGCACGAGAGCTGGGGGTGCTGGGGTGGGTTCCTGTCCAACCCTGTCCCATCTGGCACATGGGGCTGGCTTCCTGCCATCCTTACAAAGGAAGTGACTCCGGCTCTCCAGGGTACCCAGCCAGCTAGTGTCCTGGTGCCCCTCTGGTGGGGACAATTTCTGTGGCCCCTCTCAATATTAATATGCCCAGCAAACAAAGCAGTTAAGTTATTGGGAATTTGGTGCAAGCCCCAGAAACCAGAGCCAGCTGCATGATTTGACAGGCCCAATGCAAAATGGCCTGTTTAAAACTTCAAGACAGCAGTGTCTGACCGTCACAGCTAGCACAGGTCACCTACCAAGGAGGCCTGTCTGCTGAGGGTAAATTCTCCTGGTCACCAAAAATCTGTACTCTTGGGTGGTACTGGACGGCCCCCCTACCCCATCTCCAGGTCTGTGGCAGATCCCCTCCTGAGCCAGTGTGAACTCTCACGGCAGGAGCCTGACCTGGGGTGTGCAGGGAGTGGGCAGCACCCACGTGCTGTGGCCCCAATCCCTAGGCTGGGCTGACACCCCACCCCACCCCACAGACCCTGTACAACCAGACTTTGGAGGCTCTGGACCACATGCTGCAGAGCTTCATCATGCAGAGCCCCACAACCAGTGAACTACAATTCCTGCTGTTGGTAAGCACTGGTGGGGCACCCCAGGGCTGGGGACAAGCGGTTCTCAGCCCTGGCCAGAGCCCAAAAAAGGCATCCCAGAGGACACAAGGCCTGCTAAGGACACTTATGGATCATAGTGGTTTGTGGCAACTGGAGGGTAAGGAGTAGCAGCCTGGCTGGAAGGAGTATGGCTCTCCCCTGGCTCCTCCAGAGAGAACCCCTGCAGCAGTATCCCCAGGGCCTCACAGCCTGAGGCTTCCACTCTGCCCTGTGCTCTAGAAGTCCTGCCCTGACAGAAGTCAGTCAAAAAGCAGTGACCACCCAGCGTCCCAGCCCAGAGAGAATGCTGGCTCTGTCCACAGAATCAAAGGCCAAGGCCTGTGGCACTTGACCAAGGAGCCCTGGATGAGGACCTGGGCAGTCCCAGGGCAGGGCAGAGCCCCACAGTCAGACAGCATGACAGGGGTAAAATAAGTACACTCACTTGGCCATGGTGGAGGGAGGCAGATGGCCAGGCAGGATGAGGAGGTTAGAATGAGGGTCAGGTCAGCAGACCTCCCAATTTACCGAGAAGCCAGGCTGAAGCCAGGTATTATAGCATGTGCCTATAATCCCAGCTACTCCAGAGGCTGAGGCAGAAAGATTGTAAGTTGGAGGTCACCTTGGGTAACTTAATGAGACCCCATCCAAAATAAAAATTTTAAACGAGTGGGAATATAGTGTTTACCTAGCATATGGGAGGTCCTGGGTTCAGGATCTAATACAGAATAAGGCAAAGAGGAAGAGGGAGAAAAAGGAGATGGAAAAAGAGAGGAGGAGGGCTAAGAGGAGGAGAAGATGAAGAGGAGGGGAAGAAAGGGGTGAGGGAGAGAAAGAGAAAAAGTAGAGGGGGAGGGAGACAGGGAAGGGAAAAGAGGAACAGGAGGGGAACCAGGGACCCCAACTTGGATGTATAGATGGAAGGGCCATGTGAGCAGCCTAGGGAGCAGGGCACCATGCCATCCCCTAAATGTGACAAGTGGCAGTAGCTGCCACCAGTGGAAGTCCCAGCTACTCCCAAGCAATCACCAGATCACTCAATCTCCAAATACCATGTGTCCTCATCCTCCTCAAATCACCAGCACTAAACACTGAGCTTTATGGAGAGGGTAGGTCCCAGTGTGATCCGGGGCTACACAGCATGTCTGTACAGAGGCCTGTGTGCATGCACACGTGTGGGACAGCATGGTTCTAAGCAAGGGTGCAGAGCAGGCTGGGAACCAGGAGCCTTGGAGGGCTCTGAGCAGGAAGAAATGACCACTCCTGCAGGAGTCTCCTGGGGACAGAGGGCATGGGAATGCACAGTGTGGGAAAAGGACAGTGAAGACTGGACAGGGAGAGAGTGCAGACCCAGGACCTCAGTGGAGGAAATGGGCAGGGCCTTCCTCTGGGCAGGGCCTGACCGAGGGTGGGCAGGGCTGACCAGCTGCCTGGTCCAGTCCCCGCCCCCCACCCCCAGCACCTGTATCCCTGGCTGGCATCCGAGAAGGTACATGAGCGGCAGCGCGCTGCACACAGCTGCATGATCCTGCTCAGATTCCTGAATCAGCGATGTTGCCTGGATGTGAGTACCCTGCCCAGCCTGGAGACCATTGGAGCTGGGCCTCCTGTCCCACCGGGGCTCAACGGTAGTGAGCAGCCCAGGTGATGTCTCTCCTTACACTCGAGGAACCAGGCCTCATAAACCTAGGTGGCCCTGGCACTGACCCAGGAGAGGGCTCACTTGAGGCCTGGAGTAGGTGCTTCCCCTCCCCCAGCCTCAGCATCTCACCTATAGAATCAATAACGATAACTTCTCTTTAGAGGGGCAGGTGAGAATCACCTCCATCATGCCCTGGGGTTGATGAACTTGAGATGGTTTTTCTAAAAGTGAGTGTTTCTGCATTATCAGCCAAAATCAGCACTAACTCCTGGGAGAAGGTGGGCATCAGTGCCTCATCCAATACCTGAGGCTACCTGGGCTAAAAAGGTAGTGGGTGCAAGTGCTGGAGGGGGAGGGGACTGCTCTACCCAGAAAGTCACTTCTCCTAGAGACAGAGCCCTCTAGAATGGACCAAAGTGGCTTCAGTTTACTCACAACCCATATCCACACCAAGGACTGGGACCAGGGTAAGGCAAGGGAGATACTCCCCTTGGGTGCAAAATTTACGAGGGCGCCAAAATACTCCATAGTCAAAATTAATCCTACTTTTAAGAGATGAATGGCTAATGGGCTAGCCTCTTGTTTTAATTGAATAGAGTTTTATTGGAACCAGGGCAGCAGGTACAAAGTTGGATCCTGTCTAAAGATTTTGACCCTTTATCATGGAGGGAAATTACTTTTTGCATTCATTTTTATTAACATTGCATTAACATCATTTCACTTGCTTACTGAGTTCTGTGGCAGCCCCTATGTTTTAGCCACTCCCTAGTCCCAGCACGATCATATAATTTGAGAGGATCCCTTTGGACACAGGTGTGTGGGGTGTGCGCATGGTTGAGCAGGGACTCTGGGGGTGTATCCTGCCATCAGTAGTCCCACACTCTTAACACAGCCAAAGAAGGACTTCAGACCAATGGGACAACTGATGGGCATGCTGGGAATTCTGTGCCAGGACCCAGACAGGGCCACTCGGCACTCCAGCCTGGAAGGGATGGGCCAGCTCTATCAGTTCCTGATGCACCAAAAAGGTGAGTTTCTACAGACTCAGGAGGACCCTAACCCTAAATCTACCCCAAAGCAGTCCTGACATCAGCCATAACCCTGCAATGGCCTTACTCAACCCCCAAACCCACACTGACTCCCATCCCCAAACTAGGACATGGGCCTGATCCTGATTACAAATGACTTCAACCTAACTCCCACCCTGTCCCGATATAGATCCTGGTCCACCCTTGCCCTGCTTCACCCCTGCTCTCCCTCTGGCCAGCAGAAGCAGCTTCACAAGCAGAATTACAGAGCCCCAAGGAGCTCTCCCAGCCTGGTGCCGATGAAACTTCCCCATGGAGCACTGGAGACCAAAGGACCACATCTTCTTTGCCTCAGAAGGTGGTGTCCCCAGAGGACAGCATATGCCAGCAGGACAGCTCCAAAGCCATCAAGGTCAAAGCTCTTACGGTTGTGGCAGGTGAAGGTGGGGGCATGGCTGACGTAGACCTGGAGAATAAACCCACAAACTCACTTGCTCTTTCCTGTTGAAGTGGATCTGGGAGGTTTGGAGAAAGCCAGCACACGTCAGATGCCTATCCTATGCCAGGGGCATCACAGGCATTAACATATCCTTTTCTCAAATTTTACAAACCTGCCCTGCACTGCTCAAAATTTCCTGTACTGTGATTTGAATTTCACTATTCTCAAAAGAGACTCACAAGCTGAGATGCATGTGGGAAGTGGGTGCTGGCACTGACTGGGCAGGGCCAGTTTCACAGAGCCTCAAAGTTGTCAGTTCATGAAGTCTGTGAGGTGGTGATTTTTGCTTGCCTAAGTTGGGCTTGAACCCTAGCTAGCAAAGAACATGTAACCACTATGCTTGTCAGTTCCCATTACACCTGAGCCCTCCACACCAAAAATGGGGTCTCCCTAAGGCTCAGTGCAAGGCCTAGGGGTGGAGCTGGCCTTCAGCACACAGCCGTGAAGGCCAACCAGACTGACCCAGATGGTGAAGGGTGCGTACAGCAAGGAATAAGTGCCCAGGCAGGATTTGATACAGTCTCAGCAGACTCCAAAACCTGTGCTTTCACAGCTGTAGTGAGCTGCCCATGAGCTGAGACCCATCAGAAATTTAGCACAGAAAATATAAAACCCTGGGGCCAATATATCTTTGGTTTATGCCCAGAAAGACACAATCCAGCTTTGCCACAGCTTACAGAAGATAACTTGGGCTGGGGGCAAAAGGAGGGGCCCACCAGCTCTCAGCTCTGTAAGGGCTGGCAGTGAAGGTGACTGAGCCATTAGGAGCACAGCATCGGGACCTGGAAGGGGCGGCCCGCTCCACAGTGTGTGGTCCCAGCACACAGAGTGTAGGCACGAGGCTGTGGCTCTCTTGGGACAAGGGGCAGTGATGAATAGAGCAGGGAGAGGGGCAAGGATGAGAGGCTCTGATACCATGGGATGGCATATCTGGGAAGGTTCAGTTGAAGAAAGACACTCTGCCTGGGTTTGGATTATAAGTTTGTCCCCGACTCCTCAGCTGTTCTTGAATATCTTCATCACCATCACTATCATCATCTCTATCGTTATCAATATGCAACATCAAGTACCAGCAATATCGTCAACACCCCCATCATCACACTCAGCAGTAGCATCCCCATCTCTACCAACACCATCTCCACCACCATCACCGTCTCACCACAATCACCTCCACCTCCACCACCATCACCACCACCATCACCTCCATCTCCACCACCGCCTCTGTCACTGCTGATATCACCATGGCACCGTTACTACGCCTCACCCCGTCCTCATCGCCACCCCAGCTCTGCCCTCACTGCCTCCTCCACCCCACATTTATCCATGCCCTTGATTAAAGCATGAGATCTCAGATGACTCTTCCCGGCCTCTGATTGTATACTCTGAGATTTTGAGTGGCTCATCACCTTGAATATTCCCACATGAACCTTTTGGGAGGTGAATACATTCTATGTCTGTGCATTCAAAGCAGCCTCTGACCAGCTGGCTATGAAGCACTTGGGATGTAATCTGTGCTGCTGAGAAACTGAAGTTATAATTTCATTAAATTAATTTAGATTTAAGTAGCTATGCATGGCTGAGGGCTACTATACTGAGCAACAGGGTTCCAGATCTGTCCAGAATCAGGCACTTATCCACCCTACCCTGCAGAGCAGGGATCAGATTCACCACCTTGCATTTCTCCAGGAGCCCTTTTGTCTCCCAAGCAGCCTGTGACCAGCCTGCAGAGGACAGAGCCACCTCCCTGGGCCTTTAGAGTGGCCCCAGGAGAGTATCAATAGTGGCACAGTACAGGTTATATGGAGGTCCCACACAGGAAGCTCTAGGTTTCACACTAGCCCGGCCCCACCCCTGCAAACTACCCTGCTTTATGGCTGAAGGTTGCCATGGACCTCACAGGGCCAAGGCTTTTGTCTAGATAAGCTCGATGATCTCATAGTCTGTCTATGATTAAAACACTGGTGATAAGGAGCAGGATCTGGCTATCGGGAGAACAGAGCATCCCCGTAGGCAGACTAGCAAATAGCGGTGCCCAAGAAGGAAAAGACAGATACAGCTCAGGTAGCTGGGGCAGCTACAAGGGCCTCAGAACAAGCACAAGGCTAGCAGAGGAGAAGAGCCCTGTGCCCACCCTGACTGGGCATCATGCCCTCCCTTCCTGCCCTAGTCTGTGGTTGGCCATAAGCTGCAAATGCTGGACCCATTTGGGGGGTCCTGGAAAAAGGATGGCCAGCGACTTGAGGAGCCTGAGTAAAAGTAGAAGTAGAAGAAGCGGCACATGGGTCCAAAGTGACAAGGTGACAGTTTCTCTGCTCCCACAGGAGATCATGAGTTACCTCACGGCAGAGGAACTGACTGACCTCACCTGGACGGTCACTGAAGGCCTGGGCTCCACCAATGCCTTCCGAGTGCAGGCAGCCGCTCAGCTGCTCCTCACCGTCACTCAGGAGTGTGGGGCCAAGCTGGAGACCACGAAGGTTTGGGATGTCCGGACCGTGTGGGAAGGTGGGGGAGAGGCCTGGCAGCAGTTAGGGGCACTCTCTGCGCTGAGACTGAACCCTTGCTCTTGGGTCAGATAGGGAAGGCTCAGATTCCTCGCCTTAGTCAGCAACCAGTTGATTGAATGAATGAATGAATGAATGGCCCAAAGGTTCTTCTGGGGTCCTAGTGGGAACTGCAGGTGAGGGATAGACATGCACAGATTGAGCCCCAGTATGTGCATTAACATAGAAGTGAGGTGGGGGGGAAGCACAGACCAGATCCTCAAGGAGCTGGTGGACAGAAGTGGACAGGATGGCTCAGTAGACATGAGGCAGAGGAGATGGGTGGGAGACCCCTGTCAAGAAGATGACAGATACGGGATCTGCAGATAGGCAGCTTCAGGTGGCAGTGCTGGAGCCGGACCATAGTGGAGGCATAGCGGAGACCCAAAAGTAGAAGGGGAAAGGTGTCCCAGGCACTCAGGCAGCAGGTGCCAGGAGACTGGGCGTAGAAAAAGACAAGCAGGAGTGGGACTCTGAACTGTCCTGAGACATCGGGGCCATCAGAGCAGAGTGTGAAGTTCCCAGATGCCTCCAAAGACAGCGGGATCCCTCCAGGATTCAGGGCAGGGCACTGAGTGCTCCCCACTCGGTATCCCCCACAGCAGGGCTGGTCCGCCTGCGTCTCTGACCTCTCCCTCCCTGAACAGGTTGCCAGCATGGGCCGGGCCATCCACTGCCACCTCTGCTCCATCCACATCCCCGAGGCCAAGGAGAATGTCCTGCAAGCCATCACCACACTGGCGCGGGACCACACCTCTGAGCTGGTGGCTGCCTTCCTGGACTTCTCAATGCCCTTGGACAGGTGCCAACCCCACCTTCTCTCACTGTCCCTGCAGGTGCAGACCTGGGCCTTCCTGTGAGTCTCCTGCGTATCCCACAGTGGGCACTAGGGAGGCTGACACGCCCCACATGACACGCCTCGCCCAGCCTGATGAACAGGGAGTCCTCGGAACCCTAAGCGCCCTGCTAAGACCTTGCCCAAGCCCAAAGCCTTCCCATCTAACAGCAGGGCTACTGCCTTCCCCTGCCCACATGCCAAACATTCTCTGATCCTTCTCGCTCTTGCATCCAGCAGCCTCCCAGTCCTCTCAGTGACGCTAGTTTTTCTACTATGGCCCATAGATCCCTGGGCTAGAGGTGGGACAGGGTCCTTACTATAGCTGCTCCTCCCTAAAATCCAGCTCTCAATCTCCTACACTCAGTCGATACCACCTGCCACCCATCCACCACATGCCTACCCTGGGCCACCCCCTCACTCTTTGGGGATATAGCTCCTTGTCAAGGAAGCCCTCTTGCCTTGAATTACTCGCCTTGCCTTGATACCGGGAATTTCATTCCTTCCTTTATCCTGTCTTCTCCTGCTCAGATATCCTCTGTCCCAGAGATCTTGTCTTCCAACCTCCTTCAGCTGCCCACTCCCATGATCCTACCCTCTGCTGCATTATCATCAGGTTCAACATCCCCCTCAAGACACCTCCCACCTTTACAGCCTTTCTCTGGTACCCTGCAGTCCTCTGCCCCCAGGACCTATAAGCCATCACCTGCACACACACTTTCTCCTGTCCTTACCTGACTCCCTCTCTCCCAGGAGGGGTCCTGCACCCTACATTACAGTGACCCTACTCATAGCCAGGTCCTTGCCTTCAGAGGCTCACTATTCTGCCCAAGTCACTGGGAACTCAGGACCACCACTGCCACCCCACCACCCCCCAGACAGGTCCTCACAGGCTTCCAGTGCCCAGTTCTTTCCAAGGAGGTTTCTAATTTCAATGTGGAAGCATATTTTGTTTTTCCAGTAATTTCCGGTTTTATTGCATTGTGATCAGTATTGTTCATAAAACTGTGTGGAGTTTACTGAACTTCTAAACTTTTTAGTGAAGTGTCCCATGAGGATTTGAAAGAAGGCATCATTCCTATCACCAGAGCATGGAGTATGATATATGGGCATAAGGCTTATGTTACTGATTACTGTATGTGATTTAAGTTTTCTGCTTCCTTACTTAATTTTTGCTCACTTAATCTGTCTTGTACTGGGAATATTTAAATGTTTACTAAGGAAGCATCAGTGTGCTTCTTTGTATTTGTCTATCTTCTATACTTACTGACTTCATAAATATGGTTGCCCAGTGATTTGGTTTAGGCATATTCAGGAATGTTATATATTATCTATGGATTGTGACTTTTAGCATTAAAAAGTGCTCTGCTTTATCGTGTTTGATACTTTGGGGACTTGAGTTTTATTTGTTGTCTGAATCACTGCCCGGCTTTCTTATTCTCTTCCATCCGCCCAGGATACATTTATTCATTCTTTTATGTAAACTTTTCAGAATCCCTATGTTTTAGGTATGCATCTTATGTACACCATATAGTTTGATTTCCAATTGTGACTGAAATTTAAACTTTTTTAATTCAAAAGTTAAGCCTGTTGACATTTATTGATATGGCTGATTTGCTTTGCCTGTCCTAACATTTTGTGTATTGTTATATTTGCTATTTTCCTCAATGAGAGATATATTCTTAGCAAAGTTTTTGTTTTGGTTTTAGTTTTTTTCTTTGTTTTTTAATGTTAAAAATTTAACCCAGGGCCTCACACATGTTACCGCTCTGCTACTGAGACACTCCCCCAACCACTTTATATTTTATTTTGGGACAGTCCTGCTTAGTTTCCCAGGCTGTCTTCAAACTTTCAACCCTTCTGCCTCAGCCTCAGCCTCCTGAGTAGCTGGGTTAGCATGAACCACCGCACCAGGCTGTTTTCCTATTTTAATTTATGGAGGATTATAATTTTGTTCCAGTTGTTTATTGTGTTTCTCACATTATTTTATTTTAATTTCAGTTTATATTTTGGCACTGGGGATTGAACCCAGAGCCTGTGCTCTACCATCTGTCCTCCTAACCTGCTTTAATATCCTTAGTCCTGTATTTTATTATTTAGGTTTTTAATATCTGGTTTACATTCATTTGATACCCTTTAACTCCACGCATTTCTGCCCAACAGCCAGTGAGATCATCTACGTTCACCTCTCTGCCTCCCTTCTCCTCCCAGAAATCTAATCTCCTCACAGTTGCTCTTTATCAAAATGTAAAGCATTTGCATATTTGCCTGGCCCTCTCCACCGTGGGCTCCCTAGTGAATAGACACCTGACTTAGTGAGCCGTCTCGTCAGTGGGATACAATTCCAACACCCACAACTAAAGAGAGAAAAAGTTTAATGTGACTCACAGTCTCAGAGGATTCAGAATTGACTGGCTCTAAGGCAGGAACATCACGGCAGAAAGATGTGATGGAACAAAGGTGCTTTTCGTGGTGATTGGGAAGCCGAGTGGGGGACAAACACCAGAGAGGGAAAAGCTAAGGAGCGTATGTGTCTCCGAGGCCACAACTCCATGACCCACTCAGACCAACAGCATGACCCACCCGTCCCCTGAGCCACTCAGACCAACAGCATGACCCACCCGTCCCCTGAGCGCCTCTCAAAGTAAATCAAGTGGACAAGTCAAGTTCAACTGTTGCAAAATCACACCCACTGTCACCCTTATGCTAGGTTGCCCGACCACCTCTGTGCTTAGTAAAGCCCGTCCTCGGCACCGCAGAGCTTCCTTTTGACGTTGTCTGTTGACGGACACAGCTAGACCAGCCTTGGCTCACATCTGCCCTTGTGAAGTGGTTTTACAGTGCTGTTTCATCGTTACCTGACATTGTTTATTTTTTTTTCATTAAGGCGGTGATAACTCTATGTTTTTGTAAGTTAGTTGATCTTTTATGTGGTGAAGTTCAGGATTTTTTTTCTTTAACTTTGAAATCTAATCATTTCACTAGGAAATGTCTCAGAGTTTATCATTCTGGGCAAATGTTTCCAGTGATCTTATATATTCTTTGATTATGTGATTTAGGCCTTTTGGTCATTATTTCTGGAAAGTTCTATTTATAATTTTAAATATAGCTCTGTTCTTCCTTGGGAATTCCAACAATACGGATGTCACCTCTTCCTCCTCCATCTACCCATCCTGACTTTCTTTCTAACATTTTTCACTTCTTTCCTAAATTCAGTCATCACCCTGCTTGTGTCCTCCCTTTCTTAAGTGACCCTTATTAAATTTGCATTAAAGCATTACCTTACATACCTTCTATTTTATTTTCCATTTTGAGTGTTATTTTAGCAGTGTTTCCTGAATCGTGATTCTTCTTCAAATGAAGTTTCTGCATTGTATGGCTTTCAATTCTTGTTTTCTGATTTTTTGCAGTAACTCTACGGATCACTTGATTTTGTTCCCACTGATGTTTGTACTGCTGGGGTGTTGTACAGGATTTTGAGCTCAATAGCACCAACTCTGTCACTACAGCAAAGACCAGAAAACTTCACAGACTTTGTGTTGCAGGTCAGCAAATGTCACACATCTTCCAGTTCTTTTGGTTCTCTTTTCTCTGCAGGGCCCTAATATTTCCCTTTTCTTCTTTCCCTTTCAACAACCACCTGATTTCCAAAAGATACTTTCTTTCTTTTCTATTTAATCTTTTTTCTCCCAAAGCCTATGCATTTTCAAGACTGCCCTTTTCTACAGTGGATGCTCTGACCTTCCTGGACTTTTTTTTTCTTTTTTTTAAGTATTTTAAGACTCAAGTGGATCAGTCTTCCCGAAGGCAGCTTAGTTCACCTTTGAGCACTGTCGCTCGCTCTGTCTTCTCTTTTCCTCACAGTTTGTTTCAGTCTGCCTTGCACTGGGGGAGATAAGAGCCTGCACCTAGAGGCTAGCATTTTTATTTTTAATAACATTAAAGTTTGGACTTTCTCTGTATCTACACTGAGGTCAGGTTCCATGTAGCTTTAATTTCTCTTCTTTTTCTGTGTTGTTTTTCAAGAAAGTTTTGGGAGGCAGAGACCCAAACGGCAGGCAAGCATTGTCTCCAGCTGTTCACCAGTTTATAGTTCCATTTTGCTTACATTGGAATTTATATCTGATTTCTCAATTCTAGGGTGATTTTTCACATGCTAACATTTATGAAATCAGAGCACATTTCACAGAGACAGTGCCTTGTAACTAGATTTCTATCTGCTTCTGCTGGTCACTTGAACCTTGTGACCTTGAGATTATTTTAAATTTAAGTCTTGCTTGAGCTGGGCACAGTGACACGTGCTGTGGCCCTAAGTCTCTGGGAGACTGCAAATTCAAGCTAATCTGGGTAATTTAATGACTTAGCAAGACTGTCTCAAAATTAAAAATAAAAATATGGCTGTGGATAGAGCTCTGTGTCCTAGGTTCAATCCCTAATAGTGAAAAAAAATGTTTTTAAGTTTCTGTTTGAGGTTTGTTGGGCTACTTTGGTGTGGTTTGGACACCAAAACAGGTTTAGTAACAATCAGCCTTTCTCCCACCCCGGGCATAGGGTTGCCCTCACCTTTTCTTTCTGCAGAGCAGAGGTGGGCTTGCTTGTTCTAATCACACACAGCTCTGTGCAAGAGTTCCTCTTGAGCTCCCTTCTTGGATAATCTTCTCTCTTAGAAATACACAACATAATGATGGAGCATGTCCCAAACCTAGGAACAGAATCATACAATATGTCTTTGCAATATGTTCTTCTTGTGTGGCTTTTTTTTCCTCCAATACCATGTGTTTAAGATTTGTCCTAACAAGTTGTAGTTCACTGATTTCTGATAGCACCTGGTAGTCCATCCTACAAATGCTGGTTGGTGACCCTTCTTACTACAGGTGGATAATTGAGTGCTTTCTCATTTGGGACCCTGGTTAACAGTTACTGGGAAATGTCTGACACATTTTTTCCTGATGTGCATGGGTGCTCAGCCTGCATGGTGTTAGGATCAAGTACAGAAAGTTGTGGTGTCATTGAGTCGTAAAGCCATGCAAGCAGCCAACTATCACAGGGGATCCAAGATGCCTTCCAAAGTGCTTCACTGATTCACACTCCTGGCAATATCCTCCTCTTTTTTGAGTTCCAGTTGATCCACATCTTCACTAATATTTAATATCAATATTTAAGCAAATCATTCAAATTTTAGCTAACCTAGGAGGTGCTATTCAGCATGGAGTAGTACTTATTTTCACTTCCATGATTAAATGAACACCTTTTCCTTTCTTTTTGACCATTTGGGCTCTTTCCTTAGTGATCTGCCCATGCAAGTGTCCTACAAACCTTTCTGTCATGTCGCCTCTTTCCCTACAGATGTCTAGGAATCCTCTAAAACAATCTGTTTAGATCCTTTCTTGATTCTGACATTACAAATGTCCTTTTCTGCATGAAAGCCTGCATTTTCACTCCTCTAGTGTCTCCTCCCCTGAGCAGGATAGTGGCTTACATCATTCTCACAATTGTTTCATAGAAGTTCACCTGTTGCCCTCACATAGTTAGTTCCCTGGCTCACCTGAGAGTGATTTTCATATGTGATGCAAAGTGGGATTCCATTTCTATTGAATCATCTCAGCCTCAAGGTTTGAGAGGCCTGGTCTTTCCCCACCATCCCTCACACCATCCCCCAAGTGTCAAAGCTGGAGGGCTTTTGTGGGCTGTCATTGCCTTCACACTTTTCTTCTAGTGCAGCTCAAGGGCAGTACCCATGGTTCTAACTCCTACACCCTTTTGCTAATTCTCCTCTCTTGATGTGAAGAGGCCTCTGTCTGCCTCAAGTTTGTCTCGGCTATTCTTGGCCTACTGCATTCCACATAACTCTTAAAATTGAGTTGCCAAATTTCCTTTCTTTTCTTTCCCACATCAAGTACTGTTTTTATTTTATTAGAGTTCAATTTAGTAAAACTAGATTGGACAAAATCCTTGGTTTATGACACACTCCCATCATTGGTTCATTCATGGATGATAGCTTAGATATTTACTAAGTCAGTAGGTACTAACTTAGCATTTACTTACATTAGTAACTTTAACTTAGGTGTTTGATTATCTTAGTGATTATTTTTAGTAATAAACACCTATGTGAATGGAGCTCCATTGTTCCTTTGCATATAGTTTTATGCACCTAAATATATTATTCAATATATTTTGCTGTCTTTTTAAGTTCAGATAAATTACCAACTTTGTATTGTCATACAATGGGAATCATGTTGACATATTCTTTGGAAATGTTTCCATTTGGTTACTGATAAATCAGCTTTTCTGAGTTCACATTGTCTGGTATGGAGTCTATTCCAGGGCTTATCTCACCACACCATTTTCTCTTGGTTGCATGGCATGAATCTTCTCTTGCTTTCTCTTTAAATGTTTCTACATTCTTTTGCTTCAGAGTTGCTCCTTGCAAACAACTTTAAGTTGGGTCTTTTATAGCCAGACAATCTCTTTGATTGGGGCACTTACCCATTTACATGTAATATAATTATCAATATGTCCAGGATTAAATTTATTCTCTTTGTTTTCTTTCCAGACAAAAATAGTATCTTCAAAGTCCTCAAATGACTGAACACACTCCCCTTTTTAATACTTGTGTTGCTTATTTTAATTCTGTGCTATCTGAAATCTCACAAGTCAAATTCATTTAGACTTGTGCACATTTTACTACTTTCTCTGTTCCTCACCCTCTTATGAAACACCAGCCTCTCAGCCAAGACCATCTGCCTCCAGCCTGAAGCACATCCTTTAAAATATCTTTCACTTTGGGTCTGTCCTTAACAAATGCTCTCAGTTTCTATCTGAAGTGTCCTTAGCTCACCTTAGTTTTGAAAGACATTTCACAAAGCACAGAATCCCTAGTTGGCTGCTGCAGTGGTCCCCTCTCACTGAAGCATCAGTTACCCACATTCAACCACAGTCCAAAAATAATAAATGGAAAAAATCCCAGAAGTAAACAATTATGTTTTAAGTTGGGCACTGCTCTGAATAGCCAGGACACAAACCTCCCTCTGCCCAGTTTATTCACACTGTGTACGCTGTCTATATGTTAATCACTCTGTAGTGAGCTGTTACCAGATGGACTGCAGCAGTCCTACAGTTTGTGGTTGGGTAAACTTTATATAGTAGCCTGACAGCACACCACATCTACATCATTCACCTTACTTCATCTGAGTGCATAGGTTTTGTACCCTGTACCTCTCACACCATCATACAGTAAGATATTTTGAGAAAGTGACCATATTCACAAATTAAAGTATACTGTTGTAATTGTTCTATTTTATTATTGTTGTCACTCATCTTACATTGTGTCTAATTTATAAATTAAATTTTACGGAGTGTATGTACACATAGGGAAAAAATATAGTCTATTTGAGGTTGAGTACTATTTGTGGTTTCAAGCATCCAGTGAGGGTCTTGGGACAGATGCCCTGTGGATTAGGGGTGCTACTGTATTCTCCTTCAGTATAACAAGGTCATGTGGACATTTCATCGTCTTCCAGCTTCCATTGTTGCTGCTGAAAAGTCAGCTGTCAATTTGCTGCCCTTTTGTTTAGACGATACACTTGTTTTTTCTGGATTGATGGGGAATTTTTTGTTATTGTCCACTAGTTCTCCTTCAGTGATATCTACTCTGATGTTAAACTCCTCCATTAAATTTTTAATTTTAAATTTTTCTAAAATTTCAGACTTTTTTCCTTATCAGCTAATCGATTATATATTGATTTCTATCTCATTCTCAAACGTGTCCTTATAGTCCATGTCTGATCATTCTAACATTGGCGCTTTGTCAGATTTATTTTATTTATTGTTCTTCTATACGTCACCCATGGAGTTGGCTTCTTCATGAGTCTGTTTATCTTTAACTACATGCTAGATATTATTTTTCAAACAAAATTATAAGAATAATTCCAGGCTTATATTACAGATATTTTCCTCACAAATCCTCCAGGGAGTGTCTGAGAGAATGACCGTTTAAGACCACTGTCAGTCAAATCCTGGACCGAAGATTCCCTGGTTGACCCCAGTCAACTGAACCCTAGCTGAAATGTACCTGGATTTCCCCATACCTAGTTCAGCTACTTGCAAGTGGTGCAGGGTTCCCTGTTAGACTGGCTGGACTCTGAGCCTCTAGCCAAGTACTTCTTATAGTCTTGTCATCTCTAATGCCTTGTTTATATTTTCTCCAGCCTTTTGATTTGTTTTCAAATGAGGAGCTGATTTGAGTGACTAAGTACAACATTACTGGAAGGTGAATGTCCTCACAGTCCTTTTTAAAACAGATCCATTAAGACAGATCCTCAAGCTAGGGTGTAGCTCAATAGTAAAATACTGATCTGGTGTCTATGGTATCCTAAGCTCAGTCTCTAGCACTGAAAAAAAAAGATGTTATTTACATTCTATATAATTCACCCATTTAAAGTGCACAATTTAATGATTTGGGCATATGACCTTATTAAGTCTTTTTTTTGGTACTAGGAATTGAACTCAGGACCTTGTACTTGTCAGATAGGTGCTTGTGCCACTGAGCTACATCACTGGCTCCTTAAGTCTTTTAATTATGATAAAAACTTTCCATTTTGACCACATTTCAGGGCACAATTCTATAGCATAAGTTATATCTACAATATCACACAACTGTAAGCACTATCTAATTCCAATACTTTCTCATTACTCTAAAGAGAAAATGGTAGTCACCAAACAGTAATGCCCAAGATCCATCCTCTGTGCAGCTGGTAGCACACACGTTGGGCCCATGTCCATAACTCTCCATCTCCACCCCACCCCTGGGAGCCTCTAACCACTATCTGTCTTCACGAGTTTGTGTAGATGTTCCACACATAGCAGTCACAGGCTGCTTTATTTTGGTCTGTAGTCTATCCCTTGGCACTGTTTTCAAGGTTCATCCATGCTTATGCATGTACCAGAATTTCCACTTTCTGGATGAATAATATTCTCTTATGTGCACATATCACACTTTACCTGTTCATCTGCTTGTGGACACCTATGTTATTTCCACCTTTGGATCACTATGAGTAATGCTGCCATCAATACTGGCGTATACACATAAGCCAGTCCTGTGGATTCACACATTCAACATCAGTGGACTCAAAACATTCTTCCAAAAGTATTGTGTGCCAAATATTCATGGACATTTTTTCCTGTCATTATTTCTTAAACAACACCAAATGGCAACTGTTTGCATAGCACTGACACTGTACTGTGGTATTCTACATTGTCTCAGGGTAAAATGCACGCACAGGAAGATGTGTGAAGGTTATACGTGTGTACTGTGCTATTTTATGTAAGGGACATAAATGTCCTTGAATTTTGATAACTGAGAGAGGTTCTGAAATCAATCCCTGAAGAAACTGAAGGACAAAGGTATAAAAGACCCTAAAATAATTTTGGGTCCAAACCTGAATGTGAGATTTCTGGGCTGAATAACAGTACTATGTTCTTCTTCCTGAGGCACTGTGATATACTTTTCCACAGCTGCTGCCCCATTTTGTCCCTGCCAGCAGCTTCCAAGCATTTCAGCTTCTCCACGGCATCACCAGCACTTGCTATTTGCCATTTCTTGGACTATAGCCATAGGAATTGGCTCATTTGTCCTTTTGTTGCTGGATTGCGGCTCCCATGCCTCTGAAACATTCCCAAGTCAGACTTTCTCCACTGCCATGGCAATGAATCTGTCCTTGTCAAGATCATAAGGAACTTCACACTGCCAAGTCTAATGGTTAGTCCCTGGCCCTCTTCATGTGACCTGTCAGCTGGATCAGCCAGAAGCCCTCTAGTCCTGGGAGCCTTCTCTCCTGATCCCTAAGCGCATGGACTCTTGCCTCACACCACCTTATCCATTCCTGCACCCTTTCCTCTACTGGCTGCCTCTCCTCCATGGTCTCTCAGCCCTGGGACAGCAGGGTAACCCTCAGACCTCCTCATCAGGTCTACTAATTTCCAAGGGGTCACATCTATTCCAGGACTTTAAAGCCCCTCCAAGTTCTGATACCATACAGTGTTCACATCTGGCCCAAACCCCTCACACCCCATATACTAGTGAAATCTAACATTGCTTCACACACAACAGCCCCAGGCCACACCTCTGTCACAGGGACACCTCCAGGCCACACCATCACTACAGGTACATTCCCAAGCCACTCCCAACCCTCTAGAACACACACCTCCCATGGTCCCCGAGCATACCTAGCCATGCACAGTCCTAAAGTCACCCTGACTCCTTCCCAGAATTACTTCGCAGCCTCCTGGGAGACCCTTCCCAGCTTCACCACCTACCCCACGCCAGGCAGACTGCAGCACCCACCAGAGTGTCCCACCCATACTAACGCAGCTGCCAAAGGAAGAACGTTGGACAAATCACCACTGGGTTGTCAGTCCCTAGGTCGCTGAATGGACCTCTCCTGCCATCCTCACCCAACAGGCCAGGAATTTTACCTGATTTTGCCTGGACTCGGTCCCCTGGGACATGCAGGCCAGATACCAATCAATACAAATGTGCAAACTGAATGAGCACCCACTGGGCAGAATAGAAACATGCCTCCCCAGACACACAGGGTTAGCAAGGATCCCCTCACTCTAGCCGTGTGAACCAGCTGTTACCTCCACAAACACTGAGGCCCAGGGGAGCTCAGTGACTTGTACATGGTCACACAGACAGTAAAGGGAAGACCAAGAACTCGAGCCCAGACCCTCTGACATCAGAGGTCCCACTCCTTCCAGGCAGTGACCATATTTTTAGTCTCCTGGAATCCTATGAGCTGGAGTACCCATCCAGTAGAGGCCAGCTAGAACTGTGATGGCCTTCCCAGCGCCTTCGAGGCACTGAGTCTGTCTTAATGCTTGGGTTGGGGCTCTTTCTGCCATCTTGCTATGGCCCTCCCCATGCTGCCCCATGGAAGCCCTTCATCCACACAGGCCTGAAAACCATCAAAAATGGGAAATAGAAAGTCACTATGGTCACTGATGTCTTAGAGCAGCCCTGATGTCACTTCCCTTCCCCAAGCCTCGCAGGACATTGCCCTCAGGCCAGTAGAAAAGCCAGAGGATTGCCTACAAGGCCAGGCTCCTGTTCCAGGCAAGATCTTGATCAGGACCAGCCTTCTTCCTCCAGGCCTTGGTGCTCCCATCTACAAAATGGGGAAGAGGTCACCACACCAACGGCAAAACTCTGTGTGTGGATCAGGGCCATCCCCACCCTCTCCCTGGGCATTGCCTCTAGAGCCAGGCTCTGGTCACAACAAAGCCCTTATGGCCTCTCTCTTCCCACAGCCATGCCTTATGCCTCTGGAAGGCCCTGGGCACCGAGCACTCCGTCAGCCGCCTGGTGCTGGCTGTGCTGCTGGCCTGGCTACAGGAGCGTCCTCTGTTCACCAGAGCAGGCCATGGTAGTCCCCACTCCAAGAAGACCTACCTGCACTCGTTGGCCGTGAGTCTGTCCCTCCAACCCTGGCTTCTTGGGTGCGCTCAGTCAGTGTCCATGATGTGGGAAGGGAGAACCCCACTTCAAGCCCACAAAAAGGCAACTTAGGCCTGGCCAGGAGGCCAAGAGCCTCAGGTATCCTGGCCAGGGACTGACCCACAACCCCAGCTGCAGGCCCAGCTCCCCACCTCCCAGCCAGGGTTCTAGGCCTCCATGAGTCAGGACAGCAGTGTCCCTACAAATGGAAAAGGGAACTGGATCTTCATTGTGTGCCTGGCCTGGCACTCACTGTGCAGGATGGATTAACAAAGAGTTCAACCAGAGTGGAAGGGCATGGAGACACCCCAGGGTCTACTAAGCCATAGTGAGGCTCCAGGGAGCAGTGGATGCTAGGAGACTCTCAGAGGCTGCCTCCTGTTGCGCCCTCCTCCTATGGGAATTCCTTCCAGCTTGCCCCTAAGCCCCTAAGCCCAGGGCCAGCTGCACCACCAGGGGCAGGGCATTCAAATCCTAAGGGCAATCTTTTTAGTCCTCCATAGCTGGACTCCACTGAGGCAGAAGCCTGTGCCTCCAATACTGCTGGAATGTCACCAAGGCAGAATTGTAGCCCCAAAAGTCTCTGAGAAGCACTCCAGAGTAGACAACTCCCCTTCTTCACCCAGACAAACAACTGCCTGCATCAGGGATTGCTAAACCACCACACAAGGCAGCAGGAGAGAGACACCTGCCCTATCCCATTCCTGGCGCTCATCAGCCCTATTCCTCAATCCACCCCAGCTCTTAGCTGATTCCACCAGCATCCATCAGGATGTGGATGCTGTGTACTGAGACCACACAGCAGTGTGGGGTCGGATCCATCAGACTAGGTCCCAGCAAGGCAGCCATCCTTGCACTCCACATGCCCCACCCACTCTGTTCACCCTGCACCATCTCCGTTCAGTACTACACTCCCACACAGAACATTCTGGACCCAATCTCCTTCATGCATGGCAGGCCTCAGGGCCTGGGACTGCTTTCATAGGCTCTGCCTTCAACGCTATCTGTCTCCAGCTCTGATGTGTTAAGCCCCTGCTGTGTGTGGTCACCGCACAGCACAGGACTTCACCTCCAGGGCCAGAACCCAAGGCAACAACCCTCAGAAAGTCACTAATGGCATTGACCCAGGGGCAGAGTCTAGGGAGGACAGGGAAGTGGTGCTGCCTCATGTGGGGAGGTCTGAGAGTGCTGGCAGGTGACATCCCAACAGACAGTGCAGAAAGAAAGGGCGCCAGGCACCTGAGCAGCAAGGTGACCTGGGCAGTGAGTCCAGTGAGCTCATAGACAGGCCAGGCCAAGGCTGACCACAGGGAGGGGCATCATCTGGGTGCTGCACCTGGTCCTGGAAGTGCCTAAGCAAAGAGTGAGAGGCATGATGTGACATGGCTTTGACTCAGCACCTATGGCCCGGAGCCCAGGGCTTAGAAGCTTCACCTTCTCCTCCCCTAACAGGCCATGAACACACTGCACGAGCTGCAGTTCATGCAGGAGTTCGAGCAGGCCATACAGGAGGCCTACCCCCAGCTCCTGCTGGCCCTCCTCACCCAGGTGCACTACGTCCTGGAACTGAACCTGCCCAAAGCCAAGTCCCTGCCAGGGAAGCAGGTCCAGGAGGCAGCCCTGCCCAGTCCCGAGAGGTAAGCACGGGCCTCTCAGGCCTTCTAGCCAGTCAGCCAACAGAAATGCCCAGTGCAAGTCCGGTATTAGCTTCATCCAGCAGAAGAACAAGGCACCACACACCCAGAGGCTTAACCAGCAAGTGTGTGTCGTCCCATGGTTGGTTCCCGAGCACACAAATCTAATGTCCTCAGGCAGTGCTCTGGGGGAGAAGTTCCTCATTCTTCCAGCTTCTGGTGGCTCCAGGCCATCCTTGGTGACCTGTGGCTTCAAATTCTGATCTCTGCCTCTGCTGTCACATGGCCTCTGTGCCTGGGTCCAAGGTTTCTCTTCTTAAAAGGACACCAGTTGTGAGAATAAGGCCATTTTACTGGTCTTGTTTTAATTCAGACACATCTGTAAAGACTTCAGATAAGGTCACATTCACAGGTACTGGGTTAGGCTTCTAAAAGGACTCTCCTAGGGGAGACACATTCTTCCCACCGCAGCCGCAGACCAAACAGCGACCCCAGCCCTGAAGCTCCCGCCAGCACCGAGAGCCCACAAGCAGATATGCATCTCCTCAGGTTTCCTCATCACTTCAGGGTGCCTGGTGACTGTTCCTTACTCATTTCTTAGCCTCCAGTCACATTCCAGAAATCCAATAAGCAAGTCTCAAAACCACGGGGGCCGCTCTCTCCACTTGTTTGTAGTATGGTGTGCTTCACGCAGTATGTCAGCTTCACCAGCTCTCCGCAGTGCACATCACTAAAAGAAAAATGTCCTCCTACTCCCATTGCCTCTGAGTTCCAATGTGGATAAAGTTCCTTTTTTATTCATATCAAACATCCATGAATCTTCCCTAATAAGCTAATGAAACCCTCTCCTCCTGGAGCGTGAGAGTTTTGGGAGGACGTTACAACTGTCTCCACTCATCTCTCTCTCCTCCCAAGGTTCCTTTTGTCCCCATGCCACCTCAGCCTGGCCCCTCCAGCCACCCTCTATAAATAGCAACCCCCACCCCCGGTCCATCTGACACCTGATACCTGTGCCTTCTTTACTGGTTTACTGCCTGCACCTCAGGAGTCAATGGTCCTTCAGGGCAGAGATGTCTATCTCAGGTTTCCACAAACACTATGGGCATTTGTCTTTCTTGGGGCACCCCATGCACTAGTGATGTCTGTATGTCTCTCTTGGGGCTCCCTCATGCATCATGGGCATCTGTCTGTCTCTTGGGGCCCTTGAGGAGCTTTCTGGTAGGCCTGGTTGGATGATGGAGCTCGCAAACTGTGGCCACCTGCCTCTCTCCCCTCCGTTCTACTTTTCCCCTCTGGCCTCCCTCTGAGCAGGTCCTCTCTAGTGCAGAGGTGGCACCAGTAGCCACAATACCAGAAACTCTCATCCTGGGCAAGGTCTTGGCTTTGATTGGTCCAATCACATGCCCACCACTGAACCAATACCTTGGCCACAAAGGCATTAGAGGCTTGGTGGCCAAACCTGGCATCCATCCCCTCCTCAGAGCTGGGATAGGGACCTGGGTGTCCCTTCCCCAAAGGGAAATTACCAGACCAGGGCCACCTGAAGGGGCCTAGGCATGAGGTGGGCCAACAAGCAGCCATATCAGCTGGGATAGTGGGAAGTAAAGGACAGTGGAGAGGCTGACAGTCACTCTCTGGTCCTCGAGGGTAGGTGGCATCACCCTGTGTATCATGGTCCAGGACCTGACTCATATTCCAGGTGGATTGGTGGGAGGGGGGGACAGTGGGGGAGAGGAGATGGCCTGGGGTCTAGTGCTGAGTAGCCCTCTGTCAGAGGACACTCCAGCAGGTTTGGCTCAGGCCACCGGATGGCAGCCGGGCGAGGCATGAGTTGAGACTAGTTGTGGGCTTCCAAAGTTTCTGCCCCCTATTCAGTAGGGCCTCCTTGGGTCCAGCACATGAGTCTTAGGCCAGAGCTACACATGTGCACTGACCAAGCCCCACTGCTTCCCTGACTGACAGACACTCACCTCGAAGATGGAGCCTGCATTGGCCAGTTCTCAGCCAAGTCCTCCCCTCACTGATGCATGTTCTGCCCCGTGAAGGGCTTCCATTGCTCCCTGTCATCCCTGTGGGGGACTCAGCTCCCTCGAGGCCCCTCACTCCCTATTTCAGACCCAAGTTCATCCTCACCTGTGTGACTTCCTTGGTGTCCCTATGTTCCACTGGGCCAAGGGGACAAAGGCTTGTGATAAAGACAAGAAGCCTCAACCCACTAGGATGGCTAGGATCAAAAAAAGCAGAAAGTAACAAGTGTTTGAAAGAATGGAGAGAAACCAGAGGCCTGAGGGAGAGAACGGAAAAGGGTGCTGCTGCTGCTGCTGCTGCTGCTGCTGCTGCTGCTGCTGCTGCTGCTGCTGCTGCTGCTGTGAAAGATGCCATGTGGCAGCTTCTCAAAAAAGTGAACCGAGTAGCTAGGTGTGCTGACACTGCCTGCTGCAAGTCCAAGCCTGGCCTGGTGATTTAGCAATTTACTGTCTCACAATAAGAAGGGAAAAATGCCTGGGGAGTAGCTCAGTGTGAAGGCCACGAGCTCAATCCCAGTACCAGAGGGTGGGTAAAAAAACACCATAAACTAAAACTCACCCTTATGCCCCAGTAATCCCACCCCTGAGTTTATACCTGAAAGAGTGAAAGCAGGAACTGATAGATCCTAGAAAACTCTAGCCACGTGTGCCACTCACAGGAGCCAATGAATGGAAACTGCCCAAGTACCCACCATGGATGAACAGTAAAGAAAAGGTGGTCTGTATATGCAAGGGCATACTACGCAGCCTTAAAAAGGTGCACAAGGAAATAGGGAAGAAGCTGGAGAGAAACTTGCTGAGTGGAACAAAGGCAGTCACAGGACACCACAGGCTGTAGGGTTCCACTCCTGAGATCCCTAAGGGAATCAAATGGAGACAGAGAAACAAATGGAAAGCACCAGGGCTGGGGCAAGAAATTCAAAGTCAATTTCAGCTTGGGAAGATTCTGACAAGTTCTGTAGGGTAGTGGCAGCCATGGTTATACAGCGCTGTCGATGTGTTCAGCACTGCCAAGCTACACACTTAGTTATTGGAATGCCACATTGCACAAATGTATTTTGCCACAATTAAAAACAAAAGTGAAACCAGGATAAGAGGAGATGGTGAGGTTGGGGAAGTGTGAGGCTGTGTCTGGTCAGCCCTCAGGGAACACATGTGTTGTCACTTCCTCTTTCCTTTGAGACTTTGTCCCCTCCAGGGCAAACAGAGTCCCTTGGGGATGGGGTGGGCACCACTGGGATGCCAGACCTTAGGGCCAGGAAGAAGGACAAACTATCTTGCCACAGTCAGAGTAAGAGATGCATGTCCTGGAAATTGCTAGGGGACCTGGGGGTGGGGAGGGCTACAGGTTGCAGGTTCTAGGAACCCACAGAGGCAAGGATTTCCAGGAATGCTCAGCTGGCAGCCACCTTCCCAGAAGTCCCCCTGTGGCTACAGGGTCAGTGAAGTCACAAAGGACAATCAATCACAAAGCCCAAGGTCCCTAAGACCAAAACTTCCAGAGCTTCCCAGAGTGAACAAAATGTCCCATCTCCGCAAGTCTTTGTCTTCTGAAAACCATCATCACTTCGTGGCTGAGACCAGTGACCTGAATGCTGCCTCTTTTTAATGAAACAGCTTGGGGCAAGATGACAAGCCAGCTGGCATTTGAATTGGCATCAGGGACTTTCAGAATGGCATTTCATCCTTGGACATTTAGTTTTGCAAATCTGCTCAGAAACATGCTGTCCAAGCTGACAGCCCCGTTCCAGTGTGTGATCACACACCCATGTGACATATCCCAGTGACCAGGCAAGGGGTAGCCAGGAATAGAGACAGGATAGCGAGCCAGACTTGCATTCCCAGACTGTCCACTTGTGTTCGGGGCCTGTAATCAGTGCCCAGGGCAGCCCTGTACCTGTTATAGTGATGTTACAAGTTTGGAGCCAGGCGCCTGGCTTGACTCTGTTCCCACTGCCCTTGACCAGGCTGTGAGGCCTGAGCAGGACACCTCACCTCGCCGGGAGGCCTCGTCCTCTGTGAAGGAGGGTGACAAGAGGTGGGTACCTGAGAAGTTCAGGTGAGGCACCTGCACACAGGTACACACAAGTACAGGGGCATATGCCTGGTCTACCTGTCCTCTGCAGGTACCAGAGTCCCAGGGCCCCTCAGGTTTCCACAGTACCTCACGCCCTCTGAGCTCCACCCCATTGCCCAGCCAAAGGGTCACTGTCCCCTCCAGGATGCTCTAAAGGCACCACAATCATAGTGTGTCAAACCAAGATGGAGTCTCCCACACACACCCTCCCTAGAGGGACCCCGGCCTGCCACACTAGAGTGTGTTTGCGATGAAGAAGGCAGGACCATGCAGCTGCCATGAGGCCCTCCAGAAGGCTGCGGTCAAGACAGGAGCCCAGTATCTTTCCCCACAAGAAGGTGCGCTCTTCCCAAGAGCAGAGGTGGCCTGGATGACCACTGTGAATCTAGGTGGCCCCTGACTCCTCTGTTTGGTCACAGCACATCACTGGAAGCCCTGAGGAGCCTGCTGCTCACCACAGGGCACTGGCATGACTTTGCCCACCTGGAGCTTCAGGGTGCCTGGGAACACTTCTCCTCCACTGGCACCTACGCACAGGGTGTGGTCCTCCTTGCCAGGTACCAGTGTGTGGGGCAGGGAGGGAGCACCTACGCCAGGCCACCACCACCCCAAGGGCTGCATGTAGCAGGCAGAGTGACAAAGTCACTAGGAAATCCTCGTGAGGTCCTGCTCACAGGCAGGCTCTGGGGACCCCAAGTGTATACACAGAGGCTCTGGGGCACCAAAGAGAATGAGTCCCTGCCCTAATCACAGGCATGCCTGCTGATGCTGGCACCTCCTCAGCCCCCACCTGGCCTGAGATCTCCTGAGGAACAAGGATTGTCAGTGCTACTTCTTGGCCTCCCACATCCCAGCCCAATCCTGGCACAAATTGGGCTCTGGGGTACAAATGGAGTAAGCTGTGCTCACAGAGGTGAGCACCTGCCACATCAGAACGCTCACCCACATCAGGACACTTCTGGCCACAGACAGCCCTGGCCTAGGTGCTGGCAGGAGGGTAGACTCTGGAGGTGACCACAGCCTAGGCCCTGTACCCTAGGGCCATGGTGCAGAACCACTGCAGGAAGATAAAGGCCGTGCTCAGCCAGCTGCTGCCCAGCCTACAGAGCCAAGAGGAGCGCAAGAGGAAGGTGGCCATCCTCATCCTCGTGGAGGTAGGAGCAAGGATGGGGGTTGGGGATCCTGTCTCCCTACACCCTGCAGAGGCTTCTCAGGACCTGAGGGAACGCTGGACACAGGGTCAGGCAGACCCATATACTGACGTTAGCCTTGTCCCACCTCTGTGGGTACAGGTCCAGGCCCTTGCCTGCAAGACTCAGAAGGATGTGGCCAGTTGCAGAGCTGTGGTCTCTGAACCAAACTGGAGAGAGGGGCTGGCAGGTCTTTTCTATGATAGACAACAGGGGACATAAAGCCTTTAACCCAAGTCAAACCCTACAGTCAGCCTTGGCCCCCACCCCACTAATACGAGAATCTAGGCCACTTGTGCCCTTGCCCCCAGGTGCCCACCCAGACCCTGGCCCCTGAGCCCCATAATGCACATGTGACTGCCCAGAGAGGGCACCAAATCTGACCTGCATGTCCCAACCCCAGTTCCTCTACAGCCCCGATCTGCTGGAGGTCCTTCCCAGTCAGGCTGCCAGGACTGTGCTGGCAAAATGTCTCTGCGACACCAGCCCAGAGGTGCGTGTGTACAGCCTGCAGGCGCTCGGAAACATCCTCTTCCACCCAGAGAAGGTGAGGACCAGCAGGTGCCATGGCTATAGGAACTGGGGATCCTGGATCTGTCCCTTCAGGCTCTACCCCTTCAGTAGAGTGACATCAGACCACCTCTCCTCATCAGCAGACAGAAGCAGGCTGTAGGAGGGGTGGCAGTATCCTTTCCCAAGAGACAAGTCTACTGCAGACCTTAGCTTCCCACTGAGGAAGCTCCCCACGCCTGGCCAGAGAGATCTACACCAGAGAACCTGGTGGATGGGTTCCCCCAAGTCACAGTTGACATTGCTTCACCATTCCAACCAACACTTCTCCATTACCATAGCAACCCACATCCCATAATGAATAGCTGGTGGAGAGAAGGCCTACAAGTTGACTTGGGGAGGTACCCAGTTCAGGCCACAGAACACACCCTATGCATGGTTAGGAGCCAAGATGCAGACCAGTCCCCACTCCAGCACTTTCCAGCTAACAATTCTTCAGACCTTGGGTCTCAGTGCATCTGTCTAAATAAAATGAAGTGGAAATGGGAGTTGTAGAGACCAGGGCTGGACAATGGACAGCCCTCGAGCCACAATCAGCCCTTGAGCCACTGGCTGTCACACATAGCAGCAGTGCCTTTTATGCTGACACCCTGAATGGGCCCAGCCAATGGTGACACAATACAATAAAAATGCTGAGCTGGACAAGATATCCCCAGGTGGTCAGGAGGGGTAAGGCTTTCACCTCCCTTCAGCTGCCCTGGGGCATCCCCTAGAGGGAGATCCAGCCTGTTCTGCTACAGTTAGAGAAGGCTGCTGTGGATGCACTGTTCAGGGCTCACAGGAGAAAATGAGGCCATGGAAAAGCCACAGAAGGGGAAGTTTGCTAAGAGTTCCTAAAATCATTTAACCATCAGATTAGTGCAACAATTCTATTTAATTCATAGGTCTCCACGTGGGTAGGAGGAGATCTTCATCAGGGTCACCAAAGCCGTATGCATTGCGTGTGACTCACAGGAGCTTCATAATAGGAAATGGAGACTAGATAGCACTTATTCATCCGACTATCCACCCAGTCACAAATCCATCTATCCATACATCCATCCTACAGCCATTCAGCCAGCTGCTTATCTAACCATTCAATTACCCATGCACCCATTCATCCATCCATCCCCCCATCTATACATCTATCCATTTACCCACACACGCATATGTTTGTTCTTAGAGCCCTTCATCTGACTCATTCTTTCATTATTTCACTTATTCATTCCTTTTATATTCACTCATCCAATCATTCATTCATTCTTCATTTACGTCTGCACTTTCTCCAGCTATTCTCCCAAACATGTGATCCTAGAGAGTTTCCATGTGTCACCTGCACACCCTGCACTGACAGGGGCCATGTGGGGAGTGGAGAAGGCACATAAGGGCCCTGCTAGACCAGGAGGGTTTGGTATGAAGAAGGGGACATAGTTCCCTTTCCATCCCAAGTGAAGTATGAGTCAGACGGAACAGGAAGACCCATGAGCAGGGAAGGAAGACTATCAGGCAGGGTCAAGATGGGCCGACCAAGACAGGACGAAGCAGGCCAGCCTGCCTGAGGAAAGTAGATACACATCACATGGTGCACGTTCAGCCTTTTTCTTTTTCTGGCCCTTCCCACTAGAATTCCCTTCCTCCAGTCCTGCCCATAGCGGGAACCCCATCCCAGCACACTAGCTCCCTCATAGGCAGGCAGAAAGTGAAAATGAACTTAATATTTTTAAATGAAACAGAGCTTAGGAAGCTAACAAAGTCTGCTTCAAACTTATTTAAAAGTTAGTTTTTAAAAACCCAACCTGGTTTGCACGCATGGGGCCAATGACAGGAAACATCCATGCCACTTTCTGCCAGTGCACCCGAGAGGGCAGAAAGACGGTGCAAACAAGTGGGGCAGACAGAATTGGCTGGAAATAAACTCAAAAAGAATGTTTGAAGCAAAAAGTGTAAAAATGGAACATGATGGTCACCAGCAACACCAAAGGTCTGGAGCCACCACCTTGTGCACACAGAATCCCAGTTATGAGAGAAACTAGACTTCAGTATGCACAAAGGACCAGCCTTTCCCCGGTCCAGCCTCAGAACTCACTTGACCCAGGCAAGCCTGGAAATGGGGCGAAGGCAGGGCTGTTCCAGGCCTGGGTGTAGGAAAGAGCCGGAACCCAAGCAGTGGGGAGGGCTCTGTGCATCCATATCTCTCCTTCAACTCCGCGAAGCCCTGGCGCTGTAGCGAGAAGCTCTGTCCAGGGCAACAGGCTCCTGCTGGGCGGCGGGGGGAGGGATCTAAGCTCTCAGTCACTGGAAGCCACAGTCGCAGGGCAAGGCAGGCGGACCACTGTTGGTCGGGGATATGGGCGCACAGGAGCCAGAGGAGCAGGTCCCCGCCCGCCACCAACCACCCACCACCCACCACCCACCACCCACCACCCTGCTGCCCCGCAGGAAAGCCTGCTCCGTGCGCAGCTGCAGCATTTCCATGAAGGCTTCTTCCAGAAGAGCGAACCAGTGGTCCTGGGCATCATGAGCACCGTGTCGGAAGTACTGCACCGCCTGGGCATGCAGGGCGCAGGCGCCCAGAGCCTCAGTGTCGCCCTCAATGTCCACACTTTCTTCGACGACGTATGCGCGCGGGGATAAAGCGGGCAGGGGGTGCCTCCCTCTTCAGGCTGCAGGTGGCCCGAGTTAGCTGATTGTCCACTAGGTGGCGCTCGGCTCCTCCTCATAGCTCAACACTGCCAAATCCAATCGCTCTGACCCTCAATCTCAGATCTTGCAACTCCCCCACAAATCGCTTAGCTTTCTCACTAACCTGGGGTCTCATTTAGAGGGACGACTTTTCCTTCACTGGGAAACATGTGGGCTGACGCCTCCCCCGAACTGCATTCATGACAGTTTCATACCATGGTTATGAAAGAGAATAATTTGTGTCTTTGAGGTGGGATATAGCCTGGGAACTTTGTCTGAGGGACAAGGTCTGGTCCTGCCCTGAGTCTTGTCCAAGGGAGGAGACTTGGCTCTGCCCTGGGAGACCCAGGCCTAGCCAACGGACTTCGGAAAGAACCCGGTGGGCTGGGGTCCCAAGTCAGGCAAGACCTGGGCCCTGTCTGAGACCTGCCTTGCAGGAGCGGGACCAGATTCGAGCAGCAGCCATGGCACTCTTTGGGGACCTGGTGACCTCGATGGCAAGTGGGAATCTCAGTGACCTTCAAACCCAGGTGTACCAGAGCATGGTGCCCCTGCTCCTGCACCTGAAGGACCAATGCCCAGCTGTCGCCATGGTCAGTGTCCTCTGTGTCAGGACAGGATGACAGGGCTTCTTAGCCAGGGGCTGGGCAAGAGGGGGAAGAGGAAGGGGCTCCCTGGGCTAGCACCAGACCACATCCCCTACACACACACACGCACACGCACACACAGGACTCTACAGTCTGTTCTGCTCACTATTGGGTCCCCAGCCCAGGCTCAGGTAGGGCTCAGTCACTCCCTGAATTTGCTGGAATGTAGACAGAACTCTCCCTGCCTCATCCTCTGCTTGTGCGGTGCAGAAGAGCTACACATGGGCATCTGGGTGGGGAGGGGGGTTACCCTAGAGCGCCGCACAGCAGACCACCTCCCATACTCACCCGAGCTGTGGTCCCTGGGATAGGGCATAGATGGGCAAATCAGGCAGTGGGTGACCCTCCTGTGGCTGTCCCCACAGCAGGCCAAGTTTGCCTTCTACCGCTGTGCTGCCCTGATGCACTGGCGGCCGCAGCACATCCTGTTCTGCACACTGGCTTGGGAGCGCAGCCTCAGTGCCCGCCACTTCCTCTGGACCTGCCTGGTGAGGGTCGGGGGTGGTGAAGCCGGGATAGCTGTATCCTGTTTGGTTTGAGGGCTTTGGAGAGGGCATGGCTGGAGATAAGTGGTCCCTCCAGGCCCAGCTCCAGACAATGACAGGTGGCTATCTTCTCACCAGATGACCCGCAGCCAGGAAGAGTTCAGCATCCACCTGGCACAGGCCCTCAAGTACCTGTACAGCTGCCACCACCACATGAAGACCTGGGCAATACTCTTCATAGGTGGGCAGAGGGAGGGCCAGGCTTGGAGACCCCCAGGCCTAACCTGGCCTCACTCACTCTGACCCACCCACCAGCCTCAGGGAAAGCAGTGGGTGAGGGGGTTTGGGGATGGGGAAGAGCAAGAGTGTTCTGGGCCCCCAAAGAGATGGGAGCCTCTACCCACTGGCCAGCTGCATCCCATTTTGCACAGGTTACACCATCTGCTACTTCCCCCAGGCCATGTCCCAGATGCTGGACAACAGGGACGTTGACCTACTGCTCCGCAGTAAGCAGCCGGCCCCAGCCCTCCCTGACCACAGCCCCCAAGTCCAGCTCAGCATCCTAAGACCATTTCAAAGATAGCAAGACTGAGGACCCCAGGAGTAGGGCTCTTCCAGCCCCCCCCCCCAGTCCAGGGCCCACCTCTGTATGTTGCCCATTCCCCTCTCCAGGCCTCAGTCATGGTTCAGAGGGTGTATGAGCTCACTTTTCAGCCCCCGCGAAACAAGAGCCCCAAAAGCTGCCTTGAGAATGGGGAAGGGAATTGTCTGGGACCTCAGTCAGCTCCCAGGGTGACTGCTCCCAGACCAGGGTCACCTCTGACTTAACCCTTCTCTCCTGAAGCTTTTGAAGGTCTCAAAAGAGACCCAGAGCCCAGCATCCAAGAATTTGCCACCAGGCAGCTCTGCTTTTTGCAGAAGGTATCAGCCAGACCCCAGAAGTGACTCCCTGCTGTCCTCCCACCCTCTCTCCCCCTCCACCTGCCCTCAAAGGCCAGCGTGGCACACAGAGCTTCCTTGCATAACTTTCCATTTGAAAGAAAGGTCTAGATAAACAAAGAAGCGTTACACCTGTTGGTTGCTCACTCTCCACCCCATGGGCCTCACCCTAGTCAAGCCAAGCCCCAGGAGATACTGCAGAAAAGATAAGCAGATGGGGGTGGGGGAGCTGTGAAGTCTGTGACAATCCTGCAGGTGGCTGTCCCTCCATTCCCAGAGATGGGGTCAACTTGATATGACCTGAGCCTGAGTCCTGGGCATGCACAGCTGCATGGAGCCATTTGTCTAGCCCCTGGCCTTCAGTTTGTCTCCAGCCTTGGATTTGGCAGTGGCTGAGGGACTGATGATGGAGACAAGCTCCCCAACCCAGCCTCCCTCCATCCTCTTCCTTCCGGTCAGAACTGTCCCTGGGAGCTGGCAGCAGGCCCAGCCTAGCCTGGGTTATTCCTCCCAGGTGCACAGGGCTGACTTTGAGCTGCATGGCCTGAGGCAAGGCCTGGGTTCTCTGGGCCTCTGATGTTCCATCTAAAATGTCATGGCTTCCTTGTGAGCCTCAGTTTTCCAAGAGTGGAGGAGGCCTTGCCTTGCCTGGGGGCCAGCGCTCATCCTGTATCACAGTAGAGAGTCTCTCAGGACCCTGCCAGACCAGCAGGTTCCCCCATAGGGCACTCCCGCAGGGTCTGCCCACTGCTCCTCCTCTCCTGGGCCCAACTGCTCTGACCACACCTGAGCATGAGGCCTGGACACCGCCCCCTACAATATCCCCCAGACTCAGTGGACAAGCCCCAGCCCTCCTTAGGCCAAGTGCCCCACCTCCCCAGCAGAATCCCAGCCCATATTTCCCAAACCCCAAGACTGTACACATCTCAGGGCAGCCACGCTGCTGGGACCCAGGCCCTGAAACTTGGAAGGAGGACTGCAAAAACACAGCAACCTCCCCCAAATGTACCATAGATGTAGTTAAGTCCGTGGGTGCGCTCAGGCAGGGGAGAGGACAAACACCCACAGACCTGGCAGACCTCCAGCCAGGAGCCTGGGCCAGCAGGCCACACCAGTCTCCTCCCTCTGTTCCTTCCAGAAGTAGAGCTGCCCAGGGGCCTTGGGGCAGTTTCACCTGTTCACATATCCCACCTGCAACCCTGACCTCATGGGCATGTCTCAGAGCCCTCCTCTGCTTCAGCCCTTGGCTGGTGACAGCAGTTTAGATCTAGCACTGGCAGGTGGCAGAACTGTCTCAGCAGGGTGGCGGTCTCCTCCGAGTGAGCTTGCTAGTTGCCCAATCGGCTGCCTTCAAGCCACCTGGAGTCCCCTGGAGTTCCTCTGAGCTTCTGGAATGTCTCACTTAGCAAAAGCTTGGGACTCTTGAGTGGGTTTGTGCAGTCAATCCTGACTGGACAAAGCCCTCAGGTTCCATGAGTCTGTCCCTCAGCTGGAAATGAGGTGGGGGAGCCACTAGCCAGGGTGTGGGGACAAGCAGGCTCTGGGAACTTGGCTTTCAGTAGGAGCTCTGTTCTGGCACCTACAGGAACAGTATTCAGCGTTAGGCCTGGCATAGCAGGCGGGATAGGGGGAGATAGGGTCTTCTCCCCGCTGCAGCGCCCTTACTGTGAGTGTAGCAGACAGGCTGAGGTGGTGGGCACCTGCCTTTGGTGGAATAAGCTCTGGGAAGGCCTCACCATGTAACCTGTGTACAAGCTTCACCCTCCAGCGAAGAGCAGACAGTGATCTCTGGGAATCCAAATGAGCCCCCAACCCCAGCTGCCCTGGGGACCCATCACAGAGTGGGTGTAGTATGAGAGGAGGGAAAGTAGGCAGGGTAGGGCCCTGGGGAGGGAATTGCCAAAGGCTGGGTAGCAGATGCAGAGGGACAGTAATCTGGGTCCCTTTCTGGGGCTGAAACACAGCCTAGGCAGTGGCCAGGAGGAAAAGTCAGAGCAGGTCTGTGGGTGGCATCCACAGGTGGTTGTCAATGCCCCAAGGCGAGAGCACTTCCAGGCAATCTACACATTCAGCCAGGCAAGCCCCGGGCCCACGCTGCCAGGGGTGCCCCCACCCCTCACACCCCTTTCCCGTACAGGCAGGCAGCGTCAGGTTAGGAACCTACTCCCAGAAGCAGGTGTGGTGTGAGCAGGCCCGTAGGCAGCCTCTCCTCACTCCGACCCTGTGACGCCTGCATCGGCCTCAGCTCCCTCCCCAGGCAGACAGCATTCACCTCCTTCTGCCCTAAGCTGCAGGTGGCCTCTGTACCTGCTGTTCACAACACTCCTTGCTGGGCCAGTTCCCTGGGCCCTCAAGGCTGACACACAGGCCCTGCTTGCTAGAGGTAGAACAGGGAGCTTCCCCTCTTTGAGGACTCAAGGCCCCAAAACTGCCACACAAACCCACCCTGACTTGTAGAGCAGCAACATTGGTGACCCAGCCTCCCCTCCTAAGTCCTGACCCCAAAACTGCAACCAGCAACCCCTTAGTGACCCAGCTCCACTCTGGTGTACCAGGGATGCAAACCTAAATCCGAGTGCAGGGCTCCAACATGGCCACCAGGGGGCATCACAGGACCACACCGGAACCCCAGCAGATGGGACACACAGGCTTGATTTCCCCAGCAGGCACCTCCCAGACCCCAAGGCCACAACCCACCCCCACCCTGCCCTGCACTCACTCTCCACACATGACCACGGTTCCCATTTTATTGCCTTTGAGCGTCCAGAGCATCTGACTGCTCCAGAATCCAATAATTTAAGGTGCCAAGAAGAGGGCAGGGTAAGGGACCACAACCAAGGGGCTGGGCCCAGTGGTTAAAAATACACCCACCACCATGTCCAGGTCAGAGAGGAGACCTGTGGTAGTGGTGGGCTTGTTGGAGGTCACTGGCAGGAGGTCCAGAGATAGGGCTGACCAGTCTCAGGGACACCATGCCCAGGAGAGGGGCACGCTAGGCCGAGACATGGAACGCATGATGACTCCTGGGACACAGGCACTGAGGCACAGGAAGACAGACCAATGGAGGTCAGCCAGGACAAGGGAGGGCAAATCACCACAGGCCCAGGCCTGGCCAAGGCCTGAGCTACATGATGCAGCATTTGGTCTTGTGTGCGTTCGGGTCTTTGAACCGCAGTCTCTGTTTGGGCCGGTATTTCTCCAGGTAGGTGAGCTGCTTGCTGTTAATGGCACCACGACGCTTCCTGGGGAGATGGGATCAGTCAGAAGGTCGCCCAGGCTCTGGCTTGGCCACTTGTCCATCCCACACCCAGGACAAATGGGCTGGGGCTGCTCCTCCTACCAACAGAACCCTTCCTGCCCTGCCTGGCACAGCCTTGGGCTGCAGGACCCCCAAGCAGAGGTGGGATGAGGGGCACCACTGACACAGAGATGACTATACCCCAGAGCCCGGAGGTAACAGTTCTAGTGTACCCACATGTACACTGGTGTGTATGCACATGTGCCCATGTATGCGAGCATGTGTGTCCTGGTATGAAGTGTTTGACAGTGTAAGTGTGTACACACTCATGTCTCTGTGTGCATGTCACCCAGGCCCCTCAGGATACTTGCAGTTGCAGGTACAACCATGTCAGGTGGCAAGCTAGGGACAAGCATGCCTTGAGGAGAAGATGGCTGAGTCCTGGCAGAGGCTGTCTCAGGACAACACAAGAGTGCACCCTCCAAGAGCATGTGTGTGTGTGTGTCAAACTTGTGCGTGTACACGCACACACACACACAGGCTGAGGGGACAGGGTCAGCCACTGTGGACCCTGCCTGGCTGAACAGGCAGATGGGAGATAGATAAGACACTGGAAGGCTTTGAGGTTCCTGCTTCCCACTGAGAGGTTGGACCATACCCAAGGCCCTCTGCACATGGCAGGGTCACCAGATGTTTTGGCTTGTATCTAAATGTTCCCCTAAAACCTCATCCACTGTGGGACTGTTCACAACTGGTCGGATCTAGGGGGCATGATACTGAGACCAAGGGTGGGTGGTACCAATTTAGCCCTCTGGTTAGAGTTAGCATAGTTCGGGCTGTGACTGAATGGATTTATTGAAAACAGAGGCCTCACCTGGGTGTGGGTGGCATCACCCAAAAGGCTTATAGCCTGGATGGGATAAAAGATGGAAGGCAGGCTGCTGCTTGCTGCCTTCTGCCTGCCACACCATGAATGGTTTTACCTCTGTGATGCCCCTCTGCCATGCCACCCAGCCTTGGAGCTGGCTGACTAGCGACTTAAACCTCTACAAACTGAGAGCTGAAATAAACCTTTCCACCTTTAACTCTGGGTATCAAACACTTTGTCTCAGCAATGAGGAAAGTAACTAAAGACACCAGAGGCATTAAGCAGATGGTATCTGCCAGGGTAGGGGGGCGGCCCCTGACCACCCCACGCAGCCTCAGGCCAAGGGAATCACGTGAGCAGAGAGGAGACCTGTGGCAGGGGTGGGGTTGCTGGAGGTTGCTGCACCAGCAGACAGGGGTGTGGGAAGAGAGGCCACAGTGAAAACCCAGGCGCCCGAGCACTCAGCCCCACAGCCGGCCACTCACTGGCGAATGAACTGGATGGCATCTTCGTACTTCATCCCACTCTCGATGAGGGCCAGGGCCACCAGGACGGGAGCCCTGCAAACAGACAGCTGGGCTGGGATCATCTGAGCCTCTGTGCCCTGGCCATCCCCTAACAGGCTCCCTACTGAGGTTCCAGGGTTTGAGGGGTTCACAGGGGCAAGACCCCCACCCACCCAGTTTCCCCAGCTCCCCTGTGAAGGGCACAGACTTGGAGGCCAGACCCATTGCCGGGTCCAGACCCTGACTCTCTCCTGTCCCTCCTGTGCAACCCAGGGGCTCTGGACTGCCTCTCTGTGCCTCATCAGTAAAATGTGTCATGGAGGGATAAACAAACTTACAACTGAAGGCCTTAGCTCAGGTCTGTCCCAGGTTAAGGACTCTTAGAACAGGCTGGCTGGGAACCCCAATCAGCTGCTGCTCTGATCAAAATAGAGGACCCCACTGCCCTGTCCTTTCAAGTAGATCCAGGCTGCTGATCCTTGTCTGAGCAGAAATCTATTCATGGCCCCCATCTATTCAGTTCACCAGGGTGCCCGTATGCCTGGGAAGGAGCACAGGAGAGCAACCACTGCAGGAGGGAATCAGGCCAGACTTTGGAAAGGACTTCCTCCCTGCCGGGCCATTCGAAGGCTTGTCAGGGAAGCCTTGACCCTGGGGAGTCAGATCTCTTGGACACTCATGTGGATGTGGCTCATGTTGGAAAGTAAGGAAGTCTGGCTACAAGATCCCAGGCTCTGAGAGAGCTCCCAGCAATAGCAGCACCCGAGGACTAGAGCCCATTCCATCCCCACCTGTGTCGATTTCCCCTGCTCACCGTCCCAGGCCTGCCACGCAGTGCACAGCCACGCAGCTGCCAGGATCATCGCAGAACTTGGCCTTTAGCAGGCTTAGCCAGTCCTCCACCACCTTGCTGGGTGGGGGTGTGCCATCATCAAATGGCCAGTCCTGTGGGTAAATCAGTCCATGAGGACCCCAACTTGTAGGGGTTGGAGCAGCCACCCTGCAACTCTGTGACTGCTGGGAGGGGAAGAGAATGCCAGGACCTAGCAAGAGGGCTGGCGGGACTGGGCACCTTGCTGTGAACAACTAATTCCTTGGTCCCACCTACTTCAGCTTCACCCAATGGAGTGCCTCACTGAATCACCCCATCCTTTCTGAGTACAAGCTCCTAGGGAGCCCAGGGGTCCTCTGCCCACCTCTACCCAGCCCTAGAAGTGGTCCCTCATGCCTGAATACCTGTGGTTGGCCTGAGGGGACCTGTCCCCTGCAGTAATGCACAAGCCTGGCACCCATGCCTGCTGTATCCCCACCCTCCAGGGCTGCCACACAGCCCAGGTGCCGCAAAGCGTAAAGACAGGTGTGTGGTTTAGGCCATGTTTCTGGGAGTTAGACTCTGTACACCAGCTGGACCCATCAGCTGGACCCACCAGTCCCCATCAGAGGTAGCTCAGGCCAGCGTGTACTGCAGGGGGACAAGACATTCACATATTGGTAAGGTGGGTGCACAAGGAACTGCTGTAGAATTGGCACTGATTGCTATTGGGGCAAAACCATATGGGCCCATGGGTGCTGCCTTAAATCTAACCCAAGTGCCTCTTGCTTCGGGGGAAGAGGAGGGGAGGCTGCCGGGGTGCCCTGCGCTAAGATGTGCTTCTGTGCCTTTGTCTCGAATCCTTCCAAGCAACTATACTTTCAGGTGAGGACCCTGAGGCTCAAAGAAGGCTGGGAGGTCCCACAGATGGAAAGAAACAATGGTGAAATTCAGCCTAGGTCTTTGTGACCCCAAAAAACAGATTCTTACACACACACGCACGCACACACACACACACACTCCAACTCCTAGGCAGTAGATGCTACACACAGTAACAGTAGTGGACAAGGCTACAGAGAATTACACACAGGCTGCCTGGGGTACAAAGCCCATGTGCCAGGGGCTGGGGGGGGCCTCATAGGGCTGGCTCGGGGGCTCCAGATACTGTGGCTCAACCCACAGGCAGATGGCCACAGAGCCACCCCATCTACCACCTAAAATGGGTCCATGGGGCCATGGGAGCCAAGGAAACAGCCCCAAGGGTCCCCTGTAACCTCCACAGAGGGCCTCCCCAGCCCGCCTGCTGCCCGGAAACAGAACCCCAGAAAAGAAGTGGTGAGAGGCTGAGACAAGGCCCCTGGGAAGGCCATGCTCCCTACCATGTGGGCTGCTAGGCTCAGGCCACCCCATGGCAAACACACCGAGCAGGCAGGTCCACATTGTTATGTGAACACCACTCCCCAAGGCACTGTCAGGTCATATAAGGAGCTGCAGGCTGCCCTATGGTTGAGATTTGGTAGCACCTGGTGGGATACAGACACACCCCACACCAACACATAAGAGGACCCAACCGTAAGAGTCATGACTTCAACCAACGAACCTGACCCCTGCCTCATGGCCCAAGTCTGAGAAAAGGGAGTTCAGGAGGGGTGACTTACTCTCCATCACATGTCCCAACCTCTGACCTCCTCCAGGTGTCCGCATACCTACGGCCCAGACACCCAAGGGACACCATGCACTGGCCTCTCGGCAAGAAATATCCACCCGCCTATGAAGCCTTACCCCCAGGGCAGCCACCGTGTCCCCTGTGCCCCTCACCACAACAGTGATGCCGTCCTTCTCCAGGGGGGCCTTGTCGTAGGTCACTTCACACACTCGCACCACTGTGGTGGCCCCATACTTCTTCAGGTCCTGGCAGGGTGTGAAGAAGGAGCAGGCTGAGCAAGGGCTGGGGGCTTAGGACCAAACCCCTAGCTAGGACATGTCCGAGTATCCTCAGGCCAAAGGCAGGATTGCATTCTCCTCGGTGCCCCCTCCAAGGCTGTGTCCCCCACTGCAAGACAGTGACTGGCAGATGGTCTTACTTGATGTCTCAGGTGCCTATTTCCAGCTACCTAAAGACAAGTAGATATCCCCAACTCTGTTCACCATCATTCACACTCAACAGCTGTGACAGCACACTGCATGCACCCCTAGCCACTGCAGGGCTCAGTACCCCAACTCTTACCAGCAGGGTCTCATTCACTACATTAAAAACCCTGGCCTCCCAGCAGGCAGGGCCTGAATGGCTCTCTGAGGGGCAGGCCCCGCAGGTAGCAGGCCTCGGAGCCAGCAGGGCAGCCTGAGCAGGGGTGCTGCACACGCACAGGGAAACCCCATGCTGACCAGCCAAAAGGTCATCAAGCTCACAGCCAGACAAGGGATATTTATACCCAAGGGCACGGGCAGGGCCAGTACCACCCCCACCTGCTCCCGGCAGATATTCTGGGAGTGGTGAGGGATCACTGAGTCCTACTGCTCATGCAATGTGGACACCAGACACAGAGAGGCCAGGACCCAACTATTCTAAGAATACAGGGAGGAAGAGGGGGTGGCCGCCTCTGAGGCCAAAGGATACCTCAGAATCCCTCTGTACCTTCGGTGGAGGAAGCTGCCATCCTGCTCAGGACTGAGCCCTGACCCTAGCCCCAGACCAAGCCATCATGCGCCAAACCCCGGTCACACTTTGGACCCTAATGCTAATCATACCCTGGACCATGAACCTGGTCCTGCACTGGTTCCCCAGTCACTCGTAGGGCTGTGTTTCCCATCCTACCCCAGGCCCTGCCATTATCTCAAGGGTCTCATCTGTGAGAGAGGACAGTTGCTCTCAGCAAGGCACTGGGCTCGGGATCTGGGGTCCAGGCTCCCTATACAGTTCCCCAGGCCCTCTCACACCCACATCCCCATTTGACTCTGACAAGTCCATCAGGGATGGCAGGCTGAGAGATGGGTCTGCAAAACGCCTCATGTAATGGATTCTGTAATTGGCCCACATACAGCTGCCAGCTCTGTAAATGGCCCTGGGTCTGCAAAAAACACTGACCACTCTAGTAGTCTGTTCCCAACACAGACCCTGCAAATATGCTGGTCACAAGTGTGGGGGCCTTGAGCAGCAGACATCTCTTCCTGCCACCCCTCGAAGGGTCATTTGTCACTCACTCCTGTGGCCAACTCAGTTCTAGCCTGGGTGTCATCCCATCACACGGAGTCCTCACCTCTCTGCCTGCCTGGCTTCACACAGGCTCAAGCCCCACTGCTCACATACTGGCCCCAGGAATTCCCCACTGGGCCCTGAGACTCCCCACTCCCAAGCCTCGCAAACATCTCCATGTGCCCCATCCAAGACCCTGTAACAGGCACCTGTGCTCAGCTGCACACGGAGAAGACAGGGCATGGACACTATACATCCCTCACTGCTCGGCCTGTAACTGCTCACCAGGCTCCCCAGGCACCCTGCCTGCTACCCACCCAGCCCCACTCACCTCCATGAAGGTGCTGAGGGTGGCATCAGTGGGGTTGTGTGTGATGAGGAAGCGCATGTTACGGTAGCTCACCTCCACCGGGGCGGGCCGGTTCATCCGCGCCATGCCTCCGGATGGCAGAGTGCAGGGCGGGAGGGGGCTGCAGAGAGGGCCTGGGACACGGCCAGAGGAGCCCCCAGCAGCCTCAGAAAACCAAGTAGAGCAATATCCTAATACTTGTCTGAGAGAAAGGATTTTTTTTTTAAACCCAACCCTACACTCTGCACAAATACTGTACAAATACTTGGAAAAGGGAAAGGAAGCCGTTCAATGTTTGTATAATTAAAAAAAAACAATCCCAACACCCCCCAGAAAGGAGCAAAACAGTCCCCCAAAGTAAGATGGGCAATTCCAAACTCCTGTCTCTCAGAGGTGACCAAGAATAAAGGGGATAACAACCACCCAAAGAACATTTAAAAACCCCAGAGTGAGTAGGTCCACCATGCAGTGTCTAAGGTGGGTCCTTCTCTGGGGACACCCTCTCAGCATTGGGGAGCAGCCCCTTTGCTCCAAGGTGGGCTCCAAACCCCCAAGGTCTGGAAGAAAACTGAACTTGAACAGAAGCAACTCTGGATGCCCTGGGGCAGAGGTCACAGTTGTGGCAGGCAGGAGGTCTCAGGTGCACAGGCCCTTGGTCACGTTACCCCATTGGGGTATGGTAAGTCCTGGAGGGGGGAAGGGGGCTCAGTCAGCAGAGCTGACCCCAGGCCTGGCAGCAGAGGCCATCAGCTGGCAAGGGCAATGGTGAGGGCCAGAGGCACGTGGCTTCCTCAGCGGCAGGCTCAGGGCAATGCTGGGCACGGCAGTGCTCAGAGCTGGCCCACAAGGGCCACTCCATAGATTGCAGGCTGGTCCTCAGCAGGTGACATCTGGGAGAGGAGAAAGAAATGAATGGCCCTCTTTCTGCCTGTCTCTCTATATGATAACCCAAGGAAGGACAGAGCCAGCCCAGGGTCCTAAGGAGAAAGGACACCAAACACAGTCACCAGGATGGGTGAGGAGGAACGCAGGAAGAGGGCACCAAACACACACACCTCCAGCATGCTGAACCCCTACAAGCAAACTCTAGGTCTACCTGCCCCCAAGACTGGCCCTGCCTGAGTCACCAGACATTCCACCCTGCACACGTACTCAGGACAGTCACTTTTCCTCAGGCTCGTTGGCCACTGAGCGACGGCACAGCTCAGATCACTCTGGACAGTCCACCCTCAGGGAAAATCTCTCAGGTGAGACCCACCCAGCTGGGAAGCACTGTAACCTTCCCCATCCTGGCCTCTGCCCCTGCCCCTGGTTACTCAGGCTGGTCAAGCAGGCAGGAAAGCCAGCCGCCTTGCCCTTTAGGAGCTCAGAGTGGAACAGCTGCCAGGCACATGTCAGGGTGGTGACAGCACAGGTGGCCTGGAGTGAGGTCTATCCATGATAGAGCCTTGAGGAAGGACACCACTTGGAGTCATAAAGTCAAGCCTCGGTACCTGCACCCCTTCCCTCTCCTCAGCCAAAGGGCTCTGAAAGCCCCAGCTCTGAAAGGAGCATCAGCCCCCTCCTACATCCAGAGGGGTCAGGAGACCCTGGGCATGTGACTGGCCTCTCGGGGCCTCTGTTTCCCTATCTGCACAACAAAGAAACACAAAAGATGCTTCCAGGGTCCCTCCACTGTGAGTCGGTGGTCAGCAGACCTTCCAGTCCCATGGATTCACCCCAACCCCCATTTCCCGTAAGTCCTGTGTGTCCATACCTCACCTCCTCTACCCAAGGAAAAGACACCTCACAGGTGAGGTGAGGGCCAAGACTTTCTTGGCAGTCTTCCTTCCCTCCCATGCCTGCCACCTCTGACCTCTTTCCCTGCCCCAGTGACCTTTGCTCCAGCTGCCCATCAGGCAGCTGGGGCCCCAGAGCCACAGCCAGGGTAAGGAAGAGTCATGGTGGGACCCTAGACTCAGAGGCACCACTGCTAGACTTGAGCCGTGGACACAGGCCCACTGTCCCAGCTCTGGCTGTGCAGGGAGGTAGGGACTCTTCAGCCTGCCCTCCACACCACGGCAGGCTCAGTACTCTCAGGCTGTGGGCAGGAGTTGCATTCACATCCCAGCTTCAACCTCCAGAAGGGGAACACCCGCAAGAGGGAAAGGAAGAGGGAAGGGGTCTTGCCTCTGGTTTAGCAACCCATGTGCCCACTCAGCAGAGCAACCACCCGATGCTCTGAGGGAAGCCAGCGGTGCTGACAGCACACAAATACCTGGGGGCCTCCTGGGACTAGTGTGCATGTGCGTGTGTGTGTGTGTGTGTGTGTGCGCGTGCACGCACGAGTTACACTCCTGTTTATAAAAGTAAAGGAGGGAAAAGGCCCAAGATGGCATAGGACTCCGGAGTCTCTCCTGAGAGGCTGACGCCATCATCCACAGGGGCTGAGGACCTGATAAACCAGGGTCACAACACATGGCCTGCTCTGCTACCCAGTACCGGAGGACAGTGCCTCGTGACTCTCGAGAGCTGCCAGGCAGAGGGGGCCTGAGTCACCCCCATACTGCTCTCATGGGAGCCCAAAGTTGTCAGAAGCCTGTGACGCACTGGGCTGGTTAGACTGGGCTGGGTCTGAGCAGGCATCAGAGCCTGGGCCAGACCAGGCCTAGGCTGGCCCAGCAGAGCTGGTGTTTCGCCACTTCCCACCACTCGCCGCCGCTGCAGTCTGGGCCCGCACCCCAGGACAGCAAAGCAGGGACGTGAGGCCCTCCTACCCCAGGAACCCCATGTGGCCCAACTCTACCTGTTGCTGGCCTAGGGAAGAGACCCTCTCTCTAATACACATGCCCAGGTGAAGTCACCAAGGCACCCAGAAATGAAGGACCAAGAGACTCCAGCTGCAGGGGCAGGGGCCAGAATGCTGCCATCAGAGCCCCACCCCCACCCCCAGGTAAGGCTGACCCAAGACCTGGGTCCCCACCTGCCACTCCCAATCCCATTAACTCCAGGCTTCCCCGCCCCCACCCTAGGTAGTGAGCACTCCCCGGGGCCCAACGCTAGACTGTCCACCTGTAAAGCAGGCACAGCCCACCTGGTCCCTCTGCTGTGAGCCTTTGCTGGCCGGTCACCGTGCCCACCACCTGTGCCACCCTACTGGACTTAAGCTCCTCCTCCCCTCTGGCCCTCCCCTTCCTGGGATCCTGGCCCAGCCTCCTCTGGCCAGTGCCCCGGCCCTCTGCTTTCTGCAGAACCGCTCCTTTTCAAAACCCTTTAAGGGAGGCCCATCTTGGTCCCTTTGCCAGAAGAGGAAACAGGCCAGGGAGAGGCAGAAAGACACTGTCTGGTCCTCAGCCAGACCCGGCTCCTGCTGAGTGGATTTTCTCAGCCTCAAGTCTAAGGCGGTAGGAACAACATTGAATCGCAGCGTTAAGAAAAGGAGACCGAGGTTCAGGAAAGCACAGTTAATTAAGGAGTTTGAATCAACCGGACTTCAGAAAGGAAGGGGTCCTTCCGAACACGGACCCACTACTGACACCCGAGGAAGTGTCTGGAGGATTAGGCTCGGTGTTTCCCGCAAGAGGCAGGACGGAGACAGTGGGCCGGGCGCCCCAAAGGCCGCTGGGGTTATGAATGTGGTGAGGGGCATTAGCGGGCGCGTCCCACCCGCTCACCAGGGTGCCACCTCCCCGGGGCAGGGCGCGGGGCCGGGGTCCCCAGGGTCTCGCCCGCTCCCCTCCCGGCTCACCCGCGCCCGAGGCTCGCCCGCCGCCGCCTCCATGCGCCCGCCCGGCGGGCCGCGCTGCGCCCGAGACCGGGGCGCGCCCTCCCGCAGCGCCGGCTCTGCCGCTCCGGCCCGGCTGGCTATTTATAGCGCCCGGCGTCACGTGGGGGGCGGTGACCGGCGGGCAACCGGGAGAGCGGGCTCCGCACCTGCCGCCTAAAGATAGCCGCGCCCGGCCCGCGGGAAACAAAGGGCGGCGGCGGGCTGCGGGGAAGGAAGCCCGGCGGGCGCAGGAAGGGGAGCGGCCGCCGCCGCCGCGGCGCGCTGACCACCCGGCCCACTGCCGGCCGGCCGAGCGGAAGGAAGGTTCCCGCCCCGGAGAGGAGGGCGGCAAGCGGCCATGCAGCCCAGCGAGCTCGGGGTCGCCCAGCCCCGCAGTCCCCTACCCCCTCGTCAGCCCATCAGCAAGAATGCCTCCGTTTTCCCAGCGGCACAGGCCGCCCTGCTGTCTCTTCCCCTGAGACACTCCTGTGGGTGGCTGCTCTCATCCCGTCAGCAGACAGCTGGGGAAACTGAGGCACTGGCGTTGCAGTATCATGCAGGAGTCCTCTCAGGAGCTGCCGCCACACTCCTCCACGCGCACTGCCCCATCCCACAAAGCCTTCCAGGACACCCCCAAACGACCCTCTCCTGGTTCCTGATATCCCCCACCAGCAGTGCTCACAGTTAGTGTTCCCAGAACGCAGGTCCAAGAACTCACATGCTCCCCAGAAGGCAAGCTCCAGTGGGACCTGGTGTAACTGTCACCTCCACACCTGCTCTGGCCGCAGAGGCCCTGAGTGGGGTGCCCAGGACTCTTAGAGCTCCTTGTTTACTGGGTCCCCTGAGGCCTCGCCTTGCTGGGAACTTAGCTCTGAGCCCAGCTCTCAGTCAGACAGCCTGGCCCCTGCAATCAGCGGTCAGCACAAGGAGGGGGTTGACCAAGAAAGCTGGCCAGAGGCCCAGCAGGGAATGTGCCCCCCCACTCTCCCCTAGAGAGCACCCTGGTTAGCCCAACCTGGCACAGCCATGTGGTCTTCCCTTACCTTCAGCCACCCCCCAGAGAACTCACAGGGCTTCACACCTCCAAGCCAGGGGCCCTGGAACCGGTAAAAGTGCTCCTAGCAAGGCCCTACTGCGGCAGTCAGCACTGAGGCAGGCCTTGGCTCTTACCTCTTACAGCAGCTTCTCTGTGAGGCCGAGGAGTGGATGGATCAGCACTGGCACTCACTACCCCTCCGCTCTCCTCCTGGATGACCCTGGTGGGACACCGTGCAGACAGGCTGCTTCCGCACGGACCAGACAGCAATCTCAGTCACACTGTGCTGATACAATGCAGAGCAGGACCTAACAGTGCATGTCTACCGCTGCAGTACTCTGGGAGGCTGAGATAGGAAGACCGCCAAGTTCAGGCCCAGCCTGAGCTACTTAGTGAATGAGTGAGACCCTGTCTCAAAATAAAAGTTAATTTAAAAGGGCTAAGGATATAGCTGAGTGAAAAGACCTTGAGTTCCACAAAGTACCATCACAGAGAGAGAGAGAGAGAGAGAGAGAGAGAGAGAGAGAGAGAGAGAGAAGGGAAGGGAAGGGAAGGGAAGGGAAGGAAAGGAAAGAAGAAAAGGCAGACAGGAAGGAAGGAAGGAAATCATAGCAGCTCAGAGAAACCAACAGTGTATCCCTGTCACCCAGCGAAGAACAGAAGAGCCATAGCTAGAGATAGATCTGCTGAGCCCCAGGGACCCAGCTTCCTACCCTAGCCCCTTTGCCACCCAGCCTCAGTTTTCTCACCCATAAAAGGGGTCCTTAGTGAGAGTTCTGGGACTTGGGAAGTTCTAGGACCTGGGACCAAGTGCCCGCCATGCTGTGGGGGTTGTGCACATGGTCCACGTGCCTCCTCACCCCCATTTTGGGCCCACTCCCTTGCCTGGGCCCTCTGGCCAAGCTTGGGGGCACCTGCTACAGCTGGCGCAGCCCCCAGCCTTTCAGAGAAATCTATTTATACCACAGCCGAAGTGGTTCCTGGAGCCCTGCCAGAGCTTGCTAGGGTCAGGGGGAGCCAGAGTGCCAAGCCCACACCACTCCCCCAGGACATCACCCCTAGCCCTCATGCCCCTGCCCCAAAGCTCCAAAGGAGACCGGGTACTTTGCCCTTCCCCTTCCCTGTGCTGTCTCCTCTCCCCTGGGCCACATGCCCTTCAGAGCAGCAAGTCCCAGCCGCAGGGAAGGTATCCTAACATGGGGAGGATGAAAACTGTGGCTCTACCCACCTCCCACACAGGCACCAAGAGCGCCCCACTTGTTTGTGGAAAGAACAAATGATCCAAGGTTCTGGGCAGAGGTCCAGATTTGAGAAACATCCAGAACCCACAATGGGATCTCAGACTTTGATGCCTGGAGGAACCCCAAAGGGCACCCACTCCATCCCGTCCTCAGCTAGATCACACACCTCCAGTGATCACTGCTCATCAGCAAGCTTGTGCTTTCTGCCTTCAGTAACACCCCAAGTTATAAGTCCCTTTCTCTAGGGCTCTCAGGCAACCTATGGCTGGGGTGGGATCAGCATAGAAGACTCTAAGCGGAAATCCCAGGCAGTAGGTGAGCTGGAAGAGACAGCCAAAGGGTCGGCGGGTTAGTCCTGACCCGTTGGGTCGCATCATTCAGGTACAATCTGGAGCTAGCACTAGCCCTGCCTGCACTCGAAGTGTATAAAGGAGTTTATAAATGGAGATGTTTCCACAGAGGGAAGCCACCTTCCAAGGAGGAGCCAGCCCTAAGCTGGTCACGGGGCCTGGCTGTGCCCTGGAAGCAGAGGTGTTGGGAACAAGCCTTGGTTATGCCACGTGGCAACTGTTTTCCCCGCTGAGGACCTTGAGACGGAGGTGCTGGCTGCGGGGTGCTCCGCTCAGGCAGCCCTCCCCACACACATCTGCCAGCGCTCTACGGGGCATGGTACCAGCTTGCCAAACCTCGCCTCCCAAAACCACCCTCACCTACCCACTTCACATCACAAAAGATACCGATAATTATTTTAAAAGACTCTAGTTGATATGGAAAGAAGAGACTCAACTACAAATAGTAACACCAAAAATAGATAAGAACAAAATTATAACAAACAAAACATAACAAATGATTTTGCTAAGAAAAAAATACTTTTATTATAAAAAAAAAAGCCTTACTCTGTCCCAAATGGTGCCCTAGAAAAACTATACCAGGAGCATGGAGTACCAGATAAACTTGATGTCCTTTGAAAAGTACTTACTGCACAGTATGAGTGGCAGTATACTCTGATTATATAACACCACCCATGTGCTGATCGACGGTGTCTCACGATGGTAGAAAGCAGTACTGGAACAGTAAGAGGAAAACAGTGTAAGTCAGGAAAAGTAAGTTTTCTAACCCTAGTCAGTACTTCTGGACTGGAGACCGCCTTTAGTCGCTTATACAAAGCAACACGAAAGAATGGAGAATTATGTGAAGGGAAGAGAGCGAAGCTGCCCATATGGGAAGCCACCAACACCCCCTGGGTAGGCTGTCACTCACTGCAGACCAGACAGCTATGGTTTCTTCCAGGAGCCAATGGGAAGATGGACACTAGCATCATGGCTGAGGTCATCTTGGGCTGTCATTAAGCCAGCGAAGGGCATTGGGGCAGGCAGCTGGGTGCCACTCCCAGGTACCATGCTTCTGGAACATGTGAGGACTCAAACCATACTAGGACTAGAATCCTGAGCCTCCTAGGCTTCAACTACACAGCCGAGCCTGAACCCTAGCAGGTGCTTCATCCACCCAGGATGACCCATCCTGGCACATTGAGTCTGCCCTTTGCCCCCTCCCGGGCTCAGCATCTGCAGGCATCTCCTGTTCCCTGCATCTCCCTGTGGTCTCCCCTACTCCCATCCCAGACTTCAGACTCCCACTGAGGGGGACAGGACCCAGCAGTCAATCACCGCCTCAGTCATCTCATCTGACCAGTATGTGTGGGCACCTTCAGGCGCTGGATGCTGGGCAGGGTTGACAGATGTCAGGGAAGAAATGGACAGAGCAAGCAGCCTCCCAGACTGGCTCCCAGAGCCCTGTCACATTCACTCATGTGTCATTCTCCCACTCTCCCACACACATGTTTCCACCAGAGACCAAAGACCCAGAAGCCCCAGTTTACATGAGCCCAGGCAGATGGGCCTGAATCCTGGTGCTCTATTCCAAACCTGGTTCCTTTTCTTCTCACCCAATGCATCATGCATACCTCTTCTGCCCAGAGTCCAGACCCTGGCAGGTTCCAAACACACAGTGAGACCTGCGGGTTAGCCAGATCAGATGGCAGGAACCATGAGACAGATAACCAGCCACTGAACCCAGGAGCCTCTCAGGGACTCCTGATTGTACACAATTGGGACCAAACTAAAACCCAAAATACTTTAGAATCTCACAGGAGCGATTACACACAAGATAACAGCAGATGACCATCTAAGCTGCCTCAAAGTAATTATAACCATTCATAATAGTAGCCATTGATAGAGCACCCATTTCTCAACAGAGCCCAAAGTCTACAGGGCCAGCAGGTCCTAGGGCTCCTCTATTCACTAGCTGGGGATGCAAGTCTGGCTCTGAAGTTCCACTGAATTGTTCTGTGCAGTAGGGTTCACCATCCTCACAGTGCTGCTTACAGCAGGGGTCAGGGTCAGGGCCAAAGTCAGGGGAGGCAAGGAGGCCACTGCCCTGCTGCTGAGGGCCTCAAATTCTTCTCACTTAATGGCCATGCCAACCTCAACTCCAGGCCAGTTCAGTCTACAGAATCCCAAGGGCACCTGTGGGCCAGGTGATCCAAGACAGCCCTGAGCTCTCAGCTATCCTAAAGTCAAAGTGGACAGCACCTTCTTTGGGAAAAGGACCAGTGAGAATGGCTAAATCACCCAGGCACTGTATGATGACCTCGTTTAACAAAATAGGATATAGGCAGAGCAGTCAGAAACTATCCTAGTGACAGAAATCAGGCTGGTCCCCACCCACTAGACCCCAGTCCCTGTACTGTTCCTGATGGCAGGCCTTCCCACCTTCCCATGGCACAGCCAGGGAAGTACCCAGGAGTCACTGTCTTCAGCAGAGGACATACTACCAGCCTATCCGAAGACTGGGCACCACACCGTGGGGAGGTTTACACATCACCATGTTCAAAGGACCAGAGGAAAGCAGAGGTTCCTGTTCCTTCCTGTCTGAATTCTGGAGGGAGAAGCTTCCACTCTGGCCTCCAGGGATGGGCTCTTGCCCTACCAACTCTTTGACAGTCCTGAGACTCCCAGCTGCATGGGCCTGTCCTTTGTGGCACCACCTCTCTGGGGTCTGCCTCAGTGCCACCTAGGCTGGCAACACTCACAGGCACCCTGGACCTCTCTCTGTGTTCCAGCCCTTGTCCACCTGCAGGTCACAGGCCTGGTGGGAATTAGAGAAAGACTGGGGTGGGGGAGCTCTGGCTTGCAGTTGCCCAAGCAGGTTGGTATACAGGGTCTTAGACTTTATGGACACCTTGGCCAAGTGACAGAGCCTCCGCCATGTGGGGCAGGACACAGGCAGAGAAATGACAGTCCCTTGGATCCTGTGATGGTATGATTACATGTGGACTTCAGCTGGGGGTGGGCAGCCTGATCGCACCAAACACAGAGCCAGTCCCAGTGACTGTACTTACCTACTAAGACCCTGTCACCCTGACAGGCAGAAGCTGGCTGTTCTAGAGCTGGCTGTGGGCTCCAGGCATTCAGTGCATGCCAGGACCCACACTTCCTCCACTGCAAAGCAGCAGGAGAATTCTGTAAGCACTGCTCCCCCTTCCTCCCTGACTTTGCACAGGTCCCTAGCCATGCTCACCCAATTCCTGCCAGGTACCAACACAGTTCCTTCCTGATGTGAAACCCACCAGGAGGTAATGGTGGTCCTGGCTGCAGTGCCCAGTTATATGACCATCCTGATATGAGAGGTCCTGTGGGGGTATCTCAGGATGACCAGTCTTCAGATCTGTGCCTCCTCAGGACAGAGGGGCCGCTAAGAAGCCCATGTTTATCTCTGTTCCCTAAAGAGAGTTACAGGGCTACTCCTAGCCTAGGTGAGACCCCTCAACCCTGCTATCCCTGACCTGGTACACTCATTCTCGGTCTGCCTCCCTACAGGCTTCCAGCCCTCTACCACCCTACCACCCCACCCTAGACAGAGGCTTTTCCCAAGAGCCCATGCGCCAGACTCCCTGTACCTTTCCTAGCGCTCAAAGGATCCCTTATCACCTAGGCCACCTACCACTTCTGCACCCAAGGCACCCAGTGTGGTCCACTGGCTCCTGCTGGGCCTCTGTCTGCCCTTTTTCTTCCCCACTGCCACTTCTCCCAACCCAGCTGTACCTGAGCCTCCCCACCCCCTGCCACCTTCCCTCTATGGAACAGTCCTGGAGGCCAGGACCATCTAGATCATCTACCAGTCTGGGCTCCCATAGTGAAATCACAAGTCACATTTGTCTCTTCCCACTGGAGGTGTCACACCTCCAAGGATCACAGCACACAAATGCACTGGACAGTGGGGGACAGGTCAGCCCCATACATCAGGCCAGTTCATGGCTCAAAAAAGACCCCATCCACTGGTTATTGCTCAAATCCCCAAATCCCAGTGTGACTAAGAGCCCAGCATGGACACAGGCCAGTAGGGAGCTCTGTGTGCACACACATGCCACCCACAGAGGGGACCAAATCAGTCCTTGAACCAGCCTGGCCCACGAGGCCTACCAGAGGCTCCAGGGGCCCTGCATGCCCTCAGGTCCCTCATCTCTCTTTTCTCTTGCCTGCCTCCCCAACATGAGATGGGTGAGCCACCTTTCTGAGGGCCAAGATTCTGCCTGGCACCTGGGAGGTGGGAGTGGTTGGCAGACCCCCACTGCAGGCGTGGATCTGCTACCACTCCTCCCCAGGGCAGCCCAGCCTGGTCCTGCATGGACAATCTGCACCTATCAGTGCTTTCAAAACTGCACCTTTGCTGAGTGTGCTGGTACATGCCTGTCATCCCAGCTACTCAGGAGGCTAAGGCAAAATAATGACATGTTCCAGACCAGTCTGGGCAACTTAGCAAGATCTTGTCTCAAAAAAAAAAAAAACAAGTTTTTTTTAAAGTGCTGGCCATATAGCTCAGTGGTAAAGCCAAGTGTAAGGTCCTCAGTTCAATCTCCCATACTGCAAGCCCATGCGCACACACACATACACACACACACACTCACACACACACACACTCACACCTGGCCCCTTGGACACAAGTGGGTTCCCAGGCCACATCCTGATGAGGGCCCATCTGTATCTATATATGGCCAGGCTAGCCCTGCAGGGAGCTGAGTTTCACAGGCCATGGTACCTGCTGTCTGCAGTTCAGCCTCCAGGATATAGAGCTTGGGATTCCAGTTATGGGATGCTGGCAGCAGCTTCCAGTTATGAGCAGGGAATTCTAGGATATAGGGTGTCAAGTGAGGAATTTTGTGCCTCTAGGATCTAGATGGAGGAAGCAGGCTCTGCCTTGAAAGCTGGCCCTGGCCTTGGCATTAACCTAAATGTCCAAGGTCCTGGTGCTTTCTCTCTGGGCCCCATCAGGCTGGCGCCAACTCCTGGCACTGCGCCACTCAATCTCCAAGGTTCCAAAAGGCCAGTTCCCAGAAGAGGGCATGGTATCTCAGAGGGCAGAGTTTCACATACCCGCTTGGAGTTTAATGAGCCCCAACAGGGACCTGCTCCCAGCTCCACCAAAGCCCCTACCAATAGGGCAGAGGCTAAAAGGAGACCCCGATCCTGGTCTCCCCCAGCTCTCCAAGTGCCACTGCCTACCCATCTGTGTCCCATACATAGGAACTGCCAGTGGACCTTACCAGCCACAATGATCCTCAGGGCAGAAAGCAGGCCTACAGGCCGAGGCCTGAGAGAACTAGTGGGCTCTGTGTCCAACAGTCCCTCTTGTTGGCCAAGTAAGGCCACCAGCAAAGCCTTACCCATCCAAGGCCCTGAGAGTAGGTAGATAATCTGGCACTCAACAGTGCCTGGCATGGCCTCCACCCCAGATGCTGCCATGCACTGAGAAAGCCCTGTATGCTCCAGACCCTTCCAGGTGAATCATGAGCCCAATGTGGGGCCACCCCCAAGAAGAACACAGAGATTCACCTCATAGTAATGACATGGGTGTTACAGTGCCCCAAAAGGACCATGATACACTGTGGGTTCACAGCAAGCCCACTCTGCAGAAAGGACACAGAATTCGGCTGGATTCCACACACCCACCGGGTGGAACCAGGCCAGCAGCCCACAGCTTCTATCCATGGAGGAGTGGCATAGCTCCTTCTCAGTGTCCCTGGAAAACAGAGGGGCCAGGGCACTGGAGGGACATCAGCTTGCAGCCAGCACCAGGCAGGCCATGCAGCACCTCCCTGAGGCTCAGCTCCAAACCTGGGAATAGCATCAGACCCCCCCCCAGGACAGCTCTGCCCTTGAGTGCGGAACCAAGCTCCCTCCCCTCCTCCAGCTACCCTTGTTCCTTCCCTGTCTTTCCATGGCAGGATCCTGTCAGTGGGCTGTCCAAGAAGCTGTGGTCCCTTGGGGTCACCATGTTCACTCACTACAGCCAGAAGTCCTAAGTTAGCCCTCTGTGCCCATGTCACATGCCAACGCCAGCCTGGGCCACCCTATGCCACCAGACTTGATGCCCAGCCCAGTCAGAACTCAGGTGTATGAGCTGTCCTTAGCCAAAGTTCACTATCAGCCACTGCCCAGATCACAACCATCTGCTCTATGATGTCCCTGCCCTAAGCCCATTGTCCACTCCTGTGGAATGGGAGGAGGCCAAAGACTTCTCTGTGTGGTGGCCTCCTCGTACACTGTCCTAAGCACCACCTTCTGTTCATCTTCAAAGCAGCCTGGAAGGTACTTACCTCCCCATTTTATGGAAGCAGAAACTGAGGCTCAGGCAACTCTGAGGGGCTGAAACAAGAGTCAGAGCCCACCTGGTGTGAATGCTTTCTGTGCATTTTCTCCATAAAACAGCTGGACTCTCCAAGCCAGCCCAGGCCTCAGGGGAGGCCATAACCCAGCATCTGCCCCAGCTCGCATGTTCCCCTTCCCCAGTCTCGCCTGGAACCCAGGCCTCTGGGTCAGACTGCAGGACAGGGGCTCAAGATCACGGAAGGAGCCAGGGCAACTGGCCAAGGCCCTATGAATGCACGTCAGAGGGCCTGGCGGGTCTGCGGGAAAGAGCCCTGACCTGGCCTCGGGAGGCCACATCCAAAATAGTCGGCCACGCACGGTGAGAGGACTCAGCCGGGTGCACGTAGGCTTCCCAGCTCTGGGCACTGCCAGACTGTCAGTGGAAGGTCACAGTTATTTCTGGGCTGGCCTGGTGGCAAGGAACAACCCTGGTACCCCTAAAGAGCTGGCGAATGAAGGGAAACCAGAGAGGGACACACAATGGAGGGTTCATGCAGCCATAGTTCCTGAGATGCTGAGATCCACTCTTCTTGTGGCCTGTCACCCCTTGGTCCTCCCTTTCCAAAAGGCACTGGACTGTGTGTTAGTGACAAGCTCTTTAATGGTGCTTTCAGACTGTTAATTGTGCAAACACGTGTGCTGGCACCTGGGCAACACAGCAGCAGACCCAGTCCTGGAATAATAGATTGGCAGGTGGCAGGAATGCCACCCAGTCACTGTGTGCACAAACAAGTACCCCATGCCTCCCCAGTTTCTCAGATACAGACTCAGGAAGCCCAAGTTCCCAGAGAAGCCAGCACAGAGCCTGCATGTGTAGCCTCCACCCAGGTGCCACCATCCTCCCATCTGTCACACAGGAACTAGGCTGAGTAGCCTGGGACTGTTCCCACAGCCTTATGGCAGATACCTAGCTTCAACCCAAGGCAGCAGGTTCCCCACAGCTGGAAGAAGTGCTGAAGGCTCCTTCCCATTGCCTGGCCAGGCTTGCTCCCATGTCTATCTCACACCTCAATCAGCTCATGACTGCTGTTCTCAGAGCCCACCCTTCACAGAGTGTCAGCAGTTTAGGAGTCTGCCTGGTCCCCTCCTGGTCCCCCCATGCAAACAGTGCAACGTTGGGCTCTGTGCTTACATATGTTCTCATATGTAACATAGATTCTTCAGAAGCCCATCCTTTGGGAAAGCCTTCCACGGTGTCCTTCGGGAATCTGCAGTGACATTTCCTATCTCAAGAGGCCTTGCCATAGTCCCTGAAACCCTCTGGCTGTCTTGCCACCCCCAGGGCTCTGAGAAGACACTGAAGTCTGGGAGGATTCACACTGAGTGGTCTCATGTGGGAGGATGGTCTGCCGGAGGCCCCTTGGGATGCTCAGGTAGATTAGGTTTAGGGGCTTCTTTCCCAAAATGACCCGTCAGAGCCCGTATTCCAGACATGGGATCTCAGGGAAAGTAAGGCACTAGCGCAAACACCTCACAGAGCTCCCCCTCAGCAATGCCAGCCTGGGCCACCCTATGCCACCAGACTTGATGTCAAGCCCAAACAGGCGGCAGGAAAGCACCAGTCACATCTTACCCTCTGTCCCTGTCATCCCTCACCAGCTGCCAAAGCTATCATACCTGGCTTCCCAGATGACAGCAGGTCACTGAGAAAGACCTGAGGGGAGGGCGTCTGAATGAAGGGTGCTGGCATCCAGGCAACCTGTGTCACTCCACCCAGCTCTCCAGAGAGAAAGGGAAACCCTGTTTCCTAGCATCTGAGGACCAATCCAGGCTGAGAGGAGGGCTTCTCAGTGAAGTACCAGAAACCTATAGGTACTTCAGGAAACGGCCGGCTCAGAGGATGCCCTTCTGCACAGGGACATCCCTTAATGCCTTCTCTGGCATCGTGTAGGCATTCAGCAGGGGTAGACAAGAGGGTCAGATGACCACTGGGCCTGAGGCAGAAGTGGTGGCACCCTGCCCCCAGCCCAGGGTGCCACCACAAAAGTATTCCAGTCTCCCCGGTATCCCCAGGGCAGAGGGAGCTCTCTGAAGAGCTGCTTCAAGGATGGTCCCCTGGCTGGGAACTTTGCCCCACTTGGCAGTGCTGCAGTCAGGCCATTCACATGGGTCAGACAGACACAGAGGCTCCCAGGCCTTCTCCGGCATGACCAGGCGAGGACTCAGGAGGGCAGTGCTGGTCAGTGCCTTGGGGACTGGGAAGCCCGTGGCTGCACTTCCTTCACAGCCAGACTCTGGGGATGTGCAGGGAACCCAGCAGTGAGAAGCAGATATCCCACAGAGCACTGGGAAAAAGCAGGAAACAGGTCACCCCCAAGGGTGCAAAGGGGGAGATGGAGCACTGCATAGCGGCCCCCCTGCCTCCACTCGCCCGTCTCCTCTCACCCACGGCATCATTCTGCAAAGGTAAGAGAGGCTCTGTCCAGAATCCAGCACTCACAGAGTTCCCATGGGTCCCCAGCCCCCACAAGCACTGGCACACGCTTCTCCAGAGGCTGAGAAGTCCTCATGCGCCTTGGCAGAGCCAAGGTAGAGCCAAGGCATGCGAATCCTGAGTCCCCAGCCTCTGAGCCCCACTTGGCCAGCCCCAGGAGGGACCGTTTAATGCTTTGTCATTGAGACCCAACTCCTGTCCCATTTGAAAGTGGGACACAAATCCATATGTGTTAGTAGATCCAGTGTCCTACTATCATCACCACTAATTCAGAAATATCTTCATAACTTCAAAAGAGACCCCAAGTCCAAGAGCAGTCACCTGTCCCTTTGCCAACCCTGGGTCTACCTCAGTGTCAGAGATTGGCCTGTTGTGGATATTCTGGTATAAATGAGACAGAAACCTGGATATCAGTGACTGTTTCCTCCAGTGTGATGTCTCCGAGGCTCTCTCCAAGTACACTGGGGACTTTTGCTGGTTGAACGAGGTCTGTTGTAGGGAGATGCCACATTCTGCTTATCTGTGCCTCGGGTGAAGGACATCAGGATTGATCTTCTGGTTTTAATTCTACCCTCAGGGACTGAGCCAGGGGTTGGGAAGGGAGGCAGGCAATCTTCCTACACACACACACACACACACACACACACACACACGCATGCAAGTATGTACTGTCCCTTCTGCAGAGACCCTGGGCTGAGGAGAACTGGGGCACAGGAGAGAGGCCAGGAGCTGGGCCAGCAGAGTCCGGGCAGAGTGTGAATGGGCAACACAAGGAAGGACAGCAGAACCCTGCCCACACCTGGGGCATCTGGCCAGCCCCACTGTGCCTGGCAGACCATGCAGGCGACTGAGGGAAGGTGGCTACCAGTGCTAGGTAGGGGTGCTAGGAAAGTCTGGGACAGAGGTCCCAGAGGCAGGTAAGGGGTCCCAGACAGGATGGGCAATAGGGGCCCCATAAGGACCTGACCCCCTTCTCCTGGGGACCCGTAAGATGAAGGCAGCCTCAGAAATGGGCCTTCAGAAGTGGGAAGGACTAGCTAAGAGTGAAATGCACCCTGAAGCACACAGAGAGCACGGGGCAAGGTGTTTTGTAACTTGAGTGATGGAACCAACAGGAGGTAGAGCTGGTGCCCAGGGAGACTTAGATCTTAATTCAAGTGCTGGATTAAGATGAGAAAGAAGATATGGACATGGTCATGTCCACTCTGACTTCAATGAGTCCAGCCCATCTGGTCTCCAACAGTGGGGTACATCCCTACAGAGCTGGGTCACCCCTGGTAGCTCTGCTGGATAGCACCCAACAGGACACTAAAGGACACCATCCCCTCTTGCTTCAGTAAATCCAGTGGAGTAGAGTAAGAGGCTGGCATTCCAGGCAAGGGTACAGCCAGAGCAAAAACGCAGGGCAGGAAAGCCACAGCAAGAGGCAGAGAGGCCTTCAGTTCAGCCAGGTCTCCACAGTCCTGAGTCTGGTCTCATAACAGTGTCAAGGACACAGTGAGGACATGGAAGTCCCCAGAAGCCCCACATAGTGGCAGGAGAGTAGCTGGGGGCAGATGCTGGCATCTGTGCTCAGAACAGGATGATGTAGGGTGACCAGGCCCCTGGGGGTGCCCATCCAGAGCCAGACCCCGGCATCCTAGGTATTCCCACCGCACTCCACCTACGTCTAGCTCCCACCTGCTGACACAACCTCTGCTCAAACCTTCCCCTCATCACTCAAAAGGGTCTAAATCCAGACCACTTAGAGGCATACTGTTCCCCACTCCTTTGCCCTCTGACCTCCTATGACACCTCACTTCTGACTGTACCAGCCTCACCTGCCCCCCAGCTGTCCTTGTGAAGCACAATCCTGCCTTTTGGCCTTTATGCAGCAGTACCATTGGCCAACCACTCTTTCCCCAGCTCAGCCTCCTCTATCATTCAGACATTAGGCTGTATGTCTTCCCAGGCCACACGCTAACCACCACCAGGACCCAAACCAGGAGCCACTCACCTGATAACACCTCCCCTTGGCATTCTCTGTCTCCCTCCCTGCATCTGCTGAAGTGCTGCCTTTTACTGCTTGGTTCTTGGTAGGCACCACATACAGAAGATGTCCAATAGATGTCTGAATGCATTTAACTACCCCTTGAGAGGGCAGTACAGCAGGGAGAGTCACACTTAATTGGGAGATGGGGACAGTGGGGATCAGGCCTGGTCAGGATCTTGCTGCCAAGAAGGGTGACCAAGGACCCACTGATAAGCCTGCCCCTCTTACCCAGGCTCCCTGGGCCTGGGGCCAGTTCTGTTACACCGTGAGCAGGGCCCTTTGGGATTGGACCCAAACTCACCACTCAGAGCATCATGGGAAAGCAAGCACTGGGGTGCCCAGCCAAGGTCATCTAAGGACTCCCCAAAGAAGGCAGGACTCATTCAGAAAGAACTGGGGTTACCTCTGCATTGGGCCACAGAGCCAGGAGGCTGGGCGGCTGGGATGGGGAACTCAAGATCCACACACAGATGCAGCTGTTTCTTCAGTGGACCCTAAAGAGTCTCTGGCAATCACAGATGTGGCCAGTAGAAGGGAGCTTGCCCATTCCCCTGGGTACCCCCAAACCACTGATTGCTGGTGACCTGTCTGTTCCCCCTTGAGGACTATAAGCAGCAGACAGGGTGTTGGCTGATGCATCCTGGGGTCTCCAGCTGCAGGCGCAGGGTCAGCCCTACTGATGGAACCAGGATTTCTGCAACTGCTATTACTTCTCAGAGACTTCTGGCAGTATAGACAGTCAGCATTCAGCAGGCGCTGCCAGTAGTGAGGGTCTCACTGGCGCTTCCTGGGTACCTGGTCTCCTCATGTGCTTTGTTTACGAACACTGAAAGTCCCCATAGTGGCAAGAGGAGGCGTGGGAGGTGTGGGAAGCGGGGCAGGGCCAGGGCTCCTTCCACAGCTCTCTAGGTTGTCTCCTCCTAGACACTCCCAGGATCCCTAAGACGGAACCCCCCTCACCCTCACTCTGGGAAAAGATTCTCTGAGAAATAGCTCTGGGTCCCCACACAAGGCACTCTGGTCACGTCACTGATTCGCTGAGCTCCCTCTAAGCACCAGGCACCCCATAGTGCCCCCCAGATCTCACTGCCTTTACAGCCCACAGTCTTCAAGCACCTCTCCTGATTCTCCCTCCTACTTATGTGCTCAGGGTACCTTGGGGGCCCCCACCCGGCAGCTATGCTACCAGGCCTTCATGTACTGGGTGCCACCTGCCTGGAACCTCCTCTGGCTCCACTCTGACTCTCAAGCCCTACATGGAAGCCCACGGGAAGCCCATGTTGACTGAGTACTTACTGGGGATACTGAACATAACTGGGAGTCCCCAGGGAGCTTGGGGGCAAAGACTCAGCTCCTGGCCTGACAATGAATTTGGCCACAGCAAATGGGTGGCGAACCTCAAGGGGATCAGAGTCCCCAGGATCACAAATTCCTCAAAAGCATGAGAAGCAGAGAGACCTTCAGTTGCTGGGAAGCACCTACCCCCTGCCAGCATCTAAGCACCCTGGAAGGCCCAGCAGTCACCACATGCTTGCTGGCCATGCTGTGATTTTTCCTGCAGGGGCTCTTATGCACCCTCGGTCACATTCCATTCACGTGGTGTCTCCTTACAAAGAGAGATGGAAAGGCTGGTGGGCCACCCTGGGCTCTGCCTGTCTGGCCACAGGACAGTGGCCCACCCTCTCTAAGTCCCGTCATTGCCTCTGAAGGACTGTCCACCGAGAACTGCTGCACCCCACAATCACATGTCCAATGTGTGCAGGAGGCATTTGAGACCCGCTAGTGGCCCTCCTGGGATACTCCATGACTGCCATCATCCCCCAGTGGAACATTCACTTCAGCCCAGAACTGTCCCACACACTGAGGTCCAGCTAGTGACCTCCAGTTGCTCCTGTGTCTCATCACATCCCAATACTCATACTCACCCCCTCAGGCATAGGGAAAAATTGGGGGACATTGTCTGGGAGAACTTCCATACTATGTCAGGGAGGGACCCATGAGCTGGAGCCTTCCAAAGGGAAAGGGAAGTGAGAAAAGAGGGAGGAGATGGGAGTAGGGGAAACTGAGGCTGAGGAGCACCTGCTGCTGCTCCTGTACCTCCTGTGGAACCCACTCTACTGCCAAAGCCATGAGCCAGGCCACAGATACCACTGGGATCGATGTCTCTCCTAGGACCAGGCAGGCCCAGTTGGCAGCATTCGTGGGAATGATCCCCAGGCCCCACTGGCCACACACAGGCCAGTCAGTGGGCACTGAGACCGTCACAAATGCCAGGGCAGCTGGACAGGTCCCGTGGGGCAGAAGTCCAGAGCCTATGCCAAGCACGTCCACACTTTAGATTGAGCTGGGGGCCCAGGGGGACCCAGACAAGGTAGCAGTGGAGAGAGGAGTCTGCTGGGCTCTAATCATCCCCGCCCAGTGCTCTGGGTCTGGAAACCTTCCCAAAGGCCACACCTTCCACCCATGCACAACCCCAACCCCTCTCCTGAACACCTCTTCTTCCACCCCATCTGGGAGTGTCTGTGACCCCATACTACATCACACAGAACTTTCGAGGCTGAGGTAGCCAAGGCCCTGCTGGGTCTAATCTGGAGCCCACAGGCAGGAAGGGCAGCAGATGGGTGGGGAACAGACAGATCCTCCCTCAGGGAATGGCTGAGTTCTGCCGGGCCCCCTGTCACAGCACCCCTAGCTCCCAGCCTGCTCAAATCCACTCTCCCAGCTCTTTGCCCTCTGGCTCCACTTGGGGACTCCACAGCCCAGGCCCCCAGGCCCCTAGGCCACTGGCCATCTTCACAGAACTAGAGGCCCCTGGGGACAGCCCTTCCTGTGACTTCCTGCCAGGGAGGCCGGGGGAGGGTAAACAAGGCCTCCAGATGGTTTCCTGCGGCTGGGCAGCCGTGGGAACTGCCTGCGACAGAGGCCATGGAGGGCAGTGGAAGCAGGCACATCCTGCATGGTGTCCCCAAGAAGACCTCACACCCCCTGGACAGAGGGGGAAACTGAGGCACCAGCAGGCAAGTCATAATAGACGCAGCTGCAGGCACTCCCATTAACTATATACCCTGTCTCTGCCAGGGAGCAGAGCTAGGGCTGCCTGGTCCCCCAATCCATGCATACTTTGGGGTTGCCCTCTCTCCAGACTCATTTGTAAACAAGGGGCAAAGGGTTCCCTACAAGGCCACTATGTGCAGCTGTGCAGTCAATAGCACCCTGCCTTCCATTCCAGCCAAGCCACCAGAAAGGGTCAGCCTCAGACAGCTGCTTCCCCCAGGGAAATGGGTAATGACAGCAGCCACCACCAGGTTACCTTGAAGATTAGAGAGATACCCTGGGCAAGCTTCTCATTGCCAGCCCTAAAAAGGTCAGCAAATGATGCTATGGCCGTGGGCTCCCACAGGAGCCTGCCTATACCCAGTGTGCCCCTTTCTGGAGCCCATGTGCCCCTACCTCCTTATAATGATGCCACCATCTCCAAGAAGCCCACTCTGACTATGATCTTGGAGTCTCAGGGACAATGCTCTAGGACAATGACCTCCAGCCCCTGCACAGCCTTGCAATCCCTCTGGGCCAAGATTCCTCTCTCTGCCAGTTCTAATCTCATAGGGCCAGTGCAGGCAGGACTAGGCTGCCCTTGAAAGACATAGGGAGTTGGGAACAAGGCCAAGCCAGCAACCAGGACAGAGCAATGGAGTGACAGGCAGGGGAGCAGAGACCATCAACCTCACTCCAGCCCGAGGCTCTGCCGATGGGACTAAGAAGGGGGCAAGGGCTCCAGATGCATAAGCTGGCTATGGAGGTGGGACTGATTAATAAAGGAGGGTCCATGCAGACCCATGACCAGGACCCAGGTGCCACTGGGAGAGATGCCTATGAACAAGGCTATGGAAACTCCAAGCAAGACACCAGGCCAGTGATCCTGTTCTTGTTGTGTTCAGTACCTGCCCAGGACACCTAGTGGCCAAGGCACTGAGATGCATCCTGGGATGTTTAAATTTTTGCACACGATGTGCCTAAGTCTGCGATCAGAATAAGAATCATGCATTTGGAGCTCTGGGGCCAGGTGGGGCTGCCTGCAAGTCCCCAGCCCACCGCTGCCACTGAGAGCCACCTAACAGACAAGGAAACTGAAGCATCTACAGACAACACTCACTGAGGTCACAGCCTGGGGGAGATCAAAGGTCAGACCACTATGACAGATCATTTGAAGGTGGCCAGCTGGGTAAATCAACCATCAAGGGCTCCTGGCTTGTGTGCTGCTCGCCACATGGTCCTGTAAAGCTTCCCATTCTCCAGGTGAAAACGCTGAGGCCCCAGAAGAACAGGGCAGGCCCAAGGCTACCCAGAAAGGCCCGGAAAAGATGAGGCCATGCTTTGTGTTTCCCTAGGGCCCAGCAGGGAAGACAGGGGAGGCCACTGTGGGGAGGGGCAGCTAGAAGCTCTGGGTACTCTGGGCACCCCCTGGGCTCTGCCTGGCAATTCCCAGAAGATGGCCTCTGGGCAGCTGGCCAGAGAGAAGCAGAGCCCAGAAGGAAGGACCTTAGCACTGACCCCAGGCAGGGAGATTAAAGGGGAGAAATGTTTGCCTTGGCAGGGGCCTTAGTCAAGGCAGAGGGAGAGGAGGGAGCCGGTGTTCCCGGCCATGGCAGATGAGGCTGGGGACAGGGGTGCCAGGGGCATGTGGGATATTCTCTGAGCTGGGGGCAAAGTGAAGCCCACTATGTGCAGCAGCAGAGACAGCGATGGATGGGGGCAGGTAGGCAGGGACTCTGGACAGGGTTGTAGGGAATCCTCCAAACCCAGCTGAGAACTCTTCCAGGAAGCCTGAGTCAGAGGAGGGCCCTGGGGCGGAGCACGATCGGGAGCCCCAGTCCCGTGGGAAGGGGACAGGGCAGGCCCACTCTCCTCCTGCCTGCCTCCTCCAGCTGGGCCAGCCCTGGATCAGGGTCTCCGGGTTCCCGGGGCCATGGGAACAGACTCCACAGCTCCCGGGAGGGGCAGGATGAGGAAGATGGAGACGCTACTGTACAGCCCTACTCTACAGACAGGGAAACTGAGCCTAGGAGAAGGCCTTTCTGCTCAGTGACTTATCATATACTTTACTGAAGCATCCTGTGGGCCTCTCAGGCCTGGCTACTGGGTACACTGAGGCGAGCAGCCCAGCAAAAGCCTCAGCGCCAACTCCCATTTTCTTGCTCAGAGAGTGCTGAGGCACCTGGACATGAGCTCCACCCACAGAGCTGGGAAAATCTGATTCTCACAGGCTGTGCTATGCGCACACGCGCACACACACACACACACACACACAGATGCACACACCCAGCTCTAGAACACTCCATGACTTCCGCCTCCAAGTGCCCATCAAGAATCAGGAAATGGAACCATAACATGCAACAGTGTGGAGAACTTCCAACCTCCCATCTGGTGGCCCCTGTGGAATATCAGAGCCTCTGACACTGGTACACCTCAAACTGTACCAAGCACTCAGGAATATTTTCCCAACCATTGATTTGGTCCAACATGCATGAAACAGTTTCTGCCCAACCCTGAGAGTCTCCCAGCTGGAGACCAGAGCCCTGACCCACTTCCAGACCCAGCATGGCCCACCTCTTGTCCACGTAGGACCAGAGGCCTCTTCCCTTCTGCCCCCAGCCCCACCTGCCCCTGAGCAGGGGCCTGTCCAGGCAGGTCTTCTTCCCTGAACAGCCCCATGGATCATCCAGACCCAGCCACGCGTGGTGGGGTATGCAGCTGATACATAGTAGAGACTGGAGCTAAGCAGGGCCCAGAGAGAGTGCTGAGGTGCCATAGCCAGAGAGTCGGGCAGCAACAGAACCAGGCCCAGCTCAGATCTGATTTGGGGGTTACTTTTTCCTACCCTCGCTCCTAGCTCAGAGTGGAAGGAAGCATCTCACAGCAACCTCCCTGAAAAGCACTGCTTTTAGCAATAAGGATGCATCCCAGAAAACCTGGACAGATCCCACATGGAGACACTGTGTACAATGCCCATGCCACCATCTACACTTCAGAGGCCCCTGGCCTCAGCTTCCCGCTCAGGAACACTTCCAGGCCCTCCCAAGGGAATCTGGGTCATTGGGCCTCCCAAGAGCCTCCACTGCTGGAGTCCACATGACCTCAAGAAGAGACAAAGCCTCTCTGAGCCTGGCCTCTTGCTGTACAGCAGGTAGACGATCTGTCCTGCTATTGCAGGTGTCAACAAGGACAAGGTCAAACGGGCCTGGTGTGCAGCAGGCTCCACACACCCCAGCAGTCATATTCACAGGGCCTCAGTTTCCCCACCTATAAAGCACAGCTATCACACCAGCCTCCCAGAGTTGCAGTCAAGTGGTCACAGCTGCACTCAACGCAACGGCACATCCCTGAACCATTTAAGTCCTTGGACCTGGCTTCCTCACCAGGAAAGCCATACAATCAGAGGCTGAGTTCCAGACCTCCCACCAGCCACCCAGCAGGATGCCTGGCTCATGAGAGGCCATGAACACACAACCCAGACTGTACTGTCCTCTGGATCCTCAAGGGACGAGGGACACGTGCCTCAGCTCATTGGCTCAGCACACTCCACTCCATCAGCAACATACCGTCTCTGATCCACATGACAGTAAGGACACTGAAGCTCAAAGGGTGGCATGCCCAAGGTGATCCAGCCAAGCCAGACCTTCTGTGGCTACCCTCCCCTCTACCTGTACCCCCAGCCCTACTGCAGTCCTTTAACAACTGCTACCCTCCCAAAGTGAGAACTAACAGTGCATTGGGATGGCCAGCTCCATGGGCATAGCCAGTCTGCCCACCCACAGCTCATTAGGAGGCCACGTATTTGGTAGGCACTCATGCTCTGCAGGTTAGGTGAGAAAAGAATGATGAGCCAGCTAGCTGCCTAGGGCCAGACTGGCCACCACCTGTAGACCCCACAGCTACCTTTCCTAAGAACCACCATCATTTAGAGAGAACTTGCTTTACCCATTTACTGATCCACCCCCAGAAAGGGGCACAGTGGACACATCACTCTACTCATAAGGTCCTATCTGGCTGCAGACTGGACAATGTTCATACTTTCCAGAGATCTCTATCCTCTTCTTGAAGATGAAGCAAGGTAAGATGTACTAAGTGTCGTGTGGAAGCAGATCATGGCCATGGCCCACAGCCCAGATGTTGCGACCACTGTTGACTACACTACAGTCACCAGGCACTGCTGAGGGACACCCAGCTTCATAAAACACATCCAGACCCCGGATCACACACTGGCTGAGTTGCTCCCTCTGAGCAGTGCATGGAGAGTTCCAGGGCAGATCAGTTGGTGGTGGTGGGTGAAGAGAGGCCCAGGGTAGGGAAAAAAAGAGGACCACTCTGCATTGCTCCAGCAGCCCTGCACAGCAGCGAGAGCCCTGACAAGGAGGACCTTGGGGCTGTGCGCTCTGGGCCACAACGTGGGCAGAGCACCCAAGGACAGGTGGGTGTGCAGAGTCTATGATTCTCTGCCATAGTCCCTCCCCAAGACTCCTAGAGAAACACAATACCCAAGTGTCCCCTCACCTGGAAACACTTAACTCAAGGCCCATATTATGTGAGGTGTCAGCAGAGTTCCTGGGCTCAGTTTGCGCCAGCCTAGGATGCTACTCTGAGACATAGGAGATGTGTATTCAGGGCCTGGTCTCCTTATGGGTCTTTAGGACCATCCCCCAACTGTACAGGGCAGCCTGTTCCTTTCCTAAACAGTTTTTCTAACAGCCACTTTGCCCTCCAAAGATGAGGTTCTCAGTGTGCAGGCTGGAGGTACCCCACCACTGGGAGACAACAACCTCCTCTGCAAGCTCAATCCCTGCACCCCTGGCACAAGGCTGTTGACGTGGCTGTGCAGTGGGGGCTCTGCTGGAGTGGTGGCCTTTCCTGGTACTCAATATCAGTATAGATCTGAGCTAGAACTGGTTCCCACTGAGTGGCCTCATGTATCACCCACTACATCCATACATTCCTCAGACGGCAGGGAAACCTGTGGGACTGCATCTCCAAACCACACAGAGGAGGAAAGTAAACTGGGAATAGCGACAGACCAAGACTCTTAGCAGGACTTTAGGAAGGATGAACTTGGAGTAGGGGTTAGGGGCCTTCTGCACCTGTAGAAACAGGAAAGGGGTCACCCAGTCGAGGCTGTCCTTTTGCTTCCTTGGGGTACAAGCAGACCTCTGGGGCTCAGACCCTGCTCTACTCATGCAGAAGCAGCAGGGCACAGCGTACCTGGTCACTCCAGGAAGAGGAGTGAGGGAGAGAGGCAGCGAGCTGTCCTGCCTGTGCGGGGACACTACATCAGAGGTGGGTTCCACACAGGCGCACTGGCACCCAGCCCACCGGGTCACATCACCTCAGCCCAATGGGAGCTCCCCACTCTCCCCAGCAGATGGTTGCACACACGTCCTGGTGACCCCTCCTTGGTAGGTGCAAGTTCTGGGTGGACCCTCGTCCCTTGGAATGGAGCAGCCTTGAGCCTATGAAAGGGCAGAGCAGGTGGAGTGTACCACAGCCAAAACTTCACAGAACTTCCGGGTCCTCAGTTTCCCTGTAGGTTGATTTGAGCTAAGACTGTCTGCCACAGGAAAGGTTGCTGGGGAAATGGCTCTGTCGGACAGCAGTCACCTAGCCTGATGACCTGTAGGCAGGTCAGTGTTTGAGGCCACTTCTCTGCTAAGTAGTTTGGGAGACTGTTGGGGTCCCTTCCAAAAGCATGCCGTAGGGTCTTCCCTAAAAGGATGATGAGGCCAGCAGAGATGGGACCTAACACTGAGCTCCTCCATGCCACCCTTTGAGGTGCTCCCTGATGGACTGGTGTGGGCTCCCCTTGCTGGGAAAGCTATGTTCACGTTAGGGGAAAGGCCAGCAGTGCTGTGCATAGGGCAGGGGGAGGACAAAAAGGCAGATCTGCTGACAGGAGGAGCCTCTCAGAGGCTATACCCACCCTATCCCTGTCCCCTGTGTCAGCCCCAGCCCAGCACCCAACTGCTCTGGTTCTGTCTAACCGTCCCTGGAGGACACCTTTGCACCACCTTCCCTTGATGGCTAGAAGGACCCACAGAAGTGAGCACCAAGCTTCCTTTGCACAGAGTCCTGTAGGACACCATGAAGCTGGTGAGGACCAGAAACCTTCACCTGTCCCCAAGCCCCTGGCTGGTTCCCACCTGGCTGCTTCAGTGTAGTAGCTGTGCATACTCACAAGTTTTTCTCCCAACAGGTAGTTTCTTCCTGCCTTAGAGCCTGCTATTTCCTGGCCATCCTCCCCCAGGCCACCCTGTTGTAAGTCCATCAGCTGCTGCCGCTTGGGAGCCCAGCCTCCCTGGTCAATAAGCACATCCAGATGGGACCGCATGTGAGTTGTCCTCAGCTGTGTCCTCTGAGCCGAGACCAGCAACTTGGAACACAGCAGGCATGACTATTTCACAGACGGGTAGGTGGGCAGATGGTGCCCAGAGGTGCCCCCATTCCTTCCTGAGAGGCAGTAGGGCTGGGGTACTGGAAAAGGCACAGCCTTGCAGAGCTAGCTTGTTTGATCCTCACATAGCCCCATGAAGGGAAACTATTTTTCCAATTTTGAAGGTCAGGCACAGAGAAAGGAAACATTTGAAGATCACCCAGCAAGCTGGCCATCGAGATGATAGAGGCCTTCTGTGTTTATCCACCAAGCCAGGTTGTCTGTTGGTGTCTCCAAGCAGAGGTCCACAGGGAGGCTGAGGCAACTTAGGGTGCATTCCAACTTGGGGTGAAACAGAGCATGGAAACCAGATCTTGTACCTCATCTGATCCTCATTTTCCCCAGTAACCGGAGGAAGTGTGTTTCCTTTTATGACCCAACATGCTGATCAGCAGTAGGGTCTGGGGCAGCTCCCTCTTGATCCTTACTTTGCATAATTCTAAATGTCAAGAATAGTACACAAGCAAAGTAATCAAACAAGAATAAGACAGAGAAACAATGATTGCTGTTCTTCAGATTTGCAGACCTAAAAAGCATATGATAATTAGGTGATTAGGGTCAGCTGTACATTTTCTGGCCCACTTGCTCCAAGAAGGTGCCTCAAGTCTGCAGATACCATTCACCTGCCTACATGAACTATCCTAGGTCAGCTTCCAGCATGATGCACTTTGGGCCAGAGTCCTCCAGCAGCTTAGGCAGCCAGTTTTGCAAATAATGACCTTCATTGCCTGATTTCTTGTCTCTCAATTTGATTGGACTGTTGTGCAGTGTCTTAGTTACTTTTCTCTCGTTGCTGAAACAAAGTACCCAACACCCAAAGTTAAAGGAAAAGACTTATTTATCTCACAGTTTGTAGAGGTTTCAGTCCATAACCAGCTGGCTCCAAGATCAGGTGGCATGGCAAAGGGGCATCACAGAGAATAACTCATGGTGTCCACAAGGTAGCAATACCAACAAAGGTCCTTAACAGCATCTTTCTGCCCTTTTTGTACTCTATCTAGGCTATTGGGATTAGGGCAGTGCCAAACCAATCAGTGGGCTGATTTAGTAATCATACACCTTTAATCCCAGCATTGCACCATGAATCAATTACACACTGTACATCCAGCCACCTCTGAAAAATCCCCACCTATGACTGTGTGAGGCTTGGGGGGACATCTAAACACAAGCCATAACGTGCAGTAAGCAGCCAGATACGAGGGCCTAAGAGAAAGGACACTTCTGTGGCACAGTTGGGGGTTCAGCACCTGCTGGGCAATTCATGTCCCTTTCCATGGTGGAATTGTGTGTCCATTTTCACTGTTAATTTTTGTTAATTCTTGCCCTAATCTAGCTTGCACAGCACCTACCTTTCTTGCCCCCCGACGTGTTTTCTACTCTTTCATCTTTCCCTGTCCCAAATCTCAGGGGTCTCTGTTCCAGTCACTCTGCTGGGACAGTGTATCTGGCCTTCCCTGTGAACTCCAAAAAGCTGGAGTCTCCTTCAGTTACCATGTTCCTGGTGTCCTGTGGCAACTGGATGCATTGATTGCATGATATGATTCCATCCCTCCGACATTCCCTGAATGTTCACCCTCTGCCAGACTGAAACCCCATCCCTGAGTCCACATCCTCCCCCTGGAGAAAGCTTCACCGCCACCTCTCCAAGATTAGGGGATAGAGCTCAGCAAGGTGAAGAAGAGAGAGAAATCCAATCCCAGTGAAGCAGCACCACTGGCTGCAGAGTGGAGTGGGCAAAGCGAGAGGGAAGGAAAAGGATCCTGCAGGAAGTGGGCAAAAGAAAGGCTCTGTACTGTGTCCAGAGGGGAAAGAAATGGAGCTTTGGAGGTAATTCTGACAGATGAAAAGGTGGAAGTGGAATCTAGGCCTGGTTTCCCAAATCCCAGACCGAGACCTGCCCTGGGGAGATTATGTACTACAGAAAGCATCCCACCCACCATACCTGAGCCCTGGGCCCGCCACACCTGGAACCACAGGAACCCTGAGAGTGCAACAGGAGGATTCAGACAGCCTTGGACCCACCAGGGTGGGTAGGATTAGCAGATGAACTTGGAGGAGGATAAAGACAAGGTCAGCGTTAAGTGGATTTCCAGAAAGCTGCCTCCAGCCCAGCAGGCCTGGCTCCAGACCCAGCAGGACCAAAAGGAGGGGCCCCTGAAGAGCCAGCCTCATAAGTTCTGGTTAGGCTGATAGCAAGAGCAACAACATTTGAGCCCCACCCCTGGGCACAATATCTAACCTTGGTCCCAGGCTCCATTTCCTGCTTCATAAATGGGGGTCATTGTAATAGCTCCAATCGCATAGGGCCAGTAAGACCAAGTGAGGGTAGATGGACAAATGCTGTGATGCCTGCCTATAGTCCCAGCTACTCAGGAGGTTGATGGAGAGGATCACAAGTCCAACACCGGCCTGGGCAATTCAGCGTGACCCTGTCTCAAAATTAAAAAGGGCTGGGAGTGTGGCCCAGTGGTAGAGTGTTTGTCTAACATGCTCTAGGCCCTGGATTCCATTCCCAGTACCAAAAATAGCTCAGTTGTTTCTTCCTGACATGGAGAATGTGCCCATAAACATCAGTAATGGGTGTCCTTCCAGAATCAAAATTAGCTTTTGCCATCGGGGCATAGAGGTGGGCAGCTGTGTCCTGGACAGGGAACAGAAACCGCTGAAAGGAACAAGGTCTTTCAAGAGTACTGGGTAAAATGCTTCGTGTCTCCCATTCCTAGATGCTTCATAATGCAACCATGTGGCTGTCATGATGAAAAATGTTCACCGCACACTAGTTATGCATTGGTTAACAGACACTCACTTTTTCTCTGTGCAAGGAGAGTTCTGAGAGGTGAAGCCAAGCAGTTCCAGCTTCGGGTCCCATTAGAAGCTGTCCCCTGCTAGCCACCTATGGCTGGGATGTGCTTCCCAGCCGACTTGATGTTGCAACTGACCAATCGGCACAGGTAGGCTTCAGCCTGGTGCCTCCTTCAAGGAGCACAGTGCCCAGAGGGAGCTGTGCTCCCTCATACCAAGCCATCCCTCCAGCTGCAATGCACTGTGCATGTTATCTAGCCAGAAGCCACAGGGCTGTGCATTTCTATCAGTCACCCAGGCTGCAGTGTGGGATGAGCCAGGAAGCAAGAACAGAAGCAGGACCAGCCATCTCTTTGGGGGCCACAGACATAGTTGGACTTCCTCGAGAGCTCCTCAGCGTGGAAGTGGAGCCGTGTCACAGCAGGGCTCCTGAGACTCCAGCAAATAGTGGGGAACTAGGAGGACTGAGCTGAAACCTTTTTGCCAGTTTAATTCTCCTGGCTCTTCTTGGACCCTCACTCCATCTGGTACCCGCTGTGCATTTGGTGACCTCAGCCTGGACCTGCTGGACCTAGACATGCTACCGTGGTGCCCCCTTGTGGTGTGAGTGGGCAGGGTCGGGTGTTAATGCTTCACTGTCCCTGTGGGACACTGCTCCATACTTCTGAATAGGAGGCCTACAGCTCCACACTGCACCATATTCCTGCACTGATGTAGCCCATTCTGCCTGCGGCACCCTCCCAGCCTCGTGTCATCTTCTAGGATTCAAGGACAATGACAATAGAGGGCCTGCACATGACCCTGCATTTCACCCTGTTCCGGACAAGGAACGAGGTACAGAGAGGTGCAGCCACATCCTGGGTCTGGTTCCTCACAGTCACCTGTTCCTGCCTCCTCGGCAACAGGACATGAGCCATGTGAGCCCCAGAGACCCGAGGTTCCGCATGCTCTGAGACTCTATGCCTGCACACTCGACTGAGGCTTCATGCAGTGCCACCAAAAGGGGACCCGCTGAAGAGGCTAAGAGTTCCTGTCCCTCCTATGGCCCATCCTGGCTGGGAATAGGGCTGGGGAGGAACAAGGCAGAACTGTGCTCCTTTGTCCACCCTAGGAGTATGATCTTGAGGGCAGGCCTGTTTACTGGGGGTTCAAGGAGCCAGTCAGCCCCATCCCCCGCCTCCATGACCATCCAGAGACTGCAATCCTGGGAGAAGTGACCTCAGTGCCTGGGTGTCCTGGAGGTCAGCTGTCCAATGTTGTCCATGGGAAAGTGATGTCTTCTCTCCACTTCTACGACAGGGACAGCCTCTCCCAAGCCCTTCCTAGGCTCTGGGGCCCTAAGCGATAGTGTCAATGCACTCTCTAGTGCTGCTCATGGGCCAAGGCTGCCGCAAACATTGGAAGGGGCACTGTACCCCAGTAGAAGTTGGAGGTACAGCGCCTATAGGGAAGGGAAGGGCTCAGCAGATACCAGTGCTATTACAGAGAGAGGCTATGGTTTGGGGGAGGAGTGTGCAGCCAGGGTAGGCAGTTAAGTTGGGAATGATATGGGGATCCCGCAGAGGTTCCTCAGTGGGGAATATCCAGGTCTATGAAGGGGATACTTGCCAGAGAGGGACTCCTCTTCAGAGATCAGTGCCCCTGTTCCCCAGCACCCCAACCCCCCAGGGCCACCACCGCCACACTGCAGCACACACGTGATAACCCTCCTCCTCACATGGGTTGGAGTCTCAGCTTCGTGACCTTGAGCAAGCCACCCACCTCTCTGAGTTTCATGCTTCTTTTCTATAAAATGAGTAAGGACAATGCCTTTGCAGAGCTGCTACCCAGGATCCGTAAGCCTGCCTACCTGAGTGTCTGCATCAGGCCCAGTGCTCAGCCACTGGAGCTTAGGAAATGCCATTCATAGACTTCCTCCTGGCCCTGCCTTCAGCACTGAGCATGGAAGGATCGCCTAGGACATAAACTTCACAGGAACAGAAAGAATTCCTGTCCTTCCCTGCCCTTCAGTTTCCTGGACCCTCTTGGACCATGGCAAGGCCCACAGGGCTCAGAGACACTCTGCACCCAGGACATCTCTGTGCTGACCTTGAGGCCCACAGTTCTCAACCCAAGAGCAATTTGGAGGTTTGTGATTTGGTAACATACCAAAAAATCTTTGTGATTAGGTTGTTCTCTTATCCCTAGATTAAATTAAGGTCTCTAAACTTGAGGGAGGAGAGATGAGAGATAGAAGGGGGAGGGGAAGGCAGAGTGAGGGAGTGGGAAAGGTCCTGGTGACTGTGGCCTGATCCTTGCCTGTCCTTAAGCAGATGAGGCTCTGAAGGATGGTGGCAGTGGGGTGGTGTGCACTGCAGCTCAGGAAGCTGCAGAACAGAGGAGGGGACTCGGGGGGTGGGCAGTTTTGCAGGGACTTGGGATGGGAAAAATCAGCAGCAGGAGCTGTTGGGCCAGGGTGTATCTCTGTGCCGGGCATGTGTGTGGGCACCCTTGGGGAGTCCCGTGGGGAGAACAGAGGGCAGCCATGAGACAGGAGACCTTGCCATGAAGTTATGGGGCCCCAACCCCGGTGCTGCCTGGGCCAAGGGCAGGTTTAGATCAAGGAAACCTGATGCTCCAGCTATGGATCCCGGCTGCAGGAGTCCAGCATGACAGCAGGCTGCTCTAGAACTTAAGACCCTTGTCCTCTCCTTTTGTGTATTTGTCTCCACCGGCCCAAGGTGCCACCCAATATCCCACCTCCCATGTCCTGAGCAGTGGGCACTCAGTGACTACAGGAACTGAGTGAGGCCAAACAGGAAAACCCTCCCAGAGGGGGACTCGTCATCTGCAGGCAGTGGCCACCAGAGGGCAGCATGGCTCTCCATAGCTCAGCTCCCCTGCTGGTACGCCTTCAGGAGGAAGCTAGCCACCTCCCCTGGGCTGCTAAGCACCCCTGGGGACTGCTGACCTCTTCCCATAGTAGCTTTCTTGTGAGGACTGAGCCTTCATCCCTGAGAAGCTGCCATTGCTAAAAATATGGCCCAGCAGAGTGAGCTCTCCATTGTAGGAGTATGTAAATGGTCTGCCCAGTTTAGCGGTTCGGGTTGTATACTGTTGTTAGGTGCATTCACTAGCACTTGGTATGCAGCTGGCTGGCCTGACAAAGGGACAGCCTTGGAGAGGCTGTCTCACCTGGGGCACATCTGGGTCCTACTCCTCGCTTGCAAGCAATGATAGGCCTATATGTCGTGACTTACAGGAGAGACAAACTCATGGGGCCTGAGTAGCACTGGCTTGGGGCTTGCAGGATGTTAGGAAGGGCAGACCCACAGGTGACGGCACCTGCCAAAGGCAGTGAGATCATGAGGCACCAGGAGCATGTAGAAGGGCTAGGCCAGCAAAGTGGGGGATGGTAGGAGCCTCAAATACTACCTGCTTCCCAGGGTACCCAGAGAAAGGCTCATTCATGGTCTGGGTTACAGCTGCCATCTACTGAGGATACACTGTGTGTCAGGATATGGGTCAGGCACGTTTTCTGCTGTCTTTGTCTTCTTTCAACAGAGCCTCAGGTGGGACAGGACATGCCTGGAGCCAAGGGCAGAGGAGCGAGGGGCAGGATGCCCAGCCTGGATGTTGGGGATGCCTTGGAGTCACCCTACAAGAAAGATGGGACAGAGCTGGGTGGTGGTTAATGGAGAAATCTGTGAGTTCAGCAAGGGCTGCCCACATATGTAGTGAAGAGCAGACACAAGCAGATTCTGTCCTGGCAAGGCAGTGAGTAACCTGTCCCTGGAGGTAACTGAGGCCCACCAGCGTTCCTGGGATAGATCAGGGAAGAGCCCGGAGAGGAAAGCTGCCTGCTATCTGCCTAGCACTCATGTCTGAAAGTCCTTTTGGGGAGTTTTCCTCAGAGCTGTTTTACGAGGTACAGAAAGACCAGGCGTGGTCCTGCCCCACCATGCTTGAGTCCAAACACAGCGTGGGGCCCTCACCTCACTCCAGGCCTGATGGGGGATGCGCTGCCAGGGCACACAGACAGACACCTCATTCCAGGAGGCCGGAGCCCCTGACACCTGGAGCAACGTGGAGGTGGCCACGGAGCAGAAGCACGGAGCCCGGGGTTGCTCATACCCCGCCGTTCAGCAGCCACTCATGCACTCACCTGACACCCAGTGCGGCAGGACAAGGTGGTCTCAAGCAAATGGGCAATGGGAAATGCCATCAGGCTGGGATGGGCGTGTGCCAGTGGCTTCATCAGTTCCTCCCTGCCCAGGCAAGGATCACTCATCTCCCCGAGTCTCAGACAGGTGGGGACAAGTGACCTCGGAGGATGGCCGATATGGTGAAAATTTGTATGTATGTATGGAAAGCAGCACCACGCACTCCTGCAAAGTGAAGAAACAACATAATGCCCACCAGCCATCAGAGGAGGGACGGGTGGACAAACTATGTGTGATGTCCCCGCAGCTGCATGGCCTGTCCCAACATACACAGATGCTCTGGTGCAACGTGTCCTGCAGCATGAACAGCCCTTGAAAACCTCATACTCAAGGAAAGACGTCAGACGCCGAGGACCCCTACTGTACAGTCCCATTTCTATGACACGTCCAGGAAAGGCAAGTCCACTGAGACAGAACGCAGACTGGTGGTCACCAGGCCTGGGGGTGGGGGGAGAAGGAGCAGGGTGAGCGCTAATGCGCTTGGGCCTCCCTTTGAGGGTGTGAGAAATGTTTTGAAAGTAGACAGAGGAGGCAGGTTCTGTACTGTGGAAGTCACTGAACTGTGTACTTTAAAGAGGTTAATTCTGTGTTATGTGTCTGTTTCCTGATTGAAAACAGGATACCAAGGTGAAGGGGAGGGTTGCTAAGCCCAGGCTGGAAGGCTAAGGAGCCCTGAAAGATGCTGTTGCATTCATCAGACCCTCCCAGGTGTCCCCTGAGGTCAGACATCGCCACACCACTGACTGAGGCCCTTGGAACATGAGCGGGAGACAAGGGTATCTCAGAGCAGTGCCTGCTTCTCTCTCCTCTCCTCGCCACCACAGGACCTGGATCCTCCTATGCGACGGTGGCATCTCTGTCACTTGGAGACTGCAGGCCACCAAGGGGCAAGAATCCTACCCCTGCCCTGTTGTTCTTCAAGGATTTGTAGCATGAACAAGAACCAGACTGTCCCCACATATATCAACAATTAGGGGCTGGGGTTGTGGCACAACACCAGATAGCCCTGCTCCTGTTGCTCTAGGGTTGAGGTGAGGGGGAGTCAGGTCACACAAGGGAAGGGCACTGCTGGGTGAGGAACAACAATGCAAAGATTCTGAGGCAGGTGTGTGTGTGGCATGTTCCAGGACAGCCAGGGAGCCATCGTGCCCAGGCCTGAGGCCACAGTAGAAGGCCACACTCTGTGGGCCCTGCAGCCACTGGGACATGCAAGGCTGTGGTCATAGGTGTGGCAGCTGCTAACAGCCATGAGCCCAAAGTGATCAGTCAGACTTTTGCACTTGGAGATATTCAAAGGCAAATGTAGAGAATGAGGACTTGGGAAGCAAGTGACGGAAACTTGGACTCCACTGGATTTCACAGGAAGAAAATTTATGATCTCACATAACAGAAAATGGGCTTCAGACAGAGGATGCTCTGGCTCCAGATGTCCCCCTCTGAGATTCTTACCACCTCGTTCTCCATGGGCTCTCCTCATGGTCACAGAAAGGCTGCCTGTCTACCAAGAGACAGAGAGAACACAGAACCCATGGCCAATCCTTTGTTCACCTCTCCTTGGCCCAGATCAGTCTAGGCTTACCAAGTCCTGATCAGGTCACTGGCCAAGAGAGAGACTAGGTGTCCAGTGATTGGTTACCCGGTAGTGGTATAAACTCCTTACCCAGTCATGCAGAAAAGGCTCTGAGAGGCCAGAGCTAGGCCCTGGCTAGAGCCTCTAAATTTTATCCGGGTATAGCACCATTCAGGCAGTGCCCACAGCTTCCCAGTACCTGCAGGGGAGAGCCAAACCCCAGAGCCTGGCACTCCACGCACCCCAACTTTTTCCTTATAATGCACCATTGCAATGACCCTGAGAAGTTAATACATCTACTTATCCTCTTGCCTGAGAGTTGAGGAAATCAAAATCCAGGCACCACACAGTTAGGTAACACACCCAGGCACACAACCAGGAGCTGGAGGCGCAATTCACATCGGACACAGGGCCTAGACCAGCTGCACCAGGCTACTCTCTCTCTGTAGATAACACCAGCACTTTCCTGCTGACTTGCTCTTCCATCTGCAGTCATTTCAAGAATCCCCTCCTCCAATAATCTTCCCTGGGCTCCCTCCTCTGAGCCAGCAGAGACCTGGGGGCCTGAGGCCTCAACCCTACTTCCGGCCCTCGGGCCACTTCTGAGACCTTACCTGTGAAGTGGTGACAGGGCCCTGGACAGGGAGGCCTGGGGCCAGGGAAAGGCTGCCCTGCCCTTTGGGCTTCCTTCCTGTACCTGGAGTCCCACTGAAGGCGCCAGTGTAAACAGCCCTAAGCAGGCAACCCGGAGGAAGTGTCAGGCGGGCCTTAAACAAACCTGCTCCGGAGACGAGGAGCAGGCGCAGCCCTGAGTATTTGAACAGGATTGAAACTGGACTAGGTTTACAGAGAGAAAAATAATTATCCACAAGGCCTCATGTAAAGTAAAGCCTGTGTGTCCCTGAGAGAGAGTGAGCGAATAAAGAGGCCTGATGGTATCACCTGGGAGGGCACTTGTGACCAGGTGGCTGCCCATCTCCAGGCTGACACCGGAAACGAGCAGCCTGATGATCTGCATCCCAGCATGTTGCCTTGGCGACTGTCACCCCTGGCTTTGTAAACGTACTCATGCCCAGACCTTTTACATCACCCCTCCAGACCAATAGCAGGCGGCTGCATTGGGCTGAGATGTCCTACAGTGCGGATGCCCAGCAGGTGTGGGCCCACACTGCTCCTCTCTCATGTCTGGCCATGGTCAGTGCCCAAACAACCCATCCTCTCAGTTATTCCTCATATAGTTCACACAATGCTGCCTTCATATGCATGGGGAAACTGAGGCACCAGGAAGCTAAGTGGCTTGCCTCAGGTAGGAGGGAACAGGGCCAGGGTTGGGACTAGATCTGTCATCCCAAAGTCTCCATAATTCTGCCATGAGTCATTTTCTTGTTGCCTCCTCTGTCAGATTTGGGTCCCATGGCAGGGACTGTCCCACCAGAACTGGCAATGGAACAGGACTGCCTTCTCCCTCTCCTCACCTACTCCACTACATGTCCTGTGGGGCTCACTGCATGCTGGAAGCAGGGTCCTTAACTGCACTGGGGCCTTAACTCTGCCTGCCCATGTGTAGCCCAGGGCCCCATCTCAAGCCTGTGAGCTACAGTTCCTTGGAGCTGGGGATCTGCAGGATGTGCCCTTCCAGGCAGGACAGAACAACTGAGTAGTTAACCATCTCCAAGCCATCAGATTTGATTCATGGATCCAGGTGAGGGGTGAGAGAACTCAAGACTCACAGCCCAGCACCCAGCAGGAAAAGCACTGGAAGAGGGGCAGATTGCACCCTCACCCTGAGCCCTCCTGAGGTGGTAATTCTCATTCTTTAGGCTTTGAGCTCCTCATCAGAAAACTGAGAAGCCTGGACCCAGTCCAGTTGGACAAAACTGCATGCAATGATGGTCCACTTGACCAACTCCCTGCAGGTATGGAGAGGTCCACCAGGATCAGTGGGAACAAAAACCTAATTCATTAGTAATATCTGCTAAGATCCTGATAGATTAGCAATGGCCCTGATTGATTAGTGATGCGTGCAGGGGATGCTGGCCCAGCTTTTCCCATTGCACTGTAGGAGTGAAAGTTTTCTTTCTTTCTTTCTTTCTTTCTTTTTGGTACTGGGGATCCAACTCACAACCTTGTGCTTGCCAGGCAGGCGCTTAAGTCACTGAGGTAAATCCTTAGCCCTGGAGTGAAAGTTTTCATCAAAAAGACATTTCTGCTACTGAAGTGGGTTTGTGAACAACAATATAGGAATCCAAGCAGCGAAATTGATAAATTTGGAATTTATTAACTGAGCTCAGGACCACTCGTATACAAGTGGCCCAGAACTGGAAAGTTACAGAGTTTTCAAAAAAGAGAATCACAAAAGACATCCTGTTGGAAACAATTTAGCTAGAATCTTTCATTAATTTTCAGTTGACACCTGTATCCTGCTCCTTTTGTTGAGCAGGTTAATTTTTCTCCTGTAGGTACAGCTCATTCTACTTTTCTCATGAAACTTATATCCTGAGTAATTTTCCATTTTTCTGAGTCAGATTCAGGGCACTAGTTAAATGTAAGATTCAAGATGGCGTCAGGTATGCCAAGCCACAGCAGTACTAGTGTATAGGTGTGGTCATAATATGCAAGTTCAGAGGGCCGGACATTTTTTGTAAATCAATAGATACAGAGCAGTGGAAAGAAGAAATTAGTATTCCCTGGCTTTCTCACCACCTAGAATAAATCCCATGAGTACACTGGCTGAGCTATTCCCAGCCTTCATATGGAAGAGTGACTTTTTCCTGTTCTTTTAGGAAGACAAGTTTCCTAACAAGTCCAGAATGCACAAAGGTGAGAATCCAAAGTTGCTAACCAGAAATGGTCTTTGACAGGGGTACCCAGCCCCAGGTGGGTTTTCTGCCTGGGGCTGCCCTGGAGAAATGAAGGGAATGGACAGCTGCACAGGAAAGACCTGGTGCTGAATCCCTAAGATGTTGAGAGACCCTTCCAATTCCCTCCAACTTTCCCAGGATCAGACTGAGGACACAAATTGACCCAAGAGGGCTATCTGAGGCCTGGAGGCAGAGATGTTCCCCAACAGTTCACTGGGCCTACCCTCACTCTGATTTCTGTTCCCCATGGAAGTTTGGGGCCTGCTTGTCCCACCTGATGGAGAGGAGGCCTTTAAATACAGTGGTGCTAACCTGAGTGGGTGCGCAGGTTCTTGACGGCACTTAGAGACCCTCACATGCAGATTTCTCTGGTGTGTGAATTCACTGAAGGCCCGGATCCTGAATCCATTGTTCTGAGTCAAAGCAGGTTGAAGGGGCAAAAGAGCCAGAAAGAGGCTCTAGGCTCCTTTGCTCTGCCTGTGAAGTCAGATTGGTCCAAAGTCCTGCCTATAGGCCAGGGCTCTCTGCTGCACAGGTCTCTGAGGCCCTGCCCTTCCAGCAGCAAGAAGGGGTAGCCCAGTGGGTATAGCTGAGTCTACCCATCCCGGCCCTGTCCCCCACTGTTGCTTTCCACTGGTTTGTTCCAGGAGCAGGTAGAGTAGGGGACTCTCACTGCAGTAAATGTGCTCTTAAGAGCCACATTATTGCAGGTCCTTGTAGGAACTCTGAGTACCATCATAACAATTATCACCATTGTCATCAGTATCAGTGTGATGTCCTTCTTAATGGTTTCGATTGCCAATCCCCATGTCACACCAGCTCTCACACCCCAAAGGACTCAGGACTGTTGCTCAGTATAGATACCCCACTTGTTTCCTGAGGACAGGAAGGAAAGGGACCAGAGCCCAGAGCCTAGCAAGGACTTAAACCATGACCCTCACCAGAAACAGAGACCCAGGGCCACTCACTTTCCAAGGTCAACGTGTAAGCCAGGTTGTGGACATCAGAAATCACCTTTGACTGGAGCAGCTGGAAAATAGGCTCCTTCTCTGAGGCCCCACCACATCTATTTCCCACCTACACCTCAGGAGCAGGACATGGCCAGGCCACTGGCCCTTGCCAGGAAGGCCTGGTGCACCCAGCTCCAGGTCCAAGGGGTGAAAAGGGAGATAGGATGGGACTTCAAGTAGCTGCCTGGGGCAGGGACAGGGCACATAGGTCACAGCAAATACCCCTGACTCTGAGTCCTGACACTGATCACACTCTGAGCTCTGACCCAGGCCTCACTGCTGACCCCTCACTGGTTCCATAGCAGGTCAGGACAGAAGGATCATTCTCAATCCAGATGACAGACTGAGGATCCACAGCTTCTCAGTGGCAGAGCTGGGCACAGAGCTCAACCAAACTCCCTTGCCCCAGAGCTTCTATGGACCTGGCCTCAGCCAGGGACTCGGAGGAGCAGGGAGGGTGGGGGGAAAGAATGTGCCGCTTAGTACAGAGCAGCCAGTACCCAGGCTTGAACCATGGCGATGGCAAAGGCAGTGGGGAGCTGATTGCAGCTGGGCCTGCTGGGGGACTGAGCTCTCCTGGCGTCTCCTCCCAGATGATGGCTCTGCACAGATGGGCAGATAATCTCTTAGGGAGTAGCATGATGTAGGAAAGGTCCTTCTAAAGTGAGACCAGAAGACGTCCCAGCCCCCTAGAGTAGCCCCCACCAGCCACAGCTCTTCTTCAAGCCTGTTTACTCCTCTGCCAAGTAGGGGAGACAGTGAGATCCACAGTCAGGACTAGGAACTCTGAGGCTACATGCATTTTAGCATCTGCTTCAGACTTTGGAAAAGCTCCTGCCATATGCACATAAGGCACGTTGGGTTACACGCGCATGCTCACACAAACACTCACCCCAGAGCCTGCGGGAGCCCCTTCCGGGACACTCTGAGCCTTACCCAACAGCTTTCCCCACCTTGGGGCACAGAGCAATACAGCTGGTCTTGAGTGCTCGCAAGCTGCAAGTAACAAACTCAGGGACGGGGAAGTTTGTCAAAGGAACCCAAATGCCCTCCCCTCCCCCTGTAGTTTGGAGGCAGGATCCTGAGGGGGGGCCGCAAGGGGCAAGTGGATCCAGCTGTGCTCCCAACAGGCCCACCCTACCTGGACGGCCCAGGGGCTGGTGCTGAAGCTCCCAGATGCTCTGACCCCAGTGCCACCACCCACCCCACTGAGCCTGGGTGGCTTGGCACCGACTGTGGGGAAAGTGCTAGTCCTGGCCAAGAACAGCATCCCTCCTCCTGCTCCCACCCGCTGCCCACTAGCGTTCCTGCAGGGCGGTGGCAAGGAGCAGAAGGCAGAGGTCCTCTGTAATCCGCATTGAAAACCCAGCCAGAAGATGAAGCAGGAAGGAGTGGGGATAGACAATAAGAAGAACCTCCTCTTCATAAGAAGGATGTACATCATCCTAGAAGGCTGTTGGAGGAAGTTTTTTGCTTTGGTTTTTTGAGACAGTGTCTCATGATGTAGTTCAGGCTGGCCCTGAACTCACTATGTAGCCCAGACTGTCCTCAAACTCACAGCAATCTTCCTGCCTCAGCCTCCTCTTTTTTTTTTTTTTTTTTTTTTTTTTTTTTTTTTGGTACTGGGGATTGAACTCATGACTTTGCGCTTGCCAGGCAGGCGCTTAAGCCACTGAGCTAAATCCCCAGCCCTGTTGCTTCAGCCTCCTGAAATGCAGGGATCACAGTGTGTACCACCAAGCCCAGCTGTTGGAGAAAGTTTATAAAGGCAGAAAAAGGCCCGTGTCATACTGCATCCCTGCCCTTCCTATCTTTTAGTTATCTATTTATTCATTTTTTGGTGCCAGGAATTGAACTCAGGGCCTCACACTTGCCAGGTAGGTACTTATGCCATTGAGCTGTATCCTCAGCCCCTGCCTATCTTTTAAATGAGTGAGCATTTGCATTTATTGAGCCTATACCTTCCTGTATGCTCAGCACCACATCTGAGAGGATGAAGCAAGAAAAACTCTAGTCCTGTTTCAAGGGCAGCCAAACATCCAGGTAGACAGACTTGGCCTAGAAAAACCACAGGAAGTGACCCAAACCCAAAGCGCTTGGGATTCAGGGCTCAGAGGCCCCTGAGGGTGGGTCCACCGGAAGAGGCAGCCTTGAAGCCCAGGATGAGTGTGTGTCTGGAGAAGGCTGGGAAAGACACACCACATGCAGAGGACAGTGTGCAAAGGTGCGAAGAGGGTGCAGCTCCAGCACAAAAGACCTTAGGATTCTGCTTCCCTCTCAGCCAACTGTTGCTCAGGGAGAGTTTGTCATGGAAATTTTGACCCAGGTCTCTTAAAAATGACAATGTCCTAAAAACTGAGTCACAAGATCTGAGTGTCAGGGTACTTAGAAGTTTTCATGTCACACTCCTCTCAGGTCTTCTGTCTTCCCACCCTGGGTGCACACTGTCCACAGAAGACTGTGCTGGTCTAGGTTGTTTGGGATCCTCATAATGATGGGGAACTCACTGCCTTATGAGGGAAGGTAAGTGGGGTTGGATGGAAAACAGCAGCTCCTTCCGCAGCTCCCAGCATGGACAGCAAGGCAGCAAAGAATGCCCAGCATCCAGGCCACTCCTCTGAGGCTCGCCAAGCTGACAGAAGAGATAGGCACAGCCCTGTGTCCCATGGGGCCATCTAAGGCTGGAATAAAGGCCAGTCCCAAGGCTCTGTGGGTGACATAGTTGGCTCTTGACCTAGAAGGCCAACTGGACTCTGCTGAGGGAGCCCCAGCTTGGTCAGTTATAGCAGCTGGTGGTCCCTGGGCAGGACCTACATCCAGCAACCTGGAAGCCCTGATCTGAGGCCGGGTCCCAGATGGTTCCTGAAGCTTCCAGAGAGAGAGCTGAGGACACCTCAGGCTTCACAAAAGTGAAGGCCCAGCTGCCTTCAGGTCCAGCTGCCTCTTTTCTGGCTGTGTGATCTTGGGCAGGTTAAGTCCCTTCTCTGACCTTCCTATTCTTCTGAGATGGTGCCAGGGAGCCTGTTATGGCTGATACACTGGGTCAACTTGAGAAGTTTAGAAGTTAACTGAGAGACTCAGCAGGGAGCCAGGATCCTTACTTTGTAAATATCCTCATTCCCTGAAAGAGAAGGGCACAGAGATTTTGTGAGTGCTATATCTACTCTGGGGAGCAGGGCGTGGCCTGCATACAACATAAGGGAAGAAAAGAGACTTGCTCTCTGTACCCCTTTTTTGTTTTGTTTGTTTTGTTTTGGCTGCTTTTGGGGGCTGCTGTCTTGAAGTGTTGCCTGGTGCCATGACACCCTGCCTTGGAGCCAACTGATTATAGACTGAAAACTCCACAAACAGTGAGCTAAATAAACTTTCCCTTCCATCATTTTGAGTGTTGGGTATTTTGTCCCAGAAATGAAAGAAAAATAACCAAGACAGTGGCCTGGCTCATAGAACACACTTCATAGATGGAGCCTAAGTTAGAACTAGGGTGCCTCTTGGCCTGGCATGCTGAGTGATCACAGGTCACCACCCTGCTGCAGGTCAATTTAGCAGGCTCTCTCCACCATGTCTGTTCCATCTTACAATGTCTTGGGTGTAGCGGGCCTGCAGGCTCCCACTGCCATCCACCAGGCCACCATCCCATGGGTCCCGGCCCACTGTACACTTGCACTGCAGAGAAAGCCTTCCCAGACAGGTGTCCCCAGGAACCACAGTTCCCTATCCCTGCCAGCAGCCTGCTCTCAGCCAGAACCTGCACAGAAGGCTGAGGGAAGGCAGCACCCTGGCCCAGCTCTGACCCCCCAGAGCCAGCTTCCTGTGTGTGAGGCAGGGAAAGCCAGCTTAATGGGCCACATGAGAAGCCCCCAATAAAATTGCCATCATTCTCCCACCATCCTCCCTTCCTGGGGACCTGCCACTCACCCAGCATATCCTGCACTGGGCCTTGATGACCCTGAAGGACAAGGAGGAGAAAAAGTGCCTGACCCCACTGCAGCCTGGCTGGTCAGTGCCACAAAGGGAGTCCTGCCAGGGCTCTAGGGGAGCTGAAGCATTCCCCATCTGTTTCCCCATCTGTAAAAGGTGGTCCAGCTTGATGGGCCTCAGGGTTCTCTGGTTCAGGTGTGCATCCCAGAGGCCTCACTGTCCCATCTGCAGGCTATGACCCAGGAAAGCAGATGGCCAGCCAAGTCCACATCCCACACCTTCAACCTTCACCCCCAGGGTCCTTAGCTCAAGGCCAGACAACAGAACAGTATGATCAGAGGAAACCAGCAGGCCAAAAACCAGGCCCTTCCTCCAGCAAGCCCCTAGCACTGGCCTTGGAGACCTGGAACCTTCCCTTCTCATCCTCATGGCCAAGCCCTGTTGCCCCTGTTGCTGGTCATTCCCCACAGTGCCCCTCCCTGAGCCCCATGGGCCCCCAACAGCATCCATAGCTCACACCATCCGGCCACCTGGGTGACTTATTAAATTGTGACCTGGCCTGGGAAAGGGGCCACTCACGGGACAGTTCCTTCTGTGGGTCTGGTGAGGCCCGGGATGTCCTCCCATCCAGGGTCTGCTGTGCTCCTTCCCTGTGTTATCTTAGGTCTTCATCCCCCTCTGGGCCTCAATTTTGCTATCTGCAAGAGAAGGTAAAACAGGATGAACTCTGCTGGGACTCTTGAGGGATAAGTGGGACAGAGAGAGCGTCCCAGGCCATGGAGGGATAAATCCCCAAGTGGGGTTGCCAGCAGTCACCATGGAATGATTCCCCAGAGCTCTAGAGCCAAGTCCCATGCCTGGAGCACTAACTTAGCACAGCACTAAGCATGGGCACAGCACTAAGTACCTGGGAATCTCCCCACAGGCAGCCATGGCCAAGTTCCAGTCTAAAGCTGACCAGGTGGGCTACAGACACCTGGACACACCCCAGCCTACCCTCCTCTCTCCAAAGAGGTTATATCCACCTGAGCCTCAGTTTCCCCCAGGGAGCTTGTTCTTTCTGCTTCTGCCCCTCCACCTGCACCCCACGAGTCACACCTGATGATGGAGGTCACAGGCCAGGTTCAAGCAGCCCCTGCTCCCTACTGTGGGCCTGGCCCCTCCAGCCCTCTCTCCCTAGCCTTGATTCCTATCACCTGTAGATTGTCAGCGGTGACAAGGCAGGGCAGGTGATAGGGTGCCCCTTTCCTGCCACAGTATAAGCAAGGTGTCCCCAGCTGTGTGGAGACACTGGGAGACGGAGTAGGGAGGAGAGTGGGTGGAGTCAGTCTTAGCGCAGGGCTGCTGCAGGGAAGACCCCCTTGATGGGCACCACCTGGCCACTGGTCAGCAAATCTGAGTGCAGAAGAGGACATGGGCACTGGGCCCTCGGGAAAAGGACCCCAGCTAGAAGCTCTGCACAAACTTCCCCTCCTTGCCACAGCTCCAGCACCCCCAGAGGCAGGTGTCCTGGCCCACACACACAGATGGCTTGTGCCTGCCCTCCTAGGCCACTGGGCCTTGGGCAGTTGGCCTGGCTGACAACCAGAGCTGTTAGCCCCCGCCTTTGGTTCCCAGAACTGATGAAGGCTAGAATGTCAGGCTGAACGTCAGCAGTGTCTGCTGGCTCCCAAGTCCTTCCCTCTCTCCTGACCCCCCAGCTGGTGGTATGGCCATTCCAGCACCCCCACACTGACATAGCAAGGTTGTGAACCCTTAGACCTGCACCATGGCATTTCCAACTCCAGGAGCGAGAGACAGAGGGCCCCACAGCCCTATCCTCCTGGGACACACCCCCTCAGACCTGCTCTGGAGTCACTGGGGACACAAGATTGAAGACAGGGCCAAAGGTAAGGACTGAAATCAGGAGTCAGACTGGCCTCACAGGGCAGATGCATGGCAGGAGCTCTCAGCAGGCCACTCTGCCCTGTCCAGGGTGGTCTAGATGTTGCTGCTTCCTTTTGTCTCTGTCCCCCAGGTGCCTGATGTACCCACAAAGCCCCGCGCCACCAAGGGGTGGGCACTTCTGTGGTCTGGACAGGGTTCTCCAGCAGGCCAGGCTGGTAATGTCTATGTCCCATGCGGTACCCCCATCTCACCTCTGACCCCAACCAGAGACTCCAACCTGACCCACAACCTGGAGAATCACTGCTGTGTCCGGTGTCCTCTGCAGGCCAGGACAAATCTGCCCTGAGCCTCTGGCTCCAGCAGTTCCTGTCATCCCAATGTGGTCCTAGAGGCCCAGCTGGCTGTGCCCTCCCTGGGCATCTGCTGGTATCCTTTGCATTTGGGATCAGAGATCTCTGTGAAAGCCAGATCGGGTGTGTTAGTGGGAGCCCGAGCCCCTCAGTGAACACAAAGTCTAGCAGCCCTGTCTGTGCCTCTACCACCCTTGCCAGCTTGTAAACTGAGAGCTTCCCTAGCTTGGCCTCTAGCCCCAGCCCCAGCCCCAGCCCCATGGCACTGAACCCACACCCCCTTGGCCCTGCTGCCCTGTGCGTGGGTGACCCACACCACTTTAGGGCTCAGTTTCCCCATCTGGGACAGTTATAACAATGTGCTAAGGAAACAATGTAGCTGTAAACTCAGCCTAGAAGTGGTGAGCTGGAGGGAAGTGATGAGAACCTCTTCCAGAACATTCAACAGCCCCCTACGACTCACAAGGTAAAATCTATTATTGATACCCACAGGGGCTGCTGAGGCTTAGTGTGGCAGTGTCCCAACCACTTCCAGCTTCCTGTACCCAATCAGAGAGGCTGTACTTACCCAGACCCAGCATGTACAGTTCCCCCACCCCAATATCCTCCATCCCTCCCTCCTTCCAGGTTACACCTCCCTCCAACTCCCCAGGACAGCCGCCCTGACAGCGGCGCCCCTCCCCGGGGGCTGGGTTAGGCCCTCACTCCCTCATACCTCCTCTTGTCTGAGCTCTGGGGTGCCAGGCCTGCTCTGGGCACAGTCCTGGTCTCCAGCATCAGAGCACCAGGGGTGTTCAGAGTACACTGTGAATGACAGCAAGGACAGGAAGGTTCACCTAGCAGAGGAACCAGCCACCTTGTCAACCTTCACCAGCCTTAGCTCCAGTCACCCTCAACCCTGACCCCAAACCAGCTGACCACTCTCCCAGGGTCAGTCAGGGTGCCTGCTAGGGAGAAGTGTCTCTCCCAGCCGTGACCCCACCTGCAGCCCACTGACTCTCTCCACTGGCCCACCATTTGCTACATCACATCTAGTTGTGTTCTGAGCACCCGTCCAGCTCTACATGGAGGGACACAGAGGCCTGGGCTCCATGGACAGCAACAAGGAGCAGGATCCCCACACACATCCCTGCCCAGCAGAAACTAAACTCCTGGCTGCCCCCATCTCCTGCACAACACACAGGTGAGTGATGTCCCAGGATGCCCACCGCCACTCTCCCACATGCCCATCCTGTATCTTGGGACTGAGTGTCACCCACCCCACCGCAGGTCTGGAGAGTGTGACTGTGGCTGCCCCCCACCCTGAGCCTCTCTGTCCCATTCTTCTGAGCCAAGCCTCAGCTCCTCCAGTGACTGTTGGGGTGGGGAAGGAGCCCATCCGGCCCCGCCCCTCCCCCACCCTCTGCCTTTGCCCAAAAGCAGCCCCAGCACTGTCTGACGTCAGGCCCCTGGAAGGCGGGTCAGTCCAGGAGGCTCAGAGCTGAGGGAGCCACTCCTTCTGCAGCAGCCGCCAGCCGCCAGCCGCGCAGGGCGAAGGCACGGTGAGTTCCCGTGGCTGGCCTCACCCCAGCTGCCCCAGCTGTGTTCTCTGCCTAGCGGGGGAGAGGGGCCATGAAACTACCCCCAGCCCCAGCAAGCAAGCTTGTCCCACCTGCCATGGCCATTGCACAGGTGGGGAAACTGAGGCCCCTGAGAGCAGGTAGGCTGCATGAAAGGGTGCTGAAGCCCCTGCCCTGCCCTGGAGTGGAGGGGCTGTCCTCTTCCCAGGCTGCTGGGCATCTCCCAACTCTGTGTTTGTTTAATTTATTCAGTTTGCATTCCTGGTGGGGCTCAAAGCTGGGCTGTTTCCCCACCTGTCAGGGCGGCCGGGTGGCCCTTGAGGCTTGGCTAGGAGGGAGTTGGGGGACCCCAGACACACTTGGTGTGCTCTGGGATCACAACCATCTCATCCTCCAGGATGGGGCAGGGCTAGGACTCCAGGGTTTGTGGGATCTGTGGGGACTTCCCATGGAAAGCCAGTCCCATCACCCCAGCCCAGGACCCCTGTTGGCCCTGACCCTTCCCCTGCCCTTTTAGGGGTAGGGAAACTGATGGCTTGCCTGCTCAGTCCCCAGCTCAGACCCTAGAGCTGGCACTGCTTGGCCAGTGTACTGCCTGTGAGAAGGCAGCAGGACCAGGGTCCCGAGAGGGTCAGACGAGATGGGAACTGGCCAGTGGCCAGAGTGCCTGGCGGGGCAGACATGGAGCAGCTGGGCGGCCTCAGGCGGGAGGCTGGACTTGCCCTCTTGCCCTCTTGTCTTTCCTTAACAGGTCACCTAGGGGCTCTCCTCCCCTCCAGGTCTGTCTGGCTATATTGCCAGAAGCAACTTGCTCCTCTTAGCTAAAATGGGGGGGCGGGGGGCATCCAGGGAAAGCTGTTATCTGCTCCCTGCTGGGCCAGTGATGCTCCTTTTGTCCCAGTAACCTGGTGAGACTGGATGGTCTTTAGCCTGTGCAAAGGAGGAAATAAGTTTCAAGGGGCAAGTGTAGTCTTTAAGTCATTCATTTTTTTTGTCCTTCCGGTGGCTCTGCCCTGAGGGGAAACCCAGGATACTGGTTCAGTTGGGGAGAGAAAACCAGGAAAGCAAAGATGTACAGAGTCAGCGGTGTAGCCAGAGGGGCTGGGGGCTCAGTGTGAACTCTAGCTATGCCACTGTTAGTGGTGCTTGGGGGAAGAGTAGGTGGAGCATGCAGAGCTGGTGCTCAGGCTGAGGAGGTGGCAGGGCCCCTAGAACCAGAGAGGGACCCTCACTGAAAATGTAGCCCACTCATCCCCTCACCAGGACAGTGGCCTGCTGAGTCCTGCTCTTCCCTCTTAGAGAAACTTTCCTGTTTGGCTATCTCCTCAACATGCCCCAGCTGTGCTCTGTAGGAGGGGCTAGGCCTGCCTGGGTCCCTTCTGGCCCCCAGGGCTGAAACTCCGGCCCAGGTTTTGGAGACTCGCTCCTCCAAAACACATCATTAATGCCACTGCGTCCCAGCCACAGAAGCCTGAGGCAAGCACCCTGTCCCAGGACCCTCTCTGCACAGGTCAGAGTAAACTCTGAGCAGGGCACAAATGGGAGGATTTGCTGGGTCCTCACTGAGCAGAGTTGGCAGTAGCAGCAAGACAGAAGAGCTCTCAAACACCCAACTCTTCCTACAGCTTGATAGTGGAGAACGCGGCCTAACCCCTCTGTGTCTGAATTTCCTCACTGCCAGGAATAGGGCCTGCCACACTCTCCTGGAGGTGCCTCGGAAGCACTGGGAACCCTGAAAGGTCACTCAATAGAATCCCACAGTTTTGGGGTTACAGTCCTCCCCCAGGAGAGAGGGGTTCAGGTCTCGGGAGGCTGGAGAGGCTCTATTAGAGGAGGTGACTATGGGTCCAGGAGCCTACATCATGTGGCCTGGGCTAAGGGAACAGTGCAAAGGCCTGTGTGCCAGCCTGAGGGTCTTGGAACCCCCAGGTAGCTGCCAGTTGGCACTTTCCAAGGAACCCCTGTCTGGCAGGGGCTTCTGCAGCTTTTGTAGCTGGGCTAGTGGAGGGCAGTGAACCAAGCAACGGGGAGGCGCTGACTGGGGACCTGCCCTCAAACGTCACATGCCTTCCCAGAAACACATGGCACTTTCATCAGAGCTGAGACCTGCCTGGGCTGAAAGTGTCTCAAGAAGCGACAGTAACAGGATAGAGCACAGGGCCCTTCTCCAGCGTTCACACCACACTCCAAAGAGGCTACCTCTCCATGAGCTGGGGAGGGAGTACTTCACTTCCAGCCAGTGCCACCTGAGACCTGCCAGGTGACCTAGGGCAAGATTAGCCCCTTTTAGAGTGTTGAGGAGGGGTCTAGTGCATGAGTAAAACAAGCAGAGACTCAGATCCACCCAAAATAGCAGGCAATGTTTCCAAAGAAGATGCCATGATACCAAGAATAATTGTAAAAATTAACAGGCAGATGGTGACCCCTACGTGGCCATTTTGGCTCTGGAAGGCCATGAGGGTTAATCACTAGGTCACAGCCTCCAGCCTTCCCAGTGCCTTGAGAATCCCTGTGTGCAAACTCCTGGTCCAGAGAGGCCACGACCCTGCCCGCTGCTGGTTTCCTTCTACCCCAGCCTATGTGCACCTGATCCTGCCCAACCTGGATTTGAGTCCCAGGTCTACCAGTTGTGTATTAAGGGACCTTGGGCATGTGTCTCAGATCTCTGGGCCTCTGGCTTCTCAACTGTCATGTGGATGCAAAATGACCCGCAGGGCAGGACCCTTGGCAGGAACTTGAAGCCCTCAACAGGAAAAGGCCGGGCAGTTCACTATGCCCACCCTCCACAGTGGGTACCAAAGCTGTAGGTAGCATGCAAGGTCCTAGGCCCCCAGGGGCCAAGACCCAGCCCTCTGCTCCTGGTCCCATGTGCAGTAGGGCAGAGATGACCAGACTCCGAGAAGAGGCACCTGCTGGGCAGCTGTGAGACCTCTCAGAGACAGTGGATGGTGCCCTCCTCTCCTGCCAAGGACCCTTCATCCAGATCAGAGACCAGGGCAGGTGCCTAGGTCTGTGGGCACACAAGAGACCAGTGAACTGAGAAGGGCAGTGGGACAGCTGCATCCATGCCTAGGGTAGGGCTGTTATGTGACCTTCAGGCTGCATAGGACAGGGCCCGGGAAAGAGGCATGGGACAAATAACTGGGGAGAAGACCCCCAGGTTCATGGATCTCACAAAGGCTCTGAGAAGTCCTGCACTGAGCTGGGGGGACCACCCAGCCTCCTCCACTGTGGGCAGGTTAGAGCAGGTACAAACTGCACCCGCAGCCCTAATGCCTCACTGTAATAGCACCTCCTGGGGAACCCATGGCCCTTTCTCACTGATGCATCCACTGCTCTGGGTTTCATTTAGTCAGTCAAGAAATGCAGCCCACGGAGTCACCGGGGACAGAACCGAGTCTCTGCCAGGTGAAATGACTTACCTGGCAGAGCAGCCTAAACCAAAGACCACTGCCACCAAGGGGCTGGGCTGTAGGCATACACAATCGTGATGGGAGGGTGCAGCTGGAGGGCAGAAGGCAATTCCAGACCCTGCCTCAGCCTCAGTGAGAGACTGGGTGGGCCAAGGAGGGGACTAGGGCTAAGTCACTCACACGGTTGCCAGGGTGAGAAACCAAGCCTCACCCTGGCAGCTTTGGTGGGTTTCACTCAGGTTTCTGGGTCATCCTGGAGTGTAGTGGCAAAAGAAAAAGAAGAACGGGAAAGAGCCCTACCCACCCCTCCCACAGCCCAGGGTACCCACACTCTTTTTTAACTAACTTACTTTCTTTCTTTCTTTCTTTCTTTCTTTCTTTCTTTCTTTCTTTCTTCCTTTCTTTCTTTCTTTCTTTCTTTCTTTCTTTCTTTCTTTCAGAAAAAGTTCCATCGTGCAATTCTGGTTGGCCCTAAGTTAACTATATAGCCTGGGCTGTCCTCAAACTCAGGGATTCTCCCGCCTCAGTCTCCTGAGTGCTTGGGATTACAGGTGTGCGCTCCCACAGACACCTATACTCTGCAGGGAGGGGCCGCAGTACCCAGCAGAGGGGGCTGCCCTGAGGTGCGGGGAGGCAGGGGCACTCTGGAAAGGGCAGCAGGGAGAGGTAACTTATGACCCAGGGAGGAAGGGGAAGGCCTCTGGGGATGAAGAAGAGTGGTAGTAAAAAGGGGGAGCCATACCAGGAAAAGTGGGTGGGAAGCAGCCCAGGCAGAGGCACGGAAGTGGGAACACAGTGCTCCAGAGGGGCCCTGGGAACCTCACCACAGTGCTCCGTCCTGAAGACGGCTGCAGGGCTCTAGGGTGTGGGGCACCACCCTTCATCTTCATGGCCTCCTAAAAGGGACTTAGAAGCTTGAAAACCTGTGGCTTGTGGGCTCTGATTCCCCAGGGGGCAGGGCAAGGTGGCAGAGCCCAGCTGCCTACCCATGTGCACTTGCCCCAGGCCTTGGTCCCACTGAGGCCCTGTGGGGCAGTAGAATCTGATGTCCTCAGCCAGGAGGGTGGACTGAGGCTCTGGGAGGATCAGGCCAAGGCCAGTCAGCACCAGTGGCTCCAGGAACCTAGTAAGGAGGCTGACAAGGCCCCCTCTGGCTGGAAGCTGCTGCCCTGCTGAGCCCATCCTGGCCTCTCCCTGAAGTGGTGCAGACTCATCCCTCAGCCTCGGTCCACTTAGCCTGCAGGCATCTCATTGCCTGGCTTCCTGTTTCTAAGCATCTATTATGTGCTTGACCGTTCACCCTTAAATCCCTTGGCATTGTCTACCTTGTCCACTTTACAGATGAAGAAACTGAGGCTCAGAGAGGATTGGATGGGGCAATCCAGGACAGAGTCGGGGTTTGATATTGCTTTGCAGTGCTGGGAATGGAAGCCAGGGTCTCTGCAAATGCTAGGCAAGTGCTGAGCTACAACCAAGACTGGGAGCTGGACTCCTGATGGCTGTGCTCTCATTCCCCAGCTCCAGGCACCCCCTCTGACTGAGCCTTTGTTGTGTCCCCATGTCCACTGCAGGGAAGTGTCCAAGTAAGAACAGTCAGAGCCAGTTAAGTCCATGAACCTAGCATGGCTGAGCCCATGTGCAACCAGGACCAGAATTCTGTGCGTGACTTGGGTCAGAGCTTAGTGCATGACAGGGATTGAGGTTCATCAAGTTGTGGCTCCATGTCACCAAGATCAGGACTTAGTTTTGTGTGAGACCTGGGTTCCTAGTTTGAATCAACATGTGTTTGCCCTCTCTCTCCTCATCTGTCTGCCTCTGGGGTGTCTGTGGTCTGTTCCCTGAGTCTGGAGGTTTCAGAGGTCCCCGTGTCTTTGGCTTCTCAGTGGCACTTCTGGGTGGCAGGCGAAGTTGGCCCTGGGGAATTTCCTGGAAAAGCAGGACCTTGGGGCCCACGTCATCCTGAGACTGGCTCCCAGAGGAAACATCCAGTGATGTTTATTTGTCTCTGATTGTGACACTAATTCCAGCCTAGTACAGACAAACTAGAAAGCCAAAAAGCATGTAGAAGGGTACGCTAAAGGCCCTTTTACCATGGCATCCCTTGGTTGTTGGGTCTTTCCTTCCAGCACTCCGTCGGTGCTAGAGGCAGACATGCTGCATGGCCCCCTCTCCTTCCTGGAAACTTCAGGCCTCCCTGCTGCGGAAGGTCAAGTCCACAGTCCTGAGGTGCCAAGCTCCCAGGCTCCACACCTGCAGAACATCTTTTCCTGCCCCAAACTCCCTGTCCTTCAGATCCTACAACATGTATGTGGACAGCAGCAAGGCAGGATGCAGGCCTGGGCAGCCCAGATTCCTCCCAGCCCCCCAGGATGGCAGATGTCCAGGGCAAGGGGTTCCAGAGGCATGCTGGGTAACCTCAGGTAGGTGCTGACCTCTCTGAGCCTGAGGATAAAGGTGTCCTTCCAGACACCTTCCTCCCACACCAGAGTCTCCCAAAATTGGCATTCCTGTACTGCACCCACCTGCTGTTAAGCTGGTCATTGGTCCCTGGAACCCCAGGAGGCAAGGCACCGAATCTTGTTCCGGGATGGAATGGCAGATCCGCTGCCCAGGACCCTGCAGCCAGTTCCTGGGAGTGGACAGGACCCTGCAGCCAGTTCCTGGGACTGGGCAGGTCCAGCCTGTTTATGGTGACAACCACAGGAGGGACATAGGAAGTGAGGCAGTGGGAGGGTCTTCTTCTCTCCTGCAGGAGGGTGGGGGCACCGGGTACCCAAAATGTCCCACATGCCCACCCCTTCTCCCTGCCTCCCCCCAAAGCTTTTTCCTTTTCTCCTGAAAGGGCTAGAAATGTCCTTATTTGGAGGGTCAGACCAGCTCATGGTGGGGGTAGGACCCCATTAACCCTTCATTTATAAATAAAGGGATAAATCAGAGCTGAGTTAAACACTCTTCAGCAGAAACATAAACAGAGTGGGCAGCTCCAGCCCAGCCCCTACCCGCCCTGGTCCCTACCGCCCCGGCTAAAAGTGCACTGTTTATTTGACTCACACTAGCTGCCTGCTGCTTCGATCTGACTCCAGGATCTGGCCCCAACAAGCTACCTAGGGCTGGAAAGATAGCCTCTGACAGCTAGTGGGGACCTGGGGACTGGATTTCAGCCCCTATCCAGCCATGCTGAGCATACTAAGCCTGAGAAGGTCCAAGATGTGGACCTGAGCCGGCCTGGGAGCAGGTGAGAGCATACAGGTGTCAGAGAACAGGGGGTGTGGCGGTAGGGGTGGGGCATAGATGGGGCAAATATTTTGGAGGTCTTGGTGCACTGTTTTTCCCAGCAGAGATGGCTTATCAGCCATCACCTACATATATGCCTTGCCCTTGATCCAGGCCTGATCAGTTAACCCTCCCAGCAGCAAAGGGATCCCAGTGATACAGGTTAGAAAATACAGGCCAGGTGTGGGGGTGCACACCTGTAATCCTAGAACTCAGGAAGCTGAGGCAGGAAAATTGTCATGAGTTCAAGGCAACCTGGGCTACATAGTGAATTCAAGCCAGCCTGAAATACATTGTGAGACCCTATCTAAAATAAAAATAATAATAATAGATTAGAAAACAAGGTACAGAGCAGTTAAGTGACTTGCCGGAGGACTTGTCACAGTGACTAAATGGAAGAGTCAGGATTGGAGGCAGGCCCTGAATCCACACACTTGAGACCTGTCATCTTGCATTTGTCTTCAGCTTTCAGCAACAAGTGCATTCACCTGTCCAGCAAGGACAGTCTCAGAAGCTTTAACATTTGCCAAAGCTGTACCCTGTAAGTGCCAGGTCCAGGGGTATGGAGATAGTGGCATCAGGCTGGGTGAGGCAAAGCCACCAGGATGGGGTCGCTGGGGAACCAGCAAGTACATGAACCTGGCAAGACTCTGGCCCCAAGCAGACCCTGTGCTCCATGGATAACCCTGTCTCCTCCTTGGTTCTAGGCCTGGGAGGCATAGCCAGCACCATGCCCTCTGAGTCTCCAGCAGATCCCTGGACTGTGGCTGCCCCCAACACCACCGTGGTGTCCCCATGGAACAACACCAGTGTGCGACAGGAGGCCCTGTTTTATCTGTTTGCCCAGCTGGACGAGGAACTGCACAGCACCTTCCCTGGCCTGTGGCTGGCACTGATGGTCGTGCACAGTGTCATCTTTCTAGTGGGGCTGGTGCTCAACGGGCTGGCACTATACGTATTCTGCTGCCGCACCCAAGCCAAGACACCGTCAGTCATCTATACCATCAACCTGGTGGTCACTGACCTGCTGGTGGGCCTGTCCCTGCCCACACGCTTCGTGGTCTTCTACAGTGCACACGGCTGCCTCCGCTGCGCATTTCCCCATGTCCTTGGTTACTTCCTGAACATGCACTGCTCCATCCTCTTCCTCACCTGCATATGTGTGGACCGCTACCTGGCCATAGTACAGCCTGATGGTTTCCGCCGCTGGCGCCAGCCAGCCTGTGCCAGGGCCGTGTGCGCTTTTGTGTGGCTGGCAGCTGGCGCTGTGACCCTGTCAGTACTGGGAGTGACAACTGGTGGACAGCCTTGCTGCCGTATCTTTGCACTGACCGTCCTGGAGTTCCTGCTGCCGCTGCTGGTCATCAGTGTGTTCACGGGCCGCATTGTGTGTGCGCTGTCACGGCCTGGCCTGCTTCACCAGGGCCGCCAGCGCCGTGTGCGGGCCATGCAGCTGCTGCTCACAGTGCTTGTGATCTTCCTCGTGTGCTTCACTCCCTTCCATGCCCGCCAGGTGGTCATAGCACTGTGGCCCAACCTGCCTCACCGTACAAGCCTTGTGATCTACCATGTGGCCGTGACCCTCAGCAGCCTGAACAGCTGCATGGACCCCATCGTCTACTGCTTTGTCACCAGCAGCTTCCAGGCTACCGTGCGAGGCCTCTTCCACAGGCATGGAGCAGAGTGTGAGGCCAGTGGCAACATGGTTGTCATGCACAAGAGCTCCAAGGGCTTGGGCCCCCACCACATCCTTAGTGCTGGGCCACGGGCCCTTGCCCAGGCCCTGGCTAATGGACCTGAGCCTTAGACAACAGCACCCACAAGGAGCCAAAGGCCAGGGCTGTGAGCAGTTGGCCAGCCAGACACTGGCTTCTGAGCAGGAGCAACTAAATGGTTTCATCCTGATCGACTAGTGATGGCTCCTGAGTCCAGTGTGCTGAGATTCTAAGACCACTGTGCTGTGGTCAATTAGTGATGTCTGCTAAGACACAAGATAGGATGTAATGGTCTCAATGTCAATTACCTATCATCCATGGAGGATCACTGAGTCCACTGAAAACTTAGAACGGTAGCCAGGAGCTGGTCCTTACTTGGGCCATCTTGTCCCCAGAAAGAAGAGCTCAGACAAAGGAACCAAGATGATTTAGGTACTGGAGTGCCCAGGAGAGTTGAAAACAGAACCTGCAGAAAACTGTCCGTATATACACACAGGTGGAGAACAAAGACAAAAAGAATTATCAAGGACACAGTGCTATATGCAAGGAGGGAAGGGACTCAACTCTGCCAGGTGCCCCACCCCACCCCAGGCATTGCTCAGTTACCCAGAAAGATGCTCACAGGGGCTGGGCCATGAGTCCAGCCTTGGCTTTCTGGACTGACACTGGATTTATAGTCACCCCTCAAAGGGGAAAAGATTCAGATTCCCATTCACTGTTTGTTGCTGGGTAGGGGTCAGGGACATGCACAGGTGCCAGTGCTGGGCAATGGCAGAGTCAGAATCAGAATTGAAACCCAGCCCCACTGCCTCTGATGCCCCAGTGCCTCCTTCATGGATATTCTCAGAGTTTCCCAAAATCCCCACCCCAGGAGAGGACTCAGAACACCCTGCCTGTTGGGAAGACAGCAGAGTCCACACCCTGCTGGCAAGGAAAAAGGAAACAAAGATAAACTGCCACTTAAACTTGACCTACCAGCTGAAAGCCACCGTATCCTCTTTGCTGTTCTCTCCAGGAATACAGGCAACTGGCCCAGATGATCTGATCTGGGTCAATACATCTCACAGTACCTTCATTGGGAAGCTATTTTTCTGGCATGGATCTTTGACTGCCTCTTCTGGGCTGGACTCCAGGATTTTCCTGAGTGTTTTCCATGGAGGATCAGAACCCCAGGGGCCTCTCCAGACTGGTAGGGGGTGGGGTGAACAAGAGGCATTCTGGGCATCTCTACCCTTGAACTTGGCCACTGAAGCAGGTGAGATGGAACCAGGCCCCAGATTGGGCCCTGGTCTCTTGAGAAAAGTCCTCCATGCTCATCTAGCTAGTGGCCTATGTGGGAGCAGAAAGTATGGGAAGGGAGGCAAAGACCGGGCTTGGATCCCAGCAAAGTTCCCATCTCCAAATTCAGGGTCCCAGAGAAGGGTAGGGTGGGAAGTAAGAAGGCTTTTATACCCCCATTCTATAGACAAGGATACTGAGGTTCGGAGGGGACAGGCTTTGCCAAGGTAACAGAGTACCTGGCTATCCAAGGCAACACTGTCCCCACTGACCCTCACTGGGGCCCTCTGGCTTAAGGATTTTGTGAGGTGACCACGTTGGAGGATGTGAACTCATAGCCTCCCAGCTGAAATGACAGCCAGGGCACAGAGGAGCCAGGACTCTGCCTGGGGTGACTTCCTGGCCTAGATGCCTGAGGAGCAATGGGCATGGTTACCATCAACATCACCCTGACCCTCGCTGGATACAGTCCCCAGCCACCTGCTCCAAGGCATCTCACACAAACCCAGAGCTCCACAGGACAGGGGGATCCTGGCTCTCAGTCCAGGTGGTAGCTGGGCCAGGCCATCTGCAGAAAAGCGCTGCTGGCTGGAGAGCCCCGGTATTGTGGCTCTTGGGCTCTGACAGAGAGCCACTGAGCCACCCCAAGCAGTCACTCACCCAACCAGAGGAGAGAGAAGGTAGGGATCAAGTGGTGGGCCTCTGCGTGGCTGGTTACCTCCCTCAGCCCCAGCATGTCATTCAGGGTCAGGGATGCTGGATTCCATTTATTTTCACGCTCCATCTCAGGGGTCCTCATGGTCCTAGACTCTGCCCATGGGCTCCTTGGTGCCTAAGTCATGTGAACTGGGTCATGAGACCCCAACCTTGATTACCTCACTGTACTGTGAGGACCCCCTCACTGGGCATGGCTGTGGGGAGCCAGAGGGTGGTAGGAAGGAACGGTCAGGTGGGAGAACAACCTGGTGGGTGAGGTCTACCTCCCTGGGGGCTGGGAAGGGGACCACACCAGCCTGTTTAACTTCCCACATGGGTTTGTGGCCCCCTTTTCCTCATAGCACATCCTCCCTCTTATGCCAGTGCTCTGGGCCCCTTTGGCTCCCTGCTGTTCTTTCCCCCCCCCCCACCGTCCTTTTGATGGCTGCCACATTCTTATTCCCTCCCTGGTTATCATTCTTATTTACACTAATGAGTGAACAGCTGACATTAGCCAAGTGCTCTGATGAGAGTTGGAAGGGGTGTGATTTTTCCAGAATAGCCTCTTCTAGGAGGAGGAAGTCTCTGAGGTATATGAGCTAAGTCCTCCGCATGTCCCCACATCTGAAATGCACCTACTCAGTCTGGGTTTCTTGGGGCCTTGCGGGTTCTCAGACTGCGAGAGTCTGGAATGTGCCAGGGGAGGGGTGATTTATTCCCATTCCAGTTCAGAGGACAGGCCACCTGCCTTCTGGGGTCAAAGAGCAAAGCCTCGGGCCATTCTCACCATCCTTGCACCTCTGACTGCTCAGTTTGATGGTCCATCGTTCAAATAGAAACTTGATAGGCTGGCCTCAGTTTCCCCACTCCCTGTGCTTCTCCAGAGCCTGGCATGCCCAGCCATGCCTGTCCTTGGTTGCTCAGGCCAGGAAAGGAGGTCTGTGTGTCCCCCCATTCCCGGATTTTCAGAGAGCCAGAGTGATGTGAAATGGTGTATTTATATCTGATGTAAACAATCCCCATAAGGAAAAATACTCATCCTGAATTAATGCTGTTTATGCCCTGTGCCCACAACTTGGCTCCCAGCCTGTTACACAGGGTCAGTGTGAGGTACCAAGCTGGGGGGCCTGGGTGCCACCCTCTCTGTCTACCCAGTGTCTAGGGGCACAAATCCGCAGAATGTTGTTCCTCCCCAATCCTGGTCCCAAGTTGACCAGCCAACTGGGAAGGGACCCAGAGATGGAGCTGGCACCCAGCACCCATAATGACCAGTCAGATCCCCACGAGGTCTGATCTGGAGGCAGGAGGAAGAGCAGCCCCCACGTGGGCCTCCTAAGTGCCTGTGAGTCATCAGGGTCGTCACCATTTCACAGATGGAAACACAGAATTCAGGGTTGGCCCTAGAGGGCTCCACTCAGGCCTCCTATGTCCAACTTCAGTCCCCGCACAGCCAGCTCTGGCCTCGGCCAGGGAAGCACCGGGCGGGGTGGCTGCGTGTACTCATCACTCTCCCTGTTTGGCACTGTGGAGGCCGGAGGCGTCTGGTGGTAAATATTAGGGCTTGTTTAGGTTAAACACCATTAATAGCAGGAAATATCACCTTGGGCGCCCACCCTGGCTTCCTGGAGGCCTGGACACCAAGGCAGGGCTGGGGCCTGTCAAAACTGGATGCCGGGGGCCTGGCTGTGGCAAATTCTAGACTCTGGCCTTGGCCTTCCCTGTGCTCAAGGACACTCCTGGAAAGCCGTGTATGGCAGGGCTCTCTGCACCTGACTCTCATGTCCTAGCAGAGTTGTGCCTCCTGGGGCTCTTGCACCCCAATGTTACCTCTCGGCGGGTTATGCATGCATAGAGATTCCCTGCACCCCCATTCATACCCTGGTTAGGAGGTAGGGGTGAGTCCACATGGGACATAGGGGGTGAAACGAAGACATCAAATACCCTGCTCACACCTAACCACCCTCTGGTCTATCTGTCCAGTTCACCTGGGAATCCTAATGAAATCAGTCCCAGGCCCCCACTGTCAACCAACAGGAGGGGCTGAGTTCTCCACCTATACCTGCCTGGCTCCAGGATCAAGCCATCCAGATCCCTGACCACCCCAGTAAGAGTCTCAGAAAGCTGGCCAGTCAAGCTGAAGCATGGCTGGAGCCATCTGGCCTGGAGGGGTGGGCCCAGGGGCAGGAGCCAGAGGCTGGAAAAGGGAGGATGTGAGGAAAAGAGGGGCTGGGGAAAGACAGAAGGAGGGGACTCCTCCCGAGCACTCCCACCCTCCCCAGCCCCTACTTCTGGCATGCACCCCATTTCCACAGGACCCTTTGGCCCTCAGCAGACCCTGACCCTGCTGGGCTCCAGCCTAGCACCCTGGAAGAATCACATCTCATTCATGATCAGGCCTAGCCCACCACCCACCAGTCTATGTCCAGCACCACACCCTCCTCTGTCCCTGTTCCCCTGGGTCTGCCTGCCATGGGGTCATTCCTCCACACTGCACCCTAGAACAGGACAGGCCATACAGCCCAGGGTCCTCCTGATTGCATCCAACCTTACCCTGACCCTTGGAGGCTCTGCATATATGACCCCTCTCTTCCCTCCAAATCTTCTGATCCTCCAGATAACCTCCCCACGGAGCTCAGTGCTGGGCTCTCAGTTGCCCAATGGAAGAGCTGAGTGACACCAAGGGCTGAATGGAGAGTGGGGCCATTAGAAGGTTTCCAAGAGGAGGGAGTATAAACAATGTGTCCCCAGCCACTCTACCACCCCAAGGCCCCTCCCAGACAGGATCTCCTCAAGGACATTGAGTGCTCTTCAAATGGGCTGGCAGGGCCACAGGCACTTTCACCATATTGCATAGATGAAGAAACAGAGGACACAGACCCCACTGAAGGAGCGCACTCTGCCCTGATTCAGCTACACCATAGCCTGCTGACCCCAAGCTCTAGCCCTGGCTTTGCTGTCTGCAGCTGGGAGCCCAGACTGCAGGTGCCCTGGGACTCCATCACCCCTGAACACAGACTTCGGCCATATCCCTGCTCTTTTCTGGGCCTCAGTTTCCTCATTCAGAACACAAAGTCTGGGATGAGGTTCACCCCTCAGTGCACTGGGCCTCCTGCTCCTTCTGTGACCCTTGCCGGCCACACCTCTGTCGTCAGATCCTGCACAAGGACTTACTTGGGAAAAGTGCTGTTTCTAAACCACCCAAGGCTCTGTACCCCACTCCTGAGTCTTTCAGCTTCCTGAGGCTCTCTCTGGACAGGGGGGCAAGGGCACCCTTACCTGCCCTGTACTGAGCTTTGAGCCCAGTGAAGGTGTCAGCACTTTACAACATGCCAAGATGTCACCAGACTCCCAAGCATATGCCCTCCTGTCCAGCTGCCCAGCAGGGCTACCATGGGGGCCAGACCCCAGGGCCAAGCTGGACCTACCAATATGTGTGGCACACATATGCACAACAACAGGTTTGCGTTCTGATAAGTTTGCAGTACTGCCCGGCTAGGGGAAGTCTTCAGTATGTTGTATGGATGGGTCCAGCAGCATCACTAGTCACCAAGTATGACATGCTGACCATCAGAAGCTGGGGTGCTTAGGGAAAGGCTCTGGGGAGCTAGCAGCACCAGAGTCACCACCGTCCTGGTACTTGCCTACACGCCATCATGCCCCTTTTGGTGGTCAGCTGAGGGCCTTGTTAGGAAGTTCCCCTACCTTACCTGTCCTTTCTGGAACAAAGCCAGGGCTGTCTGAGGGCAGTCCTTGGATCCTAACTCAGGAGTCACAGAGAGGTCGCCACATTCCTGCCAGGACACACAACTGAAAGAGAGTATAGGCCAGTGACGGTGACGGGGTATGACAGGGTCCCAACACTCCCAACCTCAGTCACAACAGCCTCTCCAACCCCGAGTGAATTAAGTTCTTTGATTTTCTCCTTTGCCCAGGGGGAAGATCGATTCTACCTCACCTTAAGAACTAAGTGTGAGGGTAGGCATGTGTATGAGTGTGAGTAAGCGTGCAGGTGTGTCTGAGCCTGTGCACATGTGTATGCATATCTGTGTCTATATGTGTGTGTGCAGATATAGGTCTGCATGTGTTCACATACACGTGGGGGGTGACTTCCTGTGGTGCTCAGTACCCACCAGTTAGTACATTAATCCAGGTTTCCCCCAGGAAAGCCGCACATTTCATTCATTTGCTCATTCCCTCATCCGCCAGGCCCTCCACCTACCCTGCATGCAGTACAGTTTGAGAGTCTGTCTCCCAACAGAGCTTGTACACAAACACATGCACAACGATCTTGGGTGCTTTGGATAACCCCCACTCCTCTGACCTTCCCCAGAACCAGCCACATGGGTGCCGGTGTGGAAGGGCTGAGGGACTTCCTGGGCTCAGCCTGGGTGCCGGATTCCCGGGCTCTTACCTGATTTGGCCACGACGGGTGACAAGTGACTTTGGGGGAGCCCCAGAGCTTCCCACAGGGAGTGTCGGTTGGGGGGGGTAGGTGGCCCTCAGGCCACCAGGTGGCGCTGCTGGACTGGTGGAGATGGCAAAGCAGCAGTGGCCCCAGAGCAGGACAGAGCAGGAAGATACCTCAGAGCCATATTTCCCAACCTGCCTGAGAGATCAGTGGCACCACATCCACGTGATCAAGGCCTTGGACTTGCCACCCTTAAGGCAGCCCTTCCCTCTGGGTTTCTCGCCCCACCTGCCAGGTGGCAAGCTTGGGTGAAGTGGCTACCGGCTCAGAGTGGGCAGGGCAGGCCAGGTGTTGTGGATGATCCCTCTTTCACCTCCCCAGTGGCCTGGATTAGCTCCTTCACCTGTCTGAGTTTCGGCCAGTCGAATGAGGACATCTTTACTGCATGCTTTCCTTGCCCAGGGCCAAGCCCACATTGCAGACAGGGAAGCCCAGTGGTCAGTGCCTCATGCTGCAGCAAGTAGTCTGGGTCCCCTGCCCTGCAGTGCCTCTGCCTCCTTATCTGAGCCCCTATAATATGAGCTCATGTTAGAGAGTTTTATCTCAGCACCTTTTCAAGGGGAGATGAGTGGGGAGGCAGTGCCAGGGGCCTCCTGGATGAGCACAAGGCAACTATGGAAGGAGTTAGAGACCAGCATGGTGGCCCTGAGTAGGTAGCAGGGGCTGTTCCCTGGTGATAATCAGCTCAGCCTCTGCTCCTGCACAGCAGCCTGGCTGTGTGACTGCTCTGTACCCTGAAGTCAGCAGCAGCCCTCTTGCTTGCTCCTATCATTCAGGAAGAACTTAACAGCCAGGCCCTGAAGACAGGCAGGTCTACACCCCTTTGGCCTGTTTCTTCTTCTGGAATGTGAAGGCAAACCTGCCTCTCAGCTCAAAGTGACTCCTTCCTCCAAGCTGTGTGTCAGGGCGGAGGCAGGGTCAGCTAAAAGGGGCTGCTGAGGTGGTGGCTTCAGGTGTCTGTCACTTGCTGGGCCCCAGCCAGGAGTATACAGGTAGGCTCCCTCCAGCCTTGATGCCCCACTGGAAAGCGTTTACATCGTCCCTTCCAAAAAGAGGTAACCTCCATTCTGCCTGGTGAGTGGCAGAGCTGCCATCTCCGCGTGCCCTGCCAAGCAAGTGTCATTTTCCTGGCAGTAAACATGAGAAATGGGACACAAGGACAGTAACTCCTTGCTGGAATTGCCCCAGAATAGCAGTGGGGATGGGACAGGAGAGGATGGTGGGTTCTGTGGGCAGCTTGGGCCCCTGACACACTGCCTCCTCCTCCAAGATGCACAAGCTACCTTTGGCTGCCAGGTTAAAAACTCGTTCACCATCTGTGAGCCCAGATAGGTCAGACACTTACCCTGAACCACAGGCCCTGGCAGCAGCTGAGCCCGCTACGTGGGCAGGGGAGAAAAACACACCAAGGGCTGGTTGTCCTGATAAGCAGCACCTAAAATTTCTAACCACAGAGTACTGGCACCTGTCCCAAAGCCAGGCAGCAAGGATGCAGCACACAAGCAGACAGACAGACACCAAGGAGAGAGTGGACAGAGGTAAGCCCTTCAGCGGTCTCTGGTCTACCTATCAGAGGGGTCAGAGGGACACAATGTCCCCCAGCTCTCTTTCCCCTCCTTCCTCTGCCCTTGCCGGTGGCTGGCATCACTCCCAAGGCACCCTCATCCTGCCCCACCACCAGGCCTTTGTTGGGCCCAGATAACAATGAGATGGGAACAAGTGACTCCTAGGGAATTGGGCTCCTTGCACCAGATCTGAAACCTTGCCTCCTTTCCCTTCACCACAACAGCTCTAGACCTCCATGCACTCCATCCTTCCCTGCCTTCCCCCAGCCATGCTCTCCCATTGGAAGCTCTCTCCTTGCCAAGGGCCCTTGAACAGGATGACCCTGAGACAGCTGGGCCCATACTTCAGCTCAGACTTGAGGCCACATGTGCTCCAAGCCTTGGTTCTTGTGGGTTTCTCATGATGTGTCTGCAGGTGGCACCTTGCTAGGTCCCTGATGGTGCTCCTGGGAGGGCACTGATGCACCTGGAATTTGTGTAGAAGCCCTTGGGAGACAAGAACAACTGCACAGAGGGGATGTAGGGTGTGAGGAAGGGAGCCAGATGCCACCAGAGACGTACAGGTTGCCCCAAGTCCCACCCAAACCTGGTGCCAGTCCCATGGGCTCTCCAGGATGACCCATGTGGTTCATGGGCTGGGAGCCCTAAATCTTTCCTCAATGAGTTCACTTCCCTGAACCTCTGCTTCCTCATCAGTAAAATGGCCACAGTAATGCTGATTTCTCAAGTCACCATGACAAAAGATCAGGGAAGGGACAAAGCAGTCAACTCATTACCATGCATATGGCCCATTGGTCAATCAGTTGGCAAAATTCCCTCAGCACTCACTGTGACCATGGGGGTGACACTGGGGCACACAGCAACAAATGAGGTGCAGTCCCAGGCACCAAGGAGCCCACAGCTCTGAGCCACTGTGATGAGATCCAAGCAGAACTCTGCCAGTGCTCAACTGCCTGCCAAAGAGGTGGAGAAGGCTTCCCAAAAGTCTCGGCGTTAGTGCTGCTTTGAGGGATAGGCAGGAGTTTTGTCTGGTAGAGGAAAGGTAGGACACCTTAGGAGAAGTCAATGCAGGGGTAGATGTGAAGGTTCAAGCCATGTCATGGGAAGCACAGGTAGCCTAAGGCCTGGTCAGCTGCAGGAAAATTTCAGGTGAATCACTTCCCCTCTCTGGGCCTCAGTTTCCTTGTCTGCAAGCAAGGACAGAAACACCTGCCTCCCAAATAAGCTAATGCTGCAGAAAGTGCTGGGCCAATACTAATGTTCCCTATTTAATTGTCCACGTTCTTTTTTGAGGCCAGGGTTATTTTTGGCCACACTTGGCTATTTGCAGACTAGAGTGCATCCTTTCCCACAGAGGACGGAGCTGGGCTGCCAGGGCCACAGTCCCTCTCCCTAGCAGAGTGGTAGGACAGGGACAACCAGCCTATGAGCAGAAACAGAATCTTGATTCCAGGAAACATGAATCTCAGAATGGGCTGAGCCTGCTTCCAAGGAAGCCCACAGCTCCATGAACCCACTTTGAGAACCCCAGGTTAGACTGGGCCCCTTCTAAGCCCCTCTGCCAGAGGAGATGGGACTGAGGCCCCCACAATGTCAGAAGGTCAGAAGTGCTGCCCGGGACAATATGTTCCCATCATCCCCTGGAGCTGCATGCTGCTGCTGAGACTGGTATGCCCACAAGAACCACACCTCCATGGTGATAGCCAGGTGGCCTGATTCTCCTCCTGGTCTCTCAGTGTCCAGTCCCACCTCCCCAGTTCCAGAGGACTGACCCAGAGGCACTGACACCTAGAGGAAAGCTGGGGCAGGGCAGCAGTCAGGGGCTACGCAACCTTTTGTGAAACAGCTATGGGGTCCCTGCCTTCCAGCCAGGCTCCCTTCTGCTGATCAAGAAGCTGGAATGCCCTGGGGAGCTTCCCTTCTGCAGAACCCACAGTCACCACCGTCTCTCTCCCATACTAAAAGTTTGGTCAGCCGCCACCAGGGCAATTGTGGGACTTGTGGGATGTCTGCAGGTTCTGCCTCCATCAGATGCAAGAAGGAGCAAGGGCCAAAGGAGTCCCATATGAAAGGGATAGGAAGAAGGGGACCAATGGAGGCGACCTGTCCGCAGACACCATGGGGCAAACAGAACACATTTCAAGATGGTCCTGAGCAATGGAGCCACAACCCCAAGAGCAGCTGAGTGTTAAGGAGTAGGCAGAGACTGGTTTTACTTGGGTAGGCAACAGGAAGAGAGCTATGTATCCACATGCAAAATTTAACACCATAGATTTCTTAAGTCCCAGCATTCCAGTTCCTGGAAGGGTGAGGGTGTGAGTCAGCTCTGAGCACAGGTCTGGGTAGGTTGCCTCTCCTGACTGCTGCAGTGGCCTCCCATGTTGCTCACAAGGGTCAAGAGGCACAAAAAGTCCAAGTCCAACAGGGAACTGTCACTCAGCAGTGATGCTCTGACCCGCATCACAATATGGACAGCCTAAAAGCACCTTGCTAAGTGAAAGAAAACAAAGACCAAAGGCCAGACAGGACAGGATTCTGTTTGCAGGAGCTATCCAGGAGCTGGCACAGGATTATGCTTGCCAGGGGCTGTGAGGAGGTGGGAACAGTAATTTTCTATGGGACAGGAAGTGTCCTGGAACTAGACAGTGGTGATGGTCACACACTTTGTGGAGAGACTAAACTCCACTGTCGCGTTAGCTTTGAAAATATTAACTTCATATGCTGTGAATTTCACTCAATGAAAAAGCTATTAGGAAGCATCTTATCAGAAAACAAAGGAGGTGTGAGGATTAAGGAAAAGTGTGTTTGGGGTGCTCACAATTCCCTGCTCAGTGAGTGAGTGGAGTGTGAGTCACCACTGAGAAAGTGCTTTGAATGTGACCTCGGGGCACAAGCAGTCTGTGGACCTTTAACAAAGAGCTGGAGAATATCCCCTCTTTAACCAACAGTGCTGGCAAAACTGTTTATCCACATGCAGAAGCTTGAGCGCAGACACATCTCTCTCTAAGCCTGCACTAAAATAAAATCAAAATGGATCCGAGATCTAGATACAATCTGCTGGAACATAAAACAGATCAAACTCTTGGAGACATGAGTATATGCAAGAACTTTGTGAACAGAACTCCAATTGCATAAGAAAAAACACCAAGAATCAACAAATGGGATTATATCGAAGTAAGAACCTTCTACACAGCAAAGGAAACAACCAACAGAGTGAAGAGACAAAGTGAAAAGGGGAGATTTTTGCCAGCTTCTCCCCAGAGGAATAATATCTAAAATATTTAAAGAACTCAAAACAATTAGACTCCCCTCACAATAAAAGACCCAAGCGCCCCCCCAAATGGACAAGTGAAATGAATTGACATTTCTCAGAAGAAGTACAAATGGCCAGTAAGTACAAGAAAAAATGTTCAGCATCCTTAGCCATTAGAGAAATGAAAATTATAACAGCAATGAGATTGTGTCTTACTCCAGAAAAAAATGACTATCATCAAGACCCAAAAAAACAAGAAATGCTAGTGATATGTGGTGAGCAAAGTGGGGAGAATCCTACTATCTTGTTGATGGGAGTGTACAAAACAGTATGGAAACTCCTCAAAAAACTAAAATGAGAAATTCCACTTGACCCAACTATTCCCCTTCTAAGAATCGTCCCAAAACAGTTAAAGACATCATATCACAGTGATATATGAATAGCCATATTTAGAGCAGGTTAATTGATGATAGCTAAATCTTGACATCCTCAACAGATAAATGGATAAAGAAAATATGGTATATATTCATAATAGAATACTATTTAGCCATCACACAGGATAAGTTTGAATCATTTATAGGAAAGTGGACACACTTTGACACCATAATACTAAGTGAAGTAAATCAGACACACAAGCTTAAATATCACATGGATTCTCTAATATGAGAAATGCAAAATGTCAATAATTAAAAGAGCAAAATAAAAGATTATAGGAAGCAGGGAGGTAAACATTTTACAGATGCAAAAGGGATACAGGGATGAAAGGGAGAGGAGGTAAAAGGATTAAACTGAGTTATGTACATGTAACAACTTCCCATGATGAATGCATTCAATGTGCATCACAAACATGTACTAATAAAAAAGAAAATGACCTGGACACCTTGATCACCCCTGACCCACCCAGGGGGATTTTAAACTATGCTAGGGACTGTCCAATGGCCCCACCCTGCCATTCCACAAGTGACCCCAACCTGAATAGGCCTGAGGGTGCCATGAACACCTACCGGGAGCATGCCTAGGCTTGAGTACATGAATCTGCCTGCATCCCTAGGACCCTACCTGTAGACAGAAGTCAGCTGAGGGCTCCCATGACTCTCACATGGGCTCAGCCTCCTGGAGATCCTTCCCTACCCTACAGCAGCAGTCAGGCTGGGCTCTGGTCAGCATAAGCCTGGGGCTCATTGGGCCACTGGTTCCAGAAAGGCCTGTATTGTCTCTCTCTTGCACACAGCCACAGGGATATACAGTGACCTTCACTTCCCTGGAGGTCAGAATCCAAGATAAAGGTGTCTTGGGGCTGATTCCTTCTGGAACCCACAGTGAATCTGTCTCCTGGCTTCTCCCCAGATCCAGAGGCCATCTGCAAGCTGTGGCAACTTGGAGGCCATGGGGAACTAGTGTCTGGCTCCCTCCCCTCCCCCTCTATGTTCAGCAGCTCCACCACACCCACTCAGGACTGACCCACTATGTGCCTCCTCCAGCATGCATATCTATGACCACACAGAGAGGCCAGGTAACCAGTCCTAGGATACAGTGTGGCCCCTCCTCCTTCTGACAGTAGTTTGGAGCATACACATTGTACAAGCAAGGCAGCAGGGGCAAGACTGAGGAGGTCCCCTACCTCCCAGGCCAGTTCCTGTCTTCTTCTTCACCTGGCTGCAGCAGACTGGCCCAGCATCCTGGAGATCCTTGTCCTATTCTTCCCAGCCACCCTTGCCTCTGTCCCTGTGCCCCTTCCTGGCCTCCACTAACTGCTGCCCAATGCTTTGCACACCCACCCTCTGATCCCAGGGCCCATGAGAGTTCGACCCATCTCACACTCCTAGCAGACAGGGCCTGCTAGGAGTTACTTTTCTCTTGTTCCTGGGACAAAATACCCAACACCCAAAATAAAGATAAAAGAAGGTTTATTTAGCTCACTGTTTGTGGAAGTTTCAGTCCATAATCAGCTGGCGCCAAAGATGGTGGCATGGCACAGGGGCAACACTTCAAGGCAGCAGTCAGAAAAAAGCAACCAGAGCAAAAAGGGGGAGAGTAAGCCTCTTTTCCTGCTTTATAGTGTATGCAGGCCACCTCCTGCCCGCCAGGGTAGATGTAGCACTCACAAAATCTCTGTGCCCTCCTCTTTCAGGGGATGAAGATATTTACAAAGTAAGGATCCTGGCTTCCAGCTGAGTCTTTTAGTTAAACTTCTAAATTTCTTAAGTTGACACAATTATCAACCATAACAGGCTCCCTGAGGGCACACTTCATCAAGGGTAACTCTCTGAGTCCCAGCACCAAGCACAAGCCTGGCACCCAGGAGACTCCAGAATGCCAAGCAAGTGTTCTCCAAGACATGTCCTTGGACACAGGTCCCATCCCCAACCTGGCACTCCAGCCCACCTCAGCAAAGACTCTTGAGACCTCAGTTGTGCCAGTCACTCATATAAATGAACATTCCCATCTCCGCTGACTCATGGGTGAGAACACTGGGGTTCTTGACAGCAGCTACCACCCTTGCCCACCAGAGAACAGGGCTGCATCCTGCAGGGATGGTGCCATGAGCTTGAGGTGCCCCCCCCCACCTGTCCTCACCAAAGTAAGGGCCCTGCACTGGCACCGCTCCTGGGTCTAAAGCCTCTAGGTCTATTCCCTCTGCTATCTTATCTCAGCCCCAAGAGGACACAGGGACTCCCACCTCATTACAGATGAGAACACTGAGGTTGGGAATCAGAGGAGTCTGTGAATGCAAGTTCTCAGGGCCAGGGGTGGGTTCTGATACTGCAGGAATCAGGCCATTTGCCTGGAGGGCATTTTCTGTCACACGGGTGCCCAAGGCTGCCCCCACCCCTCCTCTGCCCACTGCATGCTTGGGAAGAAGGCTCAGCACAGGACTCTGGACCTGCAAGCCCGGCTTCCCTCTTTTGTGAAAACAGTTTGGGGAAAGCAAATTGTCCAAGCTGCCCTCAAACTTTCAATCCTCCTGCCTCAGCCTCCAGAGCAACTGGGATTGCAGGTGTGTGTCACTACACCAGACTGGATTTGTTTTTTAATTTCACACTATAGGAACATCTATTTGGAGTAGGTTTTCATTTTTAAAAGGATTTAAGATCTGCTATAACACCCCATATCTATCCTTAATTGATAGTATTATTTTTAGCACATATTTTGTATGTAACCTTTTGAATTAGAAGTTCCTGAATATCACAGAGAAGGTAGAGCACTGAGAAGAGGGAGCAGAGAGGGCGGACCCCTCTGGTCCAGGTGTGACCAAGGGCACTGCATGGTTTACCAAGAGCGAGGCAACAGACCAGGAGCAAGAGCACCTGGGTGGTAGAAATGATGCTATTGGGCAGCTGAGATGTTAATTACAGCCCTGACCATTGTGCCAGCTCCTCCAAGGGCACTGTCTATCTCTGATTGTTCTTACCTCTGCCATGCCTGGGCAGGCCATGCTGAGAGGGTTGGGCCATTCTCTCATGCACAGCCAACGTAAACAGGCAAACAGGTGTTGAGACACATGGCCTCACGCAATCCAGTCAAGGACCAGCTGGGAGTGCCCGCTCCTGAGGTGAATGTTGCCTCCTGCCCGATTAAAAAGAAGAGGAGCATTCCAGAGAGAATCACAGAAGTCCCCAGCGCAGCTGGTTATGGTGATGCACACCTGCAATCCCAGCCTTTTGAGCATCTCTGTCCCTTGGCAAGTGCTTATTCACCCTTCCAATGGCTCAGCCACCTTCTAGTCCTGGAGGCTTTCTCTAACTTGGGACCCCTTGTGTTCTACAGCCCTGTAACACCCTGTCTGTGTCCCCATTATGACACTGACCTTGCTGCTGGGGTGGTCATCATCAGAGTTCAAACCCATATCACAAGGACCACATCTGCAAGGTCTCTTTCCCTAGCACACAGCTCGTCCCCATAGAAAAATTCCTCCAGGAAGGCTCATGACCAATATGGCGTCACCACCATGGTTCCCGGGAAGAAGTGAGGAAGAAAAGGACCTGGAATCAGGGTACAGACAATAAGGGCATCACTTACACACTGTTGTACTGTTGTCCACACAGGCTTCCTGGAGCTATTGATGGGGGAACAGACTTAGAGAGGTGCACAAACAGGCTCAAGGTCACACAGACACCAGAAGTCCAGCCTTCTGTGGATCCCAGGACACCTCACACTTCCCCAGACCTTGCTTCTTGGCACAAAACTGAGGACAAACTGGATTCATATCTTGGCCAATGACAGTCATTCCCAAGCCTAAAACACACACACCTGTTGCCAGTTCTGATGTCCCTGCCAGAAGATGACAGGTACACTTGAGTGCACATGGGTGCATGAGCATCTGCATGTACACCTGCAGCCTCCCAGATCCCACATGCCTCCCCTCGCAGCCTTGTCTGCTCATATCCAGCCCAGGTGTACACAAAGGAGTAGGATGGGCCAGAACTGGGAGTTTTCAGGTCAGGCTGGGCCTGGCTCAGGGACATGGCATATGGCCGAATGAGATGGCTCAGACTCTGAGTAGGAACTTATGTTGTAATCAATGTCCAGACCTCTGCCAACAAGAGGTTAAAAACATGAGTGAAAGGACAACACCCAAAGTGTGACTGACTCTGCTCCTCCAGGTCCCAGGCAGGGCACACTCATCAGGGCAAAGATGTGGCTCGTGGTCCAGCATGTGCCTGCTGATGGCGACTGACTGACACGTGTAGCTTAGAAAGTGCCCTAACCTCGATTACTTACCAAGTCCTGGTGCTGGCCTTGAATACACTCTGAGCCCTTAACCTAGACACTCACTGAGTCCTGGTTCTAATCATGCTCTGAGTCCTAATCCCATCACATGCTGAGCCCTGGCACTGCACGTGCTGAACCTGAAGTTTTGTCAAACACTAAACTCTGAACCTGGTTGCCTATTGAGCTGAGCCTGGTCATGTTTTGAGACCTGAGCTGGTCATGGGACTGGATATGTATTCTGAATGGAGGGTGGAGGTCAGGGGCATATAAATGTGGCCTTGGAGCACAGGTAGTGTCCTGCTATAAATCTAACCATCAAATGCCTGAGGTTGGGTCCAAGGTTGCCTCTGCCTGATCATGCACTGAGCCCTGAGCCTGGTCAAACACTGAGCCCTAACCCTGACTCTGACCATACAGATTCCTGAGCCTAATCACCCACTGAACCCTGACCCTGGTAACTCAGAGCCTTGACCTTCCTGTGGTGTCATCCAGGGGCTTATTCAATTCCCTGATTTCCTGGCCCCAACTCCTGGCCTCAAGGATGCCCATACTATGTCCCTTCAAGGCCTCAAGGATGACTCACCCCAACCCTGCAGATCAGACTCCCCAGGAATCTATAGAGGTTTAGGCTACATGAGGCTGTATATATGTTCTGGATCGAGCCTGGTGTATGGATGGTGAGCCGGGCCCCCTCTGTTCCCTCTCCCCCAGCAGAAATGTGGCAAAAGAGTATGAGTTAAGTGATCTCATTTTCCTCCAGCACATTTCTTGCCCAGGGTCTGAAAGCTCCCAGGCCCCAGGGGAAGACGATTATGCAGAGCCATCATCTGCCTGTGGGCCTCTCACTGCACGCTGGGATACACTGGGAGTAGGTGTCAGCTGTGTGTGGTGCTGGGGATCCATGCAAACTTCAGCTGGTCTCAAGTGTAAGCCAGGCAGCATGGACAGCTGTGCATATCCAGTGAGTGGTAGGTAACACAGTCCTTGGGAGGCTGCAGCATTGGCACAGATGCAGGGCTAGCAGGGGCAGATGGACACAGGCACAGAGAGGGCAGTGGCTAGCTCTAGGTGAGCACTGAGATGGGAGCAGGGAAGGCAGAGTTGGAGAGGGTCTCTACACCTTGGTTGTGACCACTGGGGCTGGATGGGGCTGGGGGTAGGGCCTGAGCAGGAAACTCAGGACTCCAGGAAGACAGGAAGATGGCATCAGTGGGCAACAATAGGTAGGAGCACCACTAGCCTCTGGGAGAGATGCTGCCCTATTTCCTTCCTAATCTCTCTGCCCTCACTGAGGAATCTTCTCCCAGTCCTTTCACCCCAGCCCTGTGCTTCCCCATCTCATCTGCCTTCACCCTCTTCTGCCCATCTAAATGCCTGATTCCCCACCTTCCCCACAGAGAATCTCTCTCTTCATGGACTCCTCCCTGCCTCATGAGCAGCTATGGCTCCTCAAAAGTCTCCCCTGTCACCCACTGCAGCCTCACCAACATCAGACCCTGGTGGTCAGGGGCATATGACATGTGGTCCTTGGAGAACAGCTAGGGTTGTGCTATTCATCTAGCCATCACATCCCTGAGCATGGGCACTAGGTTTGCTCTGACTCAGACTTCAGGCCATCGGACTGGAATGCAAACACATGAACCTGTCCTGTAAGCCCAGTACTCTTGAGGCTGAGGCTGGAGGGTCAGAATCTTAAACCCAACCTGGGGATCTTAGCAAGACCCTGTGTCAAAATTTAAAAAAGTGTTGCAGATGTAGCTCAATAGTATAGCATCCTTGGGTTTCATTCTCAATACTCCCCACCAAAGCACTAATAAATAACTACCTACTAATTTGCTTAGTCCCCACATCCTCTGTTAAATCACAGCCACCACATGGACAGAGACCAGCAGGGAGCCTGTGGCCCTCAGGTACAGTGAGTGTCGTAAGTCTGAGCTGAGCTGAATGAGCAGGTGCCATCTGGTAAGGGCTGTATCCCAGCAGACATTGGGGGCCCGTCACTCTCCCATTGCCCTTTGTAGAAAGGAGGGGTGTCAGGAAGACTTTATGGAGAAAGTCTTCATGACTCTAACCTTCCTTTATGGCCCAGCAGAGTGCTAATTGCAAAGGAGGCCTGGGTTGACACAGGGGCTCCAGACCAAGGGACAATACCCGCAAAGTGCTATATCTCAATGAGCATGGCAAGCATGGACAGCTGTGGGTCTTTCAAGAAGAATCCAGGGGCCACAGGGGAGCCCAGAGAGGGCACACCATCTCATTGTTGTGCTGCTGTCTATATTCCACTTGGAGAAGTTAAGCCTCTCCCCGCAGACAGTGCAGTTGGCATAGAATGTTCTGGGGCTAGTTTCTACTTGTACCCTCACCCCATGATCTCAGAGTTCTGCAGGTCTCTGATATAGGCAAGGTCATGGGTATAGACAACAGCGAGGTTTAAACCCATGCCCCCTGCACAGGACTGCATCTTCTTCTCCCAGGACAAACAGCTCTAAAATCACAGGGATTGAAAGCTCCACAGGCTTATTTCTGGCATATGTGAAGTCCACCATGGCTTCCCTGATTGGGAACTGACTTTTATGCAGGAACCTAGAATTCTAGGCTCCTAGAATGGGAGGCCTCTGCCCAGTTCCAGAAAGGGAAGGACCCACGGAGGGCAATGTGCTGATGGCTAACACTGTGCTGGCAGTGGCCTGTGGCACTTCTACTCAAATATATTCCAGAACCAGCTGCATGGTCCAGCCCTTACCAGATGGCAGAAGCAGGGGTGGACTAATCCCTGACTAAGAAATGCAATCCTCTGGGCATGGAAAGAGGAGAACTAGGTAAAATTTTCTTTTGGAGGCTATTAGCTTTCTCTTAGTGTAACAAAATTCCTGGAATAATTTACTTAAAAAGAGAAAATATTTATTCTGGACCCACTCTGTAATCAACTGGCCCTCTTTCTTTGGAGCTAGAGTGAGTGAGGCAGCACATCAAGATGAGAGCTCATGGTGAGTGCTATTATTCAGAATCTAAAATGCCCCCCCGAAACGTCCCATGTGCTCAGAGGTGAGGCTTCTGAAGGATGAGTGGATCGTAGGGGTGCTATACTGATCAGGGGGTTATTCTATTGATGAATTCATAGCCAAGTGTGTTGTCAAGGAAGTGGAGCTGGGTTGAGGGAGGTGGGTCACTGGGAGCATGCTTTTGGCGAATCTCTCTTTTTTCTCTCTGGCTCTTCCTTCTCTCTCTCTACTTTCGGTCACCATGATGTAAACAATCAGGCCCTTGTCCCATTAGGCCCTTCTCTTCCACTGTTTCTCACATGGACATGAACTGAACCCTCTGAAACCACCAGCCAGAAATAAACCTCTCCTCCTTTAAGTTTCAGGTATCAGGTATCTTTTTTCCAGGGATGCAAAATCTGATGAATAGAGGGTAGCAACCCTCATGGCTCATCTCATGGCAACCCTGAAACAAAGAGAAAGAGGAAGGGTCAGAGTCCCCTTCAAGGGCACAAACAGATCACAGGGATTGAAAACAACAGTGACTGAAAGCTGCAGAGGCTTATTTCTGGCACATGCAAAATCCACCATGGGTCCAAGCCACCCTGAAGGGGAACTGACTTCTACCCTACTAAGAAAACTTCTTTTGACAAGGCCTCTGAAGATTCCACTATCTCTCAATAGCTCCACAGGCTGGGGACCAAGATTTTAACACATAAACCGATGGGGGACGACACTCAGACCCAAACTGCAGCAGGGGCCCGTCCAGGTGTCCTCCTCATAGGTTCAGGGAGTCTTCATCTGATGAACAGGGTGTCTTTTTCTAACTGATGGGAAGGGCAGTACACCTGGGATGGGACCGGCACAGCTGCCCTGTGGAACGCTGCCCCATGCCCTGTGTCCCCTTACTAGGAGTCAGTGTGAATGAGACAGCTGTGTGTCATCATGCTCAGCAAACAGATTCCAGACTGCCAGGGCTTCCCAGTAAATTCTCATAGTGCATTTGTGAACTATGTACTGTTTGATAACAGGACGCTGGGACTGAGAGAGGGCAGCTGTATGCTTGAGGGCATACAGCTCATTCAAAGCAGAATAGAGCTTGAATCCAGCACCTTGGGACCCCAAGAGCAGCCTCCCTTCCCCTATATCTCAGCTGCGTGGCCACGTGCCTTGGCTCTACCCACTTCAGGGGCCTGCTACTTCCACCTGGATCGCCATGGCCCTGCCCATCATCACATGGGCAAGATAGCAACCTTTTGCACATCTGCATCTCTGTGCTGCCTTCCTTTTCTGCAAATGGGCTGTTATGACTATTTATTTCCTGCACAAAGAAGATACATGAAAACTAAAATGCACAGAGGAAAACCTGCGGGCAATATGCATTTGCTAACCCTGGGAAACTTAGTGTGGGAGAGGGTTAAAGTGTGGGAGCCCAGCAGTGGGGTTTCAGGCTCTGCTTGCCTCAGGCTCCCAGGCTATATCCTGGCCTGTACCATCCAGTAGGTGACTTGGAAGCTGTTTAAGGGAATTACGAACACTTGAGCTGGATCTTCCCAATTGTGGTCCATGTTTACCAGGATTAAGTACCTCTCTCCACTTTACAATTTACTTATAATGTGCTCTCATTTCCTCCTGGTCCTGATCTGACATCTCCCAGTGTGGCATATCACTGTTCTGTTCCCGGACTTCTGCCTACATCTGGCTATGAACACTGACAAAGTGCTCTTCCCTTGTCAAAATGGGCCAATCCCCATGTCTCTGGAGAGATCTAACTCTGAGAACAGAAGCAGCTCTGCACCTACCCCTTGTCCCTTGTCAATCCCATGACCCCAGGCACCATAGTCCCTGACTGTATAAGAAGAGGCAAATTGAAGGCAGAGCAAATCTGGTTTTGCAGGGTCCTACCAGGAAGGTAAGAAGGCTACCAGTTCCTGTCACTGCTCAGAAAATAAGGCTGAGGGTAATGCTGGTGCCCCCACTATGGTCACGTTGGAAGGATTCCTTCCCTTTACCTGCAGCCTGTCCCACGTACCCACCATGCCCTATACACCCCACCTACAACCAAGGCTGCCCCTATGGGTTCAGCAAACACTATCTCACTGAGCAAACACTATCTCACTGAGCTCCAGTAGGCTGGCTCTTTCCTCCTCTGCTTGCTTTTCCTAAAAGGCAATTGATAACTTGGATGGGAAAGATGTGGACGGGATGAAGTCTGACATATTTGAAATAGTAACCAAACATCTCCACCCTCAGGGTTAGGGTGAGAGGAGGACAGGGGCAAAAGGTGGGCTCCAGTGCTCCACAACGCATCAGGGGTTGTTGGGTTCTTTCCATGTGCCTCGGTCTCTCCCTCCTTCCCGAGGGAGGCCTGGGAAGGCCGTGGAAGGGCAGGAATATGCCTTCTGCAGTACTGCACAGAAGACTGGCCTTGCCAAGCTGCCCATCTACTAGACCTACCCGGGCTAGGGCTCCACTACCGCGTACCTGTGCTCAGGCCCCACCAGTGATGCTGCTGTTTCCATCTTGACTATCAGTTAAAGAACAGGTAAGAGTAAGACATACGATAGCCACAGCACCTTCATGCCTGAGCTGGTGGACAATAGGGCATGCTCACTGCATCCCTATACAGACCCTCAGTCCTCCCCAGAATTGGGATAAGGCCCACTTATTGGCCTAGTACTGCACTGTCCTGTGGCTCTGTGCTGGCCAGATGGGCTGGAGCCATAGCAACCTCTCAAGTTACCAAAGGGAAGGGGACAAGGCTGAGCAAAAGAAATATCACTGGTTGCAAGGAAATTCCCATGTGGAGAGGAAATGCGCCATCCCAGGTCCCTGCACATTCCATCTCCAAGCCCAGTGTCTCCAGGTCAATCGCTTCCCTTTTCCTGCCCCTCCATTCTGGTCTTACCTGCCCTCCAAGCCTTGTCTCAGGTGGCAGGTCTCCACCAGTCTAGGACACCACCCCAGCACAGCCCCTCCCACAGGTTCCCATGGCTCTGGGCTGTGCAGCCTGGCACCCTTAGCTAACCCCAGGGGGCCTGCACATCTCTACCATAGCTGTCTCTGCCACAGGATCCTGGCATGGGCTGCTCTTCACACAGCCCAATTCTACTTATTTCCCACTCTTTCTAGCTCAGGGTCACTTCCCTGACCTCCATCCCCCTGTTCTTTGCCTTCCAAATGCCGGTTAGGGATCTCTGGCTGAAAAGAGCCACAATGTTGTGTTTATTATCAGTTTCTATGTGCCCACAGACTGCCAGCTCCAGGGTAGGGTTTGCTTCTCACTCCCAGCTCTCCCTATACCCTCAAAGCTTAGCATAGCACATGGTACATAGTAGGTGCTCAATAAATATTCAAGAGAGGAAAATAAGGAGAAGGGAAGCTGAGAGGAGGGCACCCAAGCCTAGGCACAGTGGGCTAGGTATAGGCCTTGAGCATTTCCTCTGAAGGGAGAGTAGGAAGCAAAAAGAGTTCAGTTCAGAGCAGCAGAGTGTACATCCCAGTTCAGTGCAGGTTATAGGACGCCACTTGCCAGAAGGAGGGGCTACTCGAAACTCGTCAAAGAGGCCACAGACAGGTCTCTTTCCAGGTTCTGCATGCACACACATGAACTCACTGAATCCTCACCCTGGCCTAGGAGGGAGGCACCCCAGTGCCCCAGTTTTACAGAGGAGCAGCCAGAGGCCCAGAGAGACCTCACCCAGATGGCACAGCTAAGCTGTGCACTGACAGGTGTCAGGAGCAGGGCCTGGGAAAGGAGGGCTGCCTGTATGTGTGTTTTCTAGGTGCTCCAGCTAGCTTGTGGGGGTGTCCATGGAGTACCCCAGCCCCATGGGCTATGGGAACCCCTCAAGGGTCTGGGAAAGGGGTACTGGTTCACTAGCCTGTGCTAGGGGTTATGTTGGCGGGACGCCCACCCAAGTGTGAAGTGCTTCCCGAGGGAGGCCTGGGAAGACGGGGGAAGCCCCAGGCAGACGCCTGTTCTGCTGCACATCAGGGAGGAGGACTTCCTTCCGGGCTCATTGCCTGGACCACCCGTTGAGGTCAGGCTGGGGGTTACCCTCCAGCTGGAACAGGAAGCCTGACATTTGTTTGGAGTGGGGGGAGGGAAGAGTCAGTAGGTTCGTCTGGCAGGCTGGGGACAGGGCAGGCTGGGGACAGGGCAGGCTGGGTTGACAACAGTGAGCTAAGGCAAGTCTGCTGCTCCCTGATGGGCCCACTGAAGACCTGGGCCTCCCCTCCTGTGCGAGCTGGAACTGCTCATGCCCTGTCCCTATGCCTCTTCTGGATGTACCACCTGGACTGGCATCTGAAGGGAGGGAGACCCCAGAACCCCATCACACCTCCAGGCCAGCCACCATCATTACTCCCCAAGAAATTAGTCTCCCGCTAGCCTCTCTGCTTCCAGGCCTCAGGAGAAAGTCAGGCCTGCCTGATATGAATTATGACTCAGCTTTCCCTCTCACTGCTGCCCTCACCCACAGCACCCTCACTGTGCCACATCACCTCCTTCTGCTGGGCCCTTCAGTAGGACATTCCCTCTCCTGGGAATGTGCTTCCCCTGTTTTCCCCTTTGACTGAGGTTGTCTTCCTTTCACCACTCCCTGGAGTGTCTTCCCTTCTTCCATGGACCTTGACCCCTCCTTCTCCCAGCCAGCATGGGCTCCAACAGGTGCCAGGGTAAGAGGCTGCAGGACCTACCTCTGGGATCCAGTCTGCTTGTACATACAGTGGGCTTGCCTGACAAGGCAGGACCTGCTTCCTAGGCCATCTGAAGTGCTCATCCAGGCTCACACACTGTAGGTGCTGGTTGGTGCGAAGGCCACCAACTCAGCCACCCTCCTGGGCAGAACTGGTGAATGTAAAACTTGTTTCCTGAAGGCATGTGTGGTGGTGCATGCCTGTAATCCCAGTCTTTTGGGAGGCTGAGGCAAGAGGGTTGCAAGTTCAAGACTAACCTGGGCGATTTAGTGACTTACAAAACCCTGTTTCAAAATTTAAAAAATTTTCAAAAGAGGATGTAGCCCAGTGCAAAGGAGCTGGCTTCAACCCTCAGCACTGCATGTGCACACGCATGTGCATGCACACACGCACACATGCATGCACACAGAGCATGGACAAGAAGTACAGAAGCAGATCCTTCACCAGGTGAAGCTGGCAAATGGCGGCCTGTGGTCTACTCTGACCAGCCCCCTACTTGTGTAAACCTGAGAGTTAGGAAATGTTTTTTTATTTTGAAATGATTGGGGGGAAATATTCGAGGGGGAGAAATTTTCGTGGCATGTTGAAATGATGTGGAATTTTATTTCAGGGTCAGTGGATGAAGTTTTGTTGGAATGCAGCCACGCCAGCTTGTCGCCATGGACTTTAAGGTTGTCTCTAGCTCAAGAGAGGAGGCCTGGAAGCAGACTCATGTTGGCGAAGAGGAAAGTACTCATTTTCTAGCCCATTCCACAAAGCCACAAGGCTTGCCAGCTCTGGTTTTCAGTCAACCTCAGAGTTCCCTGGGTAGGAGTCATGGGCTGGGAGGAAACTGAGGCACACAGAGATTCAAGAAGTCACTGAAGTATCCTAATCATAGGCTATATGCAAACCATTAGGGTCCTCAAGTGTCCACTTGGGCATCTAAGGTAAGCTGAGTCCTGCCTGTCTTTGGCCAGCCTAACAATGGGCTTGTGACCACTTGCACTGCTCAGTGCTATATGGATATTGGGCTTAATACCCTCTGAGATCCTCAGCTCTCATTGCCCTAATAAAGGGCCACACACTGGGCAGTTTAAACATCAGACACCTCCTGGCTTCCAGCTCTGGAGACTGCAAGTCTGAGATCAAGACATCGCAGGGCTGATTCCTTTGGAGGACCGTGAGGAAGGACTGTTCCTTACTGTTCTCTCAGCACGTAGATGTGTCTCCATCGTGTTCCCAGGGTTCCCCTTTCCTTAAGGACACCATCTGGAACTGGGGCTCCCTCACGACCTTGCTTAACTTGACCACCTCTGTAAAGACTCTATCTCTAAGTAAGTCACATTCTGAGTGACTAGGGGTTCTACATATGAATGGGGGTCATAAAACCCACATCACAACGTGCTGAGGCTCAGGAAGGGAGAAGATGGGCCCCAGGCTGCTGGGGTGAATCAAGTTCACTACAGTAGTGGTTGAGGCCAAATGTCAAAATCAGAGCCCTTGCAACAGCCTCCTCCTCCCCTTCCTCCTCCTCCCCTTCCTCCTCCCCCTACTAATTGGTGCAAGTGCCCACGGAGGTATCGATGTTTCTTCTCCATGTCCTGCCCTGCCCAGTGCACAGTCCTGGCATTTTCCTGGGGTGTTATTTCCCTCTAGCATGTTTTCAGCACAGCCCACTTCTGTCAGAGAGGAAGCAGAAGGCTTTGAGAGCAGACCCCAGGCAGAGCCAGGCAGAGTGGGAGTGGAGGGATGTGCTGGCTGACCTGGCCTGACCAGAGGCTAGCACCCCCTCCCCCATTCCTGGACACCAGGCTTTCCCTGGCTACAAGTGCCACTCATGGAGTCACATTCTTCAAGAAAACCACCTCTAACAAGGCTTTTTCTGCACCCGTGATTTCAGCAGCGCCAAGGCTTTGCTCTCATTCCAGAGCTGGGGCCGTGGCAGGAAAGCTTTTGTGACTGGGCTACATTTGGTTCAGTTGGAGGGGGAGATGAGCATGTGCAAGGAAGAACCAGCAGCTGGCCTTGGACAGGGGGACATCTGAAGGGGGTTCCTGGCCTTCAGCCTACCCCCAAGGCCGGCTGGCCCTAAGCAGACCTCCAGTCCTGATATTTCATATGTTCTGCTGGATGCTTTTCCATCTCCTCCATTGACAGGACCCAGCCCCTCCTTCATGCCAGGCTCAAGTGCCCCTCAGGCCGGAGAGCTTCCTGATCCTTGAATATCAACAATGCTAGCAAAACCCTCTTACAGCCTTGCTTCTGTATTGTGACTTGGTTGGTCTTTCAACAACTCTGCCCCACTTCACAGATGAGGAAACTGAGGCAGACAACACAAGTCACTCTAGTAGTAGCCAAGACCCAACCACTGAGGTGAACTAAAGCAAGATGCCACGCAACCCTCATCTCCTGAAGCCTCAGCTTACTGATTCATAGAATGGTACAGCCCTATCCTTGCCCCTCTCCTGAGGCACTGGAGGGTCAGTGGAATCAATGCCAGTTCTACAAGATACTATGTGAGACAGAGCCAGGGTGGCAGGCAGTGTGGGCATCCCCAAGAAGGTGCCCAGCAGCACCTGCCATGGGTATCTGGGCTCTTGTCGGGGTTGGGTGTGCCTTCCTGTTTTGGCCTTTGCTCCTCTGAAGTTGGTTGCGAAGTCTGCTGTGTGATGACAGAGAACCCCTGCCAGCCCCAAGGAACTCAGAGTGGACCCTGAGCTGTGATCACCAAGGGTAGCATGCTGGGTGACCTAGGCAGACTATTCAGGCTTCCCATCAGCTTCCAGCCTGAGAAGCTTCCAGATCTCATGGGTGCCATGACCTTGGGGAAGAAGACTTTGTGTCTTACCCCTCCTGTATCCAACACTGCTTCTTCTTGTCAAGGCATTTCATGCCAACAGCCTCAGCAATCCTTTCTGTAGGTCAGATGCCATCCCATCTTATGAGTGAGGAAATGGAGGCTTAGCCAGGCAAATGGGCCAGCCAAGGTATACATGCCAGGGTTCCTGTCTTCACTGCTGGCAGAGTCCTGAGGGTCAGTCTATGAATAAGACCTCGAAAGGCAGCAGAGACTTTATTCAAGTGACCTCAGCATTGTCACCAGCTCCAGAGTTGGACAAGTTTCCCAGAGTCACAGGGTGTTGAGATGAAGGGAATGGAGCCTGGGAGCAGGTATTCTGTAGAGCTCCTGGGGTGTGTGAATAGATGATGTGGAGCCCAAGCTGGGGCAGTAGTGAGGAGAAGCCTTGCCCCAGTACCCTACCAGCTCCTGTGACACCCCTGGACCCAAGGCTGAAGCCACGTAGCAATGGTAGCCAATGTCCAAGAAGGGAGGAACAAAGCCAAGAGCCAGCTTTCAGAGCAGCCTGGGGCTTGGGGCAGGATCCATGGGCATATGGATGTGAGCATGTGTGACAGTTGCCAGTGTCTGCTTGCAGGGGTGTACACATTTGTAGGGGAGGGGAGTGTATATGAGTAAGTTCACCTGTGGATCTGTGGGAGGCTCACAAATCCCCATCTTGGGGCTCATGAGTTCCCATCTTGGCCCTGGGGACCCATCACTTCATGAGCTTCAGATCTCTCTCAGTGGTATCAGAGAATTCAGTGCTACCAACTATCTGTGCCAATGCTATGTGGCATGCACATGGGGAAACTGAGGCATCTGGACCTGACTGTGCCTCTTGCCCTTTGGTTCCATCCTGAACTGGGCCAGGGTAAGGTACAGCCTAATGGTGGGTTTAAACTCATGTACCTATGTGGCCAGTCTTCCTGCTCCAGAGAACAGGGGTGTGTTAGGTGCCAGGCCAGCACTCAGCAGAATCTAGGAGCCCTCCCAGGCTTCTATGTGGCTTTGCATTACCTAGTGCTGCAGGTAAGAAAACTGAGGCCCTGCCTATAGGGGACCTGCCTGATTCCCTAAAGGGCTCCTCGAGCATACTTGCCTAAGCCTTGATTGCACATCTGAACTCCCCTCCTTGCTGGCAGGCCTCAGGTTTTACCCAGAGGCCAAGAAGGTCAGGCTTAGCTCCTTGAACCCACTGTTCTCTGGAGATTAAGGAGGCACCACAAGAGCCTGCACCCTCCACAATGGAGTCACAACCCACTCCAGCAAAGTCCCTACTCTTAGAGAGAACGGGTAGGAAGGGTGTTGACTGGCAGGCTGCCAGGTGTGGGGTGACACCAGGGCCAAACCAACCCAGCAGGTCAGGCAAGAATTGGGTAGGCCTTACTCTGTCCCTGCACCCCATTCCCTTCAGGATGTGGGTGAGCTTAATCCTGGCCTCAAGGACAGCCTGGGGTAATGAACAGAGGGGCCAGTACTCTGCCCTCTCTTCACTGTAGCACAGTGTCCTGCCATAGTCAGTACTAAAAACTGGCTGTGAGGTTGCAGCAAAGGACAAGGGAGCATGGAATGAGAAGGGTTTAGCATGAGGCCAGCACCCAAAAAAGTGTGAGCTAGTGCATGAGCCAGGCTCCAGTGACATGCGTCTATGAAAGTGGCAGGGCCACACCATGCGAGGAAACCAAAAAATGCAGGCAGGGAAGGAGCCCTCCTGGGTCTGGGAGGGTGCTAGAGACAGCCCCTGAAGACACAGTCACCTCTGAGTTTAGATGCAGCGTTCCCACGTCAGGCCCTTTGCACAGCACAAGTCCCTCTCTTTACTTCTCTCCCCTCCCCTGCCTTCCTCTCCGCTTTCTTCTCCAAACTGGGACTGAGTCCAGGGCCTCACATATTCAAGGTAGACATTCTATCACTAAGTCACATCCCTAACCTTTTGAAACAGGTTCTTGCTAAGTTATCCAGGCTGGCCTCAAACTTGCCATCTTCCTTCCTCGGCCTAAGTAGCTGGTATTACTGGCATGTTCCACCACGGAGGGCTCTACTAGGCTCCATTCTTCATGGTTCTAACAGCTCTTGGGAAGCAGGAAAAAGTCCAGAAGGGTGCAGAGAGAGACACAACCTGGTCCACTGTGTTTGGGACAGATGATTCTGGAAGCTCTGTGAAGGTAGTCCTGGAGAAGGCCAGGCTTGACACCAAGGCCAAGGACTGGGGAAGCTGGGAGGCCCAGGCCAGCAGACCAACTTCATCCTCCTGGGTCCCCACTTGTATAGTCCTTGAGCCTTCAACCATCACAGAGGATAAGGGCAGTGAGATCTCCAAGGCAAAGCCTTCAATCAGGGACTAAGGGCAGCTCCAGCCCGGAACCCAGCCCCACACAGTGCTCCACATACCCCTTGTTGGTCTGTTCCCTTCCAGGCACTCCCTACCCTCACATGCTTTGCAGTGCTGGCCTCCACCCATCCCCCACGGCCTCCACCCTCTTCCTGCCAGCCACCCCTGTTGGCCTCACGCACTCTCATTCCTTCCCATTGTCTGCTGCCTTGTGTCCCACCCAAGGTGGGTGGCCTCCAGGGCAGGGAGTACCCACTAGGTGCTAAGGCAATCACTGTCACCTGGAGAAAACTGACTGGGGCAACCTTGAACCTGGGGAAGGCACTCTGTGCCCATGAAGCTAGCTGGACACCAAGCAACTGAGCCCTATTCAGGTACTATGTTGTCAGCACCTGAGTCTGGCAGCCAGACTTCTTTGCCCTGGGCTGATCAGCCTCTGTGACCTTGCTCCAGCAGTGCCTCCTGGGGGGCCTCCTGCCCACCATTCAAGGTAGCTCACAGAACATTTTGCTGAAAGCCTTCCCAAATCCCTGGGTAGAACCACTCTATAACCTCCAAGTTGTCTCTCCGTGATCAACAATAATGACCTCGCCAAATTGCTGAGAGACAGGAAGATGCTTAGGACTGGACTGTAGAGAAACAGCCTTCAGTCTGAGGCACTGAGGACAATACTTTGCAGAGAGCAGAGGATTCTCATATCAAAGAGAAAGATGAACGGTTTGACCAGTTCAGAGAAAAGAGGCCAGTCCACCCGGAGGCCACCTTAGAGTTGTAACTGTCATGTCAGCCTCATGCTGAGTTCCTATTCAGTCACAGACTGAACCCTCACCCTGGTCACAAACTGAGCCCCTATCCTGATCTCACACCAAACCATGATCACAGTCACAGGCTGACCTCTAACCCTGATCACAAAATTCAACTTGAGAGGAGCCAACACTGAGCCCTGTAGCCAGTCACAGATTGAGCCCTCATCCTGGTCACACACTGAGGCTTGCTATGTTCTGACCCAAGTTACACACTTAGCCCTGATCCTAGACACATGCTGAGCCCTGGCCTTGCTCACAGGGTGACACTGTCTGAATCTTGCCTTTATCACAGAGTAATTCTGGTTCTTGTTCACATTTTGGAATTCAATCTTGGTTGGACATAATCTGTGACACTAATGGTACCTTAAGCCTATTTACGTAAACCCTGCCTAAGCCTGGCCCTATTCACTGAGTCATGACCCCTTTGTTGTCTGACTTCTCCTATACTGCACAACCTGAAAAGGGCTTTCGGTTCAGAACCACCCCAACTCCCATCTCTGCTCACAGCAAATGTGGGCCAGAGGCATGGCTTCCCAGACTGCAGATTAAAGAGAGTTGAGCCCTGTCCCACCCACAGGCCTTGGCAACCTCCACCCTTCCCAGCTGAGCAAGGTCACCAATACTTAGCCTCTCCTACCTCCAGCATGCTATGGAGGAGGTGACCCTGGGAATATGACCCAAATACTCAGAGCCCCTTGGATTTGGATTTACACAATTGAAAACTGGCCTCCTGGCACCCTTGCTTCTGGATGAGGTCAGCCCTCTCTGCAGCTGCACTTCTGTTGCCTTGGCAATTTTTCTTGGGCTCTCTGGCCTCAAGATCAGACAACACCAGGATGCCACCTAGCTGGGCACTGCCTGATCCGGAGCAACCTGGCCCATTCAATCACTGTGGCCATGCCACCTTGGGTTCCTCATTGTCTTCTTTCACTTTTTAAGATTTTTTTTTTTTTTACAGTACTGGGGTTGAACCCAAAGCCTTCATATTGAGCTACATGCCCTACCCTTTTTTGCTATTTATTTATTTTAGGTTTTTGAAAAAATAGGGAACACTTCACAAATTTGCGAGTCATCCTTGTTCTGGGGCCATGCTAATCTCTGTTTCATTCCAATCTTAGCATATGTGCTGTGAAGCGAGCATTCATTTTTTATTTTGAGATAGGATCTCATTAAGTCACGAATGTTGGACTTGAATTTTTGGTCCTCCTACTTCAGTTTCCCAGGGTGCTGGGATTATAGGCATGTGTACTGCTGTAGTCAGGGTTTGCAAGGAGAACAAGACAATATCGGACATAAAATTTGTAGTGTTATTTTATAATGATCACCCAAAGCCCAAAGAGTCAAACACAAAAGAAAGAGTGCAGGAAATCGATAGATACACTAAGACCCAAAGATCCAGCTGAGGGTCTGGATCCCATGACAACGTCCCATATGAGTCCAGCTGAAGATCTAGAGCCCACAAATATGTTCCCCATGAGTCTAACTGGAGTCCTAGAGCTCACAAAAATATCTCATACCAATCTGCCTCATGGATCCACACTGGGAAGGCCCAAGGTCAGTGGTGGGAGTTAGAAAGTCTGTGCCAGCAGGATGAAGGATCTGTGCCAGTAGGTTGAGGGTTCTGCACCAGAGCTGAGAAGTGATACCCAAAATAAGGACCCAGGACTCCCACGTAAAGTACCACAGCCATTCTCAGCCACAATGAGGTTCTGTGCTCTTCTGATGATGAGAACAGCTGAGTTCATGTCAGGAAACCAGCATGACAAGCTTCTCCTGGAGACTGAACAGCACACCATCTTCCCCTCCAGAGCCAGGAAGTGATAAAGGACCAGAGATCCCCCAAAGTGAACTGCAGCCATTTTCAGCGATAACAAGGTCCTGAGATCCTCTGATAATGAGAACAACCAAGTTCATATCAGGAAAAAAACTTGATAAGCACCTCTGGGAGAACCAATGGCAATGGGAGAACCAACAATGCTATCTCTTACCCTCCAGTTCTCCTTTTTATCTTGGAAACAATCCTCAGGTGGGCCATCCACACTCAGCACCACACTGATTTAGTTCAGCTGGTATTACAGATTGACCACCAGTTTACCAGTTCACCACAGCTACCATGCCCAACTTCCCACTTCATTTTACATTTAATAAAGAAGTCACCATTTGTTATGAACCTGTAAGTCACTGTGTCTCCCTTGGCCCAGAGCACAGATGGGGACCCCATGTCTACATTGCACAACTGAGGAGTGGCTCCCCTGATACATTTACTAGTTTGTCCTCCCCAAAGCCAAGTAGCTAGGCTAATACCCCACTTCACAGGTGGGTAAACCAAGAGTCGGTGAGACTTACATAGGCATTCACACCAAACTCCATACTCAGTCCATCAATGAGTCTGCCCCACGGATTCAGTGTGACCCAGAATCTAGCCACTGCTTTCTCCACTGCCCCCACCCTGCAGCAGCCATTAGCCCCCTGCATTGTCTGGAAGCACCCTGGGCCTTCTGCCCTCCACGTGGTTTCCAGCTGCAGCCTGAGGGACCTTTTAAAACATCCAGTCCCCTGTGTCCCTTCTCTACTCAGACTGCCTGAGGACTTGCACACTCCATTCCTTTCCTCTTCTCCCTGCCTTTACAGCTGCTGGTCTCTGCTATTCATGTATTGCTGCTGCCCCACTTGAAGGCTGAGGACTTTGTTCCCTGCTTGGGACCCAGCACTGACAACATATTCCTTGCAGAACAAGCATGTAGTGAGTGGGTGCATCCACATATGAGGGTGAAGAAATGGGAGGGCAGCAGTCCTCTCCTCAAAGTTCCCTCCATAGGGAGGCCCACCACCCACCATTGTGGTGGTTGCCCCAGTCATTGTCTGTGTCTCACTGGGGTGCAGGATCCAAAGGGAGGCTGCTGGTCTGTTTGTGTTGTTGCTGCATCCCCAGGTTCTGGGTCAGCCCAGAGCAGAGTGTGCACTCAATCCACGCACATCATTGAATGAATGAATGGGCCAGCCCTTGGCATCCAGGGTAGTCTCAGTCACGATTAGCTCTTGGTGCAATGATGCTATGGGAAGCTGGGTCCTTCCCTTGTCTTTTGGGTCACAGAAGTGGGGATGAGAATCTGCAACCCTACAGGTGCTATGGAGATCCACAGAGACCGTGAACAGGATGAACATCTCATGAGACAAAAATCATTCTTCAAATGATGATTTAGGACTTCCTCAAAGCCAAGTCCAGTTTTACTTTTACAAAATCTTAGGGAAGGCAGGAATTTCCATCAGCTGGGATGGTCTGGGATGGCTTCCTGAAGGAGATGCACATAGCTCAAGCTGACTCAAGGAAAAGGGAGGGCTTTCAGCAAGAGGAACTACATGAACAAAAGCAGGAGCAGGGAGAGCCAACCTGGAGATTAAAATAGGCCAGGGTGAGAGCCTGGGAATGGATACCTGGCTGAAGACAGTGGGTTGGCAAGAAGTCTGGAGGGAGAAGCACCCTGGGGGAACCTGCCCTGGCCTGTTGATGCTGGCAGGTGGGATGGCCCACACATCAACTTCCCTCACTCTTTATTCTGAGAGCCATGCTAGAAGTCCCACCCTGCCACCTGCTGTGGGTGGCAGACTCCTCCCTTTCTCCAGGTCACCCTGGTCATCCGATTTAGGGCTGTGGTTCCAGTGTTGGCTGGACTAAAGGGGCCCTGACTCTTCCCTTGCCCATCTGGACCAGTGGAGTGGAGGTGAGGAGTACAACCTCGCCCCACAAGCCCCATGAGCTTGGACAAGGAGGCACAATGAGCCAGAACCAGAGAGCCTGGATTCGAGTCCTAGCTCAGCCACTTGCCCACTGCATGACCTCCGGCCTGCCCCATTTCCATGCCTCCCTTTCTAGCAAGTGAGGACGCTGACTGCACCTGGCTCAGGGCTGCTGTATGTGAGGTAGGGGCTCATGGAGCTGTGCAATGTGCAGGGCACTAGACAGGAGGAGATGGACAAGCATCAGCATTGACACATTTTGCAGACTTCTTCAGCCAGGAATGGCCTCCTCACTTTCAGGCCTGGTGCAGCATGGAATATAAGGGCTCCTTGTCCATAAACTGGTAGCAACTGCAAAGTGGCAACCGCAGAGCCTTCAATGAAACATGAGGCTTTTCTGTGTAAAAGGCCTTGTGACACTGCCTGCCATGGGTACCCACAAGAGGGTACACTCGGACTTGAACCCAGGCTGGCCTACACCCCAGTATCCCACTCTAGATCTCCTGGGTCATCTTCCATTTTATTATCATTGTTTTATTTTTTGTGGTGCTGGGATTGAACCCTTAGCACATGCTAGGCCAGTGCTATATCACTGAGTTATAGCCCTACCCTTTTGTATCAGTCAGGTTTTACTAGAGAAACAGATATAACACAAGATATACAAATGTATAAAAAAATTATAAGACTGGCTTCTGATGGCCAGCCACAGAGTTGGATGAGGAAGTGTGCAGAGGGCATCTGCACGCTGGTGACTGAAAGGTCCAGTCCAGGTCTGGAGCTCACTGCAGTGCTTCATGAAAATCCGAATCAGGAAGCCAATGGGTCTATGATGGAGCACTGAAGAATCTACACTGGAAGGCTGAAGAGTCTATGACAAAGGCAGAAGAGTCCCAGGTGGAAGTGCAGGTCTGCTCTAGAAGCCAGGAGACGATGTCCAAGCTGAAGGCAAAGACTGGAGCTCCTCCGAAGAACCAGCAGTCAGTCCTTCCTTATCTCCCTTGTATTGTATGCAGGCTACCAGCCACGGGTACCACACCGTCTCCAGGCCTTCTTCTGGCACAGGCTGAGGATGTTTACAAAATAAGGACCCTGGTCCCCTGTTGAATCACTTAAACTTCTAAGCTTCTCAAACTGACACAATGAATAACATCCTGGAGCAGTAAGCACGTGTCTACCATACCCCAGATGCTGAGTTTAACTTCTAGACTTCTTAAATTGACAAACTATATTAACCATTACATCTCTTAAAAGACCCTTGTCAGCAGTATCCTCTCCTCCCAAGATACAGGATGTCCACTCCTGAACTCCTGAAGGTCACAGGGCAGTTGACCGGGGGAGGCCTGTTACTTCAGACACAGGCCAGGACAAGACTGAGATCAGACTTTCAGTCATGGTATATGCTCAGACGTATGCACCTGTGTGTGTTCAGCACTTGTGAGCATGCCTGCTTTAAGGATTTAGGGCCCCTAGATAGGGCTCCACTACCTCCAGTTCAGTTTCTTTCCTGTGACATAAATCCACCTATCCTGTCCCCTGGGGAGCATGGTTTATCCTAAAGACCTCATACCTGAGACAAAGGGGAGGGAAAGGTAAACCCTCTATCCAAAGTGCTGAGTAGGCTGGGAGGGTGGAGTGGGAGGAACAGGGGACGGAGAGGAAAGGTGGTCTCTGGGGATTATACCCTACAGTGGCACCCTTGTGCAGTGTTCAGATTGCACCACAGTCCATAGCTATCCTGTTGGGCCCAGCTGGTATTTTTCCTACTCATAAGCACAAGGCAATAGCCCTTCCCTGGGCTCCTCCTTCCTATTGCTCACCCCCACACACATATCCGCATGCCCACACAGCCTTATCTGGCTCCTTGATGACCCCTCAAGGCTCTTACCCTCAGAAAAGAAGCCAGACTCTGAGGCCGCTCACGCCTGGATGTGGTGGGCATCCCTTTTATTTGTCATATATGTTCACTTGTGGGATATAAGATGATTATTAAGAAAGGCATAGCTATGCACCTACCCCAGATCTGGAACTTGCCAGCAGCTCATCTCCCTACACACATTTGTCCCCAAGCCCAAACCCCTCCCCATCTCCTTCTGATGAACCTTGTCCTCCAGAGAGACTGTCTGCCTCAGTTCTTCTCCTGGGGAAGCCTCTGATGGCACACTCCTCCCGGGATGGCTGGTCCTGCCTGGCACAGAGTGGCTCCTGGGCCTTGGTAGGCCCTTCACAGACTCCTCGCCACAGTCTAGCGCTGTAGAAACAGAAGCGTCCTATGTCACAGACCAGGAAACCGAGGCTCAAGTGTGGGGGCTGGGGCTCACCCTACATGCAGGCGTAGGGAGTGGCCTGGAAGGAGCCTGAACTTCCAATGAGACGTATCTACATGAGGAGCCCGTGACCCAGGTGTCCACATAATCTGGGAAGCTGTATGATTCTGGGACACGCAGTGACCAAGTAGGTGTGTGATTCCTGGCAATTTTATGACTCTTGGCTACTATATGACTCCAGGTAGAATATGACCCTAAAACCCCATGATCATGGGAAGCTATGTGACTCCCCAGAGTGGCCACATGACATTGAGAGACTCTGACCCTAAGAAGCCATCTGCCCTAGAAGCTTTGTGACCCCAGGAAGTTCTTGGCTCTGGAGACAATATAAGTACCCAGAATCCTGATATGGGTTTATGCCCAGGATACTGGGGCAGACATGTGCCCTTCAGGGTCTCAGCCCCATCTGGACAGCAGCAGGATTGGCTTTCTAGAGATCTGGGACTGCAGGGTGTGGCCTCATTCTCCCGGGGAGTGCTCAACCCCTCCATTTTGCAGGGGGCCTCATAGCAACTAGGTGTTTAATGGCCAGAGTCCTGGGGTCTCCAATTTCCCTACCATGCTTAAGCACAGCTCCCAGAGGCTGAGGGACAGGAACAAGGAGTGGGTCCTGGGAGTGCACAGTAGATACAGCTGGAACATCAACCCAGAGATTCAGGAAAAGGCTTGGCTCAAACCATTGCTCAGAAATTCCAGTAGGCATGCTGACTGACATAGGTTTTGCAAAAAAAGTTCTTTTTTTAAATGCTTGTTGCTAAAAACAAACAAACAAACAAAACACCTTGTAAATCAGCAGAAGAGTTGCCCACCAAGGGACTGTCTAGTTGAGACACTGCCTTCTCTTTCCTCTCTGTTCAGGGCTGCCTGTCTGGAGAGAACTTCTTACCTCTATTCTCTAATGGGATCTGGCAAGGTATGGAAGGGGCTTCAGTTAATGATCAGGTGCATTGCTGTTCATCATGGTAAAATCTGGGCCATCCTGGTTTACATGGGGCTTCAACACACTTCCCTCTCCAGGAACTGGGAAGTCCAAGGTGGTTGTTTATCAGACACTTCCACAGCAGAACACTCGTAGAAGAAAAAGTGGTACATGCAAAGATCCAGAGGTAGGTTTAGAGGGGTAACACAGACAGCTGCTACCTGATGTGACAGGGTAGGGGGGGACCCATCAGGCCTTCCAGGAATATGGAATATCTGCCCCCAGAGGCTTCCCAGGCACTTGTACCTCTTACCAGCCCCCATCCCTTACCCCTGGGGCCACCTTCCTGTTATGATAGCAGAATGATAAGTCAAGCATAGAACTCATCTAAGGACAGAACCTGGACCAATTACAGCTGTCCCCAGGGTGGTAAGGGCCTTGGTGCAACCTGCTGTGGAGCCAAGCCAGATCCAGAGCTTTTGTGTGTGTGTGTGTGTGTGTGTGTGTGTGTGTGTGCCAGGGATAGAACTCACGACCTTGCACTTGCCAGACAGGCGGTTACACTGCTGAACTAAAACCCTGGCCAATCCAGAGCTTTCTGATCCAGGATACAGCGCTGCTTAGCACTGAGCTGTGTCCTCATCAATGGCTATTCAACGAGTGGGAAGAAGTCCCATGGGGATTCTGAGGTCCTCATTCCTGGGCTGCCATGAGCAATAGGACTGTGGAGTCACAGGCCATACCATGTAGGCAGCTGTAGTTGAGATGAGATCCTGGCTGGCCAGGCTGGGGCAAAGTGCTGGCAGGGTGGCCTTGTTTGGGGCCTCTTGAATGCACAGTTGCACACGCATGTACAGGCACTGAGGGAGAGGCAGTACTGCCACGTGCACAGCCAGGACTTGCTTTTCCTTAACCTTACCCTGTCCGATCTCATGCCTAACTGCAGGTCACAGAATAAACAAACTGGATGTTTCCACATTTTAAAAACTATTTTCCAGATTCCATTTGCAAGAAGATTTATACTTACACTTTCACACTGCATCTGTGCATTCTTTAGGAAGGTTTACGGTGGGCCTCCAAGTCAGACCCTGCGCTGGGCTCGCAGCACATTCTCTCATCCACATGGGTCTCCTGCTCCACCACAGCCTCCTTGGAAAGAGACGGATGTGCCCCAGCTCTAATGCCAGAGTCCAGCATGGCAGGTGGACATGGTAGGTACACCAACACTTATTGCTTACTGATGAATGAAAATGGAAAAGATTCAATAAATATCAGCAGCTCATGAATAATTAAACAGTCCTATATCTTTCCTTGGTGCTCCTTCCTATATTCTTTTTGAAAAAAGCATATGTTATTAATATTTTATCTAATCATGGTGACAACTGTAAACTGGTATTATTAGAAAGCTTCCTTCCAGATGAGGACTCACAGAGGCTCAGGAAGGTGCCCAGGTCACACAAGTGACAAGCTGTACAGATGGAACTGCTTCTATCATTTGGCTATAGAGTTTAAAAAAAAAACAAAAAACACAGGAGAGGGAGATACTCAGTAATGAACCTTCCCAACTGTCAGGTACTGCTCTGAGCTCTGTACATACACCACTGGTGTTCTAACCCTCCATCTGGGTGCTGCGTACACAAGGAAGAACATAGGGGTCTTTTCTTTATGTATGGAACTGGGGCTCGAACTCGAGTCTTCACACAGAGCTACAACTCCAGGCCTTTTATATTTTTAATTTTGAGACAGGGTCTAGCTAATTCATTATGTTGCCTGGGCTGGGCTTGACCTTGTAATCCTCCTACCTCAGCTTCCCAGAGTACTAGGGTCATGGGTGTGTGCCACCACAACTTACTGGCACACACATCTCAACTACAGAACTGGCGAACTTGTCACAAAATAAGTACACTGTGCCACCAGCACTCAGACCAGAAACAGTACTGCCAGCTCCCAGACACACCTTCTACCCCAACTTCCTGATTCTAGCACACACACCCCCCCCTTCGAGGTTAACCACTGTCTTGACTAACAGCTAAACAATATCTTCTACTTTTATGTACACGGGAATTTAGAGCTTTAATGTCTGGCTTCTTTTTTGCTCAACATCATTTATAAGTCACCCATGTTATGCATAGTTGTAAATGACTGTGATTGCCATAATTCCACGGCCTGAATCTATCACATTGTGTGTATTCTTTCAGTGGCTAATGGGTATTTGGGTAGTTTCCAGTTTGGAGTACTACAAGCAACGCTGCCACGAACAGAAATACAAAGTCAGGTATGTCTCTGGGAGTAAAACCAGGGCCTTGTAAGCAGATTTCCAAGACAGCTGTATCCCTCAAGTTCCCATTGGCCCTGTATATGTTCCGGTTGCTCCACTTCCCTGTCAACACTTGGTATTGTCAGATTCTCCCATTTTAGCTGTTCTGGAGGTCTCATAAGTCATTCTATTTTTAAATTCCCTCCAAACCCCTTGAAATGGATCTTATGGTCTCCACATATCAAGATGCCAAAGCTCTGAAAGGTGTAGAAAATGTGTAAATAAACTCTTAAATCCTGGGGATCCTTTAGGGCTGGGATGAGAGTAGGTCCTTATCTACTCTGACCTTGACCCCTTGCTTCATCTCTTCATCTATTCTTCCTCTATCTTCCCTGACTTCATTGTGATGGGTTTCCCAGGTGTCCCTCTTAGGGGTTCTGGCCATTCTGCAGGTGAGAAGACACCTGACAAGGGGCCTCCTGTAGGGTGCCTGAGCTATGGGTCAGGGCTGAAGAGAGCCTCCAGGTGCTCTGGCCTTGAGTCTTGCCCTGTTCTCCAGGACTGCGCTGGATGAAGTGGGGGATCATGGAGGGCAGAAAACGAAGAATGGAGAGAGGGTAACGCCAGGAGGCTTGCCCAGTGGGGTGGGGAGCGAGAGGAAGAAAGTAGGAGCACGTTTGCGGCAGAGGAGGGTGCAGCCCCGGAGGCAGGACCCACCAAGCAGTCTTTCGGGTTTAGGGTTGTTGTGTAGGCTGAGGCGGAGGTCTGAGGCGGGTGTTTGCCCAGGAGTGAGGAGGGGTGGTGATGCACGGGCGGAAGCAGTAGGGGTAACGGGCTAGGGGCGCAAAGATCATCTTCCCACGACCGCCAAGAGGTACCTGAACCTGTTCTGGGCCAGTGAGGGGCGGGTGCTGGAGGCTCGCAGCAAGCGTGGGTGAAGATGGGGGTCGCACTGGAGACGGGGCGGGCCAGGGGCGGGGCTCCTGGGGGCGGGGCCGTTTGGAGAGGGGGTGGGGCTGTTCGGGCGGATGGCGGTCAAGACCAATGGGGGCGCAAGGCGCAGGCCCCGCCCCCGAGATCGCTGCATAGTCATGAGGCACGGGCCGGCGCTGCGTCAGCGGAAGCAGCGTGCAGCGGCTGTTTCCGACCCGATAAAGCGGCGTTGTCCCCGCGTACCGGCTGCAGCTTCGCAGCGCTCGCTCCGCGTCCGCATCGCCGACTGACAGACCGCCTGGCCGGCCGCCGAGAGCGCAGCCGCCGCCAGCCGCCTCGAAGCCGCCACCCCGGTGCGCCCGGGGCCCGCGCCCCCGCACCGCTTGCCAGCCCTCCCGGCCGGCCCGCCGCCCCTCCGCCCCGCGGCCCCGGCCGGAGGAGACAGGTGAGCGGGCTCGCGCGGCCCCCTACCCCGGCACCTGACGCTAGCACCGGCCGCTTCCGCGCGGCCTGCGCCTCGAACTCGTGGATGGCCCGCAGCCCCAAGCCCTGGGTCCCTTCCTCCAGAGAGGATATTCTCCCCCCTACTCCGCCCAGTGGGGCGCTGGCCCCCACGGTGCCCCGCCCCCACTTCTTGGCACCTTTTCTCCCCGACTGCATCTGCAGGACCTCATCCTCATCCCAGAAGCCTCCTCGAGCATCCCAAGCCCCCTCCCGGAGTGCGCGCCTTCTTTTGGACCGGCCTCCGGCCTCCTTCATCAGCATCCCTCTCTACGCCAGCTTTGATCAGGTTTCTAGAGAGGAGTCAGACCCTGCTTTACATCTCAACCCCAGCCAGTGCCCCTCCTGCCATCTCTAACTTCTGTGCGATCAGACTGCCCACAACTCACGAAATGCCACCGCTCCTCTCTTCCGCCAGCACACAAACTCTCTGGTAGTGCCTCACCTCTACTCCGACGGAACCTGCCCCTCTAGGCTGGCAGCTGTCCCTGCTCTGGCTTTTTGGAGATCCCTTGTTTCCTGAGGCTGACCTTGTCTCTAGAGAAGAGGCCAGTACGGTCCAGAGCCTGTGTTTTGGAGAAGTCTTTGCGCACATCTCTAGACCTCAGCACACATAGCACCTTTCGCTACTGCCACCCCTTGACCTCTCACCCTTGAGCTTAACCCTTTCCTTACCAGAGCATACTGCACTTGATGGGCTTCCAGGGAGCACACCCCAGCGAGGGCTTTTCGAGGGTGTGGTCTGATGAAGGGGGTCACCGCCTGATTTCTAGTTATCCAGAAAGTCTACAAGGTGGGATCAGCAAAAGATGGGAGAGTACATTTAGTCTCCTATGGTTGTGATTTTTCTGATAGGGCCACTGATGGGGTATGGATTCGGGGATAACAGTGAGACATCCCCCTCAATCTGGTACTCCAGCAGAACAGACTTTTCAGCTCCTGAAGTGGTCTTTTCTGGTCCAGGGCCTGGAAAGTCAGGACGGTTTACAAGTTTAGTGATTGAAAAAGTTGTGGGGTCAAGCAAGTGATTGTCATGGCCTGGAGATTCAGAGGGCTTAGGAGACCTCCCCAGTTGTGTTGTGAGTGTGCTCTGCACTTTTTTTTTTTTTTAACCTGCAGCTGTCTCTTCTGACCTGTCTGGCACCAGCAGGTAGTGTGGTAAGAATATTGCCCTCTGTTATTTTATTCTTGTAGTAGGAAAAAGTAAGAAAAGGCTGGAGGATTGATTTACTGGTTAAGAATTGTAACAGATAATTGGACATCAGAACCAGGATCATCCACCCACCTGGAAAAAATTGTGATAATTTCCTCACTTTCCTGTTAGATCTGAATTATGTATTGAAGAGTGAGTAGAGTTTAATGATGAGGACTTTGCAGAGTGGGGAGGGGCAGCGATTGTGACCTAAAGTTCTGTGGGCTCCAGATAGAAAAAGGCATAATAAAGAAATCCAGTGCTTCTGGGGAGAGGTTGAGGAAGTAGATTTTCTTAAAATTAGGGGTTGCAGTCGCATTCAGGCTAGTTGTTTTTTTGGCTGCAGCTGAAATGGAAAGATTTGATAGTTTGAAATGCATATTAGATTTGCAGGGGTGGTCCTTGGGTGTCTGTGTGGGGGAGGGTGGGGGAGCAGGCCTGCAGGGAGTCATTTGCTCTCTTCCCATCTCGTGTTGAGATGTTGTGTGCTGCCGCTTTGGCCCTTGTCGAATCGAAGAAAGAGATCAGAGATTAGGCTGGGTGATCTCCAGGGGAACTCGCAAGCTTTTAACACCCTATAACTTTGTAAATTGGTGAGGTTAGGGTGGGGGAGGGGTGGAGAGCGCTGCTCCATTGGCTTCTGCCCTGGGAGCAGGGAGATCCCGCCTCCACTGGCCCGGCCGATCTGCAGGGGAGGAGAGGCTGCGGCAGCAGCAGCTCCCCCATCTCGAGTGGAGGAGAGGAGCTTGGGAAGGTATCTGAGCTGATGTTAGGTTGCTTGTTATTGAATTGATTTTATCCTTGTCATCAGAAAGGCTGTTAGGGAGGATGAGAGGCAGTGTTGGGAGTTTAGGCTGCTACTGTTACTATCATTTTCCAAAAGAGAGGCATCTGTCTGCTGATGCCCTCTTTCACTTGTCCCAAAGGCCCTGATGTCCAGTTTTGGGTCACCAGCAGGATAGTTTGTTTCAGCTTCAGGGATTGGTACTCAGTGAGGGTGACTAGTGAATGGTGTAGGTGATGACAGTCCTACCAAGTTGCCAATGCCCTCTTTGGAAACACCCCTGGCTGAGCGTGTCTGTAATTTGTTTAGTCAGGCTGTGTCGGAAGCTGTGTTGTAAGGGTTGATGAGAGCACTGCTCTGAGCTTGCCTCCTCTGTTTCCGTAGACTTTTTTTTAATCACAGTGTAAATTATGTTGATGAAGATGTGCTCAGTGAAACACCATGAGATGGACTGCTGTGACTCCAAGCCAAGAATTACAAGAGCAGTTTCGTTGTGTAGAGTGAAAAATCCAACAGCAGGAGCAAGCCTCATGGCTAAAAAGCAGCCTTGCTGGGGAGGACCCGTAAGTAGGAGTCTGCAAAGGGCCAGAGCTGCTGCACCTCCCCCACTCGCTCCAAGACAAGGTCCCCTTGTTTAGATTAGTGTAACTGCCCCACCAAAATCAGTGAACAAGGATCTTTTTAAACATGGAACTTTCAGAATTTCAGAATCTAATTCCTAGCCTCTGTTGAAGTGAGGCACACTTTCAGAGAACCGCGGGGCCTTCTCCAGGCTGGTAGAAAAGAGGAACCTCTACCCTGAGCCAGAAGAGAAACAAGACCAGGCTGTGCCAGAGGCACCTCCAGTCCCTGGCCATTTGAGTGGAGGTGATGTGAGAAATATTTAGTGAAGGCCTAATAGTGCTTATCAGGTGGCTTCCTTGGCAAGTGACCTGTGAAAAAGGTGTTTTAAGAAGATTAAAATATGCACTGATTTAGGGGCAGCAGTGAAACCTGCTCTCTGTTTTCCTATCAACAATAATTTTCCCCTTCAGCTTGTAGTCCCTACCTAGCAGTCCTTTGAGAGCAGTGGGTGGTCTGTTCAGTCTCACGGGGTATGGATGTTAAGGCCCATGGCCAGTGTGGATCCTTGTTGAGTGCAGTTAGCCTGAGATAAGCACAGTACCAGGTTTTTGAGAGAGGTTGTGGGAACCAACCAACACAGAACCCTGAGGTTGTAGAGAAGCTCCAAATTGTTTGTCATACTGCTATGTGACTTTCTTTGGGTCCTTGGTTGAGAAAGAATGGTTTCTCTTTTGGAAAAGGGTGTAGCTATAGTAAATGTCACCAGGCCTATCTTTCTGTTTACCAAAAGAGAAACCATTCTTTCTCAACCAAGGACCCAAAGAAGACTCAAAACACCTATTCCTCCATGAGTCTGACAGAAACTAAGGAAGATGCCCTTTGTGCTAGGAATCAGGGTATCAGCCTGTCCAACTGAGGGATCCTGTGGTAGATCCCCTGCACCCAGGCAGTTTGCATAACCTACTGGAGTCACTGGATGCTGCCACTTTCCCCTCCCACCTCTGCTTGGCCAGCAGCCCAGGTTGGAAAGGCATTGTTCAAACCCAGGAGGTGTTTTCATCCTCCTAAACCTGTTGGATTTTGCTGGCAGCAAGAGGAAACTGCATTCCTGAACCCAGGCCCAAGTGTGCTTAATTTACTGTGTTCAAAAAGTACCTTCCATGCTGGGATCCTGCTGCCTTCCTTAGTTTGAATTTTGAAGGTTCTGCACCTGAATCCTAGAGCCATTGGATTGCTTGACACTCACGTTTTTCTCATTATAGAGAAGGGGAAATTGTGAGTAAAAAGTGTACAGCAGACCCTTAAAACATGGTAAAGAAGTATACACTATGCTTGCTTAGTTCAGATGTCATGGTCACTACTTTTACACAAACTTTCTGTACAGTTTGAGGTATCTCTTAGATATAAGCCACTAAACAGTAAATGAGCTCCTTATCACCAACAATTAGTCATTTTAGGACAATGTAAGGGAATATTTTTTTCCTCACTTTATTATATTGGTTGGTTTTGTTGTCATCGTTGCTCCTGGGAGTGGAACTTGGGGCCGCCAGCATGTGCCAGTGGGCCCACTATTGGTTTTGTTTGTCTGTTTGTTTGTTTTTCTTTTTTCGAAGGGAGTGGTTTTGACCTTTGCACTGGAGATGAAGTCACTTTCCAAAGTATGTTGGGCAAAAGGGGAAGGACCATCTGGGTACCAGTAGAAGGCAGCTGTTTTATCTGTGGTACTGGGTTAAATTAGGAATGTTTTATATTACAGTGAAGCACGGGCTGTTTAGCATCTGGCTCACATGTTCCATAAAATAATGTTGAGAAGCTGAGCTTGGTATCACATCCCTGTTATCCCAGCATTTGGGAAACTGAGCTGGGAGGATCTCAGGTTGGAGACCACCCTGGACAGTTTAGCAAGACTGTCTCAAAAAGAGCTGGAGAAATAGCTCAGAGGTAAAGTGCCTCTGGGTTCAACCCATCAGTACTGCGAAACAAGAATGAAAGCAACAAAAAAACCCAAACAAAGTTTGAGTTTTTGTTTGTCAGGTTTGTTTGTTTTGGTACCTGGAATCAAACTCACAGCCTCAGGCTTGACAGGCAGGTGCTTGTGCCGCTGAGATAAATCCTCAGCCAAAACCCCCAAACTTTGAAAAACTATGGCCATATTTAAAATTATAGGCATGTCTAAATACTTATGATCATAATTTAAATAGCTATAAAAGATGTAATTTCTATTGTAGGCATTTAAAAGTTACCCTTACGTTGCTTTTTAAGTATGAATTACCCTAATTTGTTACTACCAGTAACCCTTTTAAAAAATATGTTCATAAACAGTGTAAAACTTAGGTCTTGTATTTCTGGACTTCTGTATTAGTTCCACTTTCCCTTGTGGACTTTTATGTTAATGTAATGAGCTTTTATGCTTGAGACTTTTTATGGGTCATTTTTCATACTTGTTTGATGACAAAAGTATATGTAAATTGACTATGTTAACTCAATCTGGAAAAACTCATGTCACTTGTTACTATTCTCAGTACACAATTGATCACAGAACCATAAGTGTATCTTTGATCTCAGCTACTTACTAAATGCATAAAGTAAAAACACATTGGAATGGGGTCTCAGAGGCCTGGGTAGGTGGCCATTTAAGGTGTCTTACGTGAAGGAATTGCTGACCTGTGTACCAGGTACACCTGTGCTGCTGGAACGCTCTGGAAAGGAGCATCTCTTTGTCTAGGAAGAGAGTGTGAAGTGACTTTGGATGGAGGTGGGGCCACCAGGGCACTGAGACTTCAGCAGGGCAGCTTCTCAGGCTCTGCAGTTTTAGGAAATGGTGTAAGGGGAGCTGAGCTCCCCTAAAGCTCCCTGTGCCTGGGAACCCCTTGGACTACTCTCAGGTTGCACCCTGTGCCTTTGGTGCTGGGTGTGTATTCTTGATACAGTACCGCTGTGCTTGGTTGGAGGTAAGCCCTCCCTAGTTTATCAAACAGTGAGTGACACCAGAGCTGCTCTTATACTTTAGTTTATAACTGTATGTTTTCTAAACATGCTGTGATAAAAAGCAAAAGGTGATAAATTTTGTGATTGTACACCATTTGATTGGTAGCATTGCATTTATATGTGGTTGAGTTACAGTATGAACCTGTGGAATTATGCTTTGAGTTAAATTTTAATTTACCAGAAGATGTGTTAGAAACAAAAAAAGTGATGTGGCCAGGCTGTGGGCTTTCTGGAGGCTCTTACCCAGCAGTGTCCTATCTGGGGTTGGGGCCACCTGGGGGCTGCAGTTGAGGGATGAAGAGGTGCCTGACTAGGGGGAGGGGTGCTAGAAAGAGACTCCTTCCCTGAGACCCAGGAGGAAACTGGTGTGGGCAGCATCAACATTTGGTGCCCCCATTAACTGGCCCACATCTGGAGATGCTGCTAAAGCATAAATATTTACTATTTTTAGCCTGAAAGCTAATAGAAATTGGGTGTTAAATACATTTAGTAATTAAGCAGTAACCCAAAATTACCTTCACACTCAGAAACACAGCATGCTGGGGATGGAGAGCAGTGGAACTTGGCATTGTGTCATAGTCAGATGACCTATGGGGAGATCCTAAGGACCTAGGAGTCTCTGGCCTAGGTGCTTCATTGGGAATGCAGACATACATCCTGGGAAGCAAACAAATATGTCCTTAGATTGTGGCCCATGCCTTTGTTCCTAGGGGTACGTGAAGATAACCAATTCCAAGACTGAACTTCTAGTGGTATCTGTCTTTAGATACCCGTGGTATCTACACAGTGTTAATGAATAGGGTAGGGCAAAGAGCCTTAGGAGATGTGGCCTCCTGTTCTCTCATCAAGAGCAGCCAGTCCCAATGTACATTTTTTTGTTACTTTGGGCATCAGTACAGAAATCGAGATTTCAGGCTCTGGAAGACTTTTTTTGTGGTAGTGGATTGAACCCAAGTCCCCACATGAGCTAAATGCTTTACCACTGAGCCACATCCTCAACCCTTTTTTAAAATTTTGAGACAGAGTCTTGCTAAGCTGCACAGGCCAGCCTCCAGCAGTAATCCTCCTGTTTCATTCTTCCGGGTAGCTGAGATTACAGGCACGCACCACCGTTCCTGCCTGGAACAGTTTGAGAAGTGCTCTGGATTTGGTGGTTTCTAGAAATTCCCATTCTCACCTGGGGCTTTACTTCAATATGCAAATCTAGCCAGCCTTGCTAATACTAGAATAAGCATTAGTACTGTTTTCATATCGCTTACGTAAAACCACTTGCATCAAAAACTTGGAGTAGGAAGACCTACCCCAGCAGGCCCTCTGCTGGATATAGCCAGATCATGGGATGTGGCAGGGCTGTTCTGTCTGTGTTCAGTGGCCCATTTGGAAGGCAGCTCTGATTGGAGGAAGAGAAGGGAGCTGGAGGTAGCAGTGGCCTTGGTCATCCCTGGAGTGGGCATCCCTGGTGGAACAGGTGTCTTCCCCAGGCAAGCTGGAGAGAAGCTGAACACTGTTAAAGCATTTCTCACTCAGGTTACATTAGATGTTTAAAGTGGTTTTTTATTATTATTATTATTATTACATGGATGGCGAGGAACTCTGTACCTCTTATTCTTCAGCGGAAAGCTGGACTTGTCATGGAGGGGTGTGCATAGAGTGTCATGGCGCTGGGTGGGCCAGCCCTGAACTTGTGACCTTGGCCCAGAAGCTGCCCACTGCTTGGAGCCCCGAGCTTCCCTGGTTCTAAACAGCCCCTTGAAGACTAGTGATGAAACTTGGCCCCTCTCTGACAGAAACTGCAAGGTTTCCTGGCCCAAAGCCACAAGGTGAGTGGTCTGACACACTTGGGGTGCTGGACCGCATTGCTCACCATTTTCATACTGGTTCATACATTAAAATGTGGCTTGTTTTCTGTCCAGAGAAGCACAGAAGTGCCCCTCATCCTTCTTTCCTTCATTCTGCCTTAAGGCCTCTGCTATCCCTGTTAGGTTCTGTACCAGGCCTGCCATGCCCATGCTGCTCCAGGTCCTGGAGCATGGGAGGTAGGACCCAGAAATTGGCACAGGGGTGGGGGACTGTATCCAGCTGGGCTGGCTCTCTAGTTGCCTCTGCTGTGCTTCCACAACAGCCCTCTGCTTTAATCTGAAGTTGCTTTAATCTGAATCTTCCAGGCAGCTCTCACTTGACCTTTACCGGGTCTGTGACCATCATCAGGACAGGCCATGAGCCGGGGAAGAGGTGAGCCCCTTGTGGTCCACTCTACTCTGGAGATGCTCGCTGGTGACTAATCAGTCACCAGTGAATTGTTTGTTTGTTTGTTTGTTTGAGACAGTTTTGCTAAGTTACCTACTCCTTGAACTTCAATCTTCTTGCCTTAGTCTCCCCAGTGCAGGGATTACAGGTGTGTGTTACTACTCTTAGCGAATTATGTTTTAAAGGAAATTTAAGAGCCAAACATGTTGGTGCATTCCTGTGGTCCTAAAGCTGAGGGTGGCTGAGGCAGAAGAATTACAAGATTGAGCCCAGCCCAGGCAATTCTTTGACTCAGTGAAACCCTGTCTCTAAACAGCTAGGGATGTAGCTCAGTGACAAGGCTCTGGGTTCAGTTCCCGTTGCTGGAAATGAAGGTATGTGTGTATGTCGGGGAGGGCACTAGGAACAAGCAGACATGAGCTATGAGCTTTCCAGAAAGCGTATGGGGTATAGGCTTCAATAGCCCTTGGAGAGAGGCAGCCAGTCCAGTCAGGCACTGCCCGAGGGGCCTCAGCCTCTTTCTTGTGCGTTATGGCACCATGACCCCCGAGGTGCTGGGCTGCATTGCTCACCATTCTCACAGTGGCTCACACTTAAAGATGTGTTTTTTGCCCAGAGGGACATGGAAGAGCCCTTCCTCCTTAGACACTTTCCAACTACATAGTAGATGGGCACTTGTGTGGGAAATGTAAGTAGTCTATGCAGTTTTGAGTGTCACTTTTTTAAACTTTTTTTTTTTTTTGGTCTTTTTGAGATGGGGTCTCATGCAGCTCAGACTAGTCTTGAACTTACTTTGTACCCCAGGTTGGTCTTAAACTTGGCAACGATCCTTCTGCCTCAGCCTCCTGAGTGCTGGGATTACAGGCGTGCGCCACCATGCCTGGCTTGAGTGTCATTTTTTAATACTTTTTAAAAATGTGTGAAAAATATTGGCAGCTTTTCACACAGTGGAATGAGGTGATGTTTAAAAGTAATCCAATAAAATTAAAGTGGTTTTTTGAATGGATGAATGAAGGAGCCAGGAACTGCATTACCAGGGATTCAAGAGATTGGGGAAGGCAGACCATCACTGTCCCTGCTGTCTGAACAGTGTTTCTGGCACAGGGCTGGGGTCATGTCACGGCGGCGGTTACGGGGTGGTGTGGCTGGACTGTTTGTGCCGTCCCCGCAGCAGGGAGGCTGTGTGCTGATAAGGCTCCTGTGGGTGGTGTCGGTTTGTGGTTGTGGGGTTCAGATAGGTTTTTGATTTAGTTGTGTGGGGTCTGTGGGACAGTCCAGAAGCCAAGTAAATGGAGACTGCGGTTTCTGCCTGGTTATGATATGGTTTTGGAAAATAGTTTAAAAATTTTTTAATGTGGATTTTCTGATGTCCTCAGAACGCTGTCCCTCTGGGGGTTTGTTTTTGTCCACACAGTTCTACTTTGGCTGCGGAACCCTTTAGATTTGGACTGGCACCCCAGGCCTGCCTTCCCTGCAGAGCACCCATCCTCTCCACTGCCAGATGGTTCATGCCTGGGCAGTGCCTGTGCCCAACTGCGCCCCTGGCCCTTTCTGATGGAGCCCTAATGCCTTTGACCTGAATGACCCAGTCAGAAGGGGCGGGGCAGTCGTGATGTTTACACTCTAAAGCACCAAGCTGATTGCAGCCCGCTGGAGCGACCTGTTGCCTTCCTGTTGTCGAGGCTGAGCTTTTCTGTTAGGGCGTGCTTTAGGGCTTGGGGTCCCCGTCTGCTCTGGCTGCTGCATCAGAAAACCAGGCCAGGGACTAGGAAAGAACAGGGTTTTATTTTTTGTGCTGGAAGGCAAGGGTCTGGGAGCAAAGTGCTGTGAGACCTGATGGCAGCTGAGGGCCCCCTCCTGCTTAAGACACCGGCTCCTCTTCCCTTCCATGTGTGAGGTCACAATGAGGGGCTTCACTTCACCTCATCTCTAAGGGCATGAATCCCTTTCCCCAGGGCTCTTCCCTCAAGATCTGATTGCCTCTCAAAGCCCTGTCTCCTAATACTGTACTTTGGGAGTTGAGATTGCAACCTGTGAATTTGAAGGGTCATTACATTCAAACTATAGCACCAAATATTTATTAGTTCCAGTGGATTTGATCACCAGCAGAACACACTTGATACATTTAGAGTGTTAATATACCTCAAAGCCACCCATCTCCTATCCACAGGGTCCTTATGGCCCCGCACAAATCCTAAGGTAGCTCTCCCTGGCACCTGTTAAAGTATACGTGGTGAGCAGGTGGCTCAGATGCCACATAGATTTAGAATTAACTTGTGAGCTTGCTGACCACACTGTACAGAAGTGGTGACACCACCATTTCTTGGTGAGAAAACAGAGGCTCAGAAGCCTTAATAACTTGTCTGGGCCTTTGACTCTTGGCTGTTTCTGTCCCAGAACATGCTTCACAGTGTCTGCCAAGGCAAAGAAGTTACAGAAGAAGGAGAACTGGGGAGGTGGCACTCATGGTCTTTGTGAGGCAATCAGGGAGGGCTTCTCGGAAGTGGGGGCTTCTGGAGAAACAAAGCTCAGCTGTCAGAAGTCAGGCTACTAAAGGCCTGGGCCTGAGCAGCAGCTGCTGCTTTAATAGCAGGTAGTGCTAGAGTGGGCTGCCATGCATTTTCCTGACTGCCGTAGTGACCAGGGAAAGGCAGGCAGCTTTCCTTAAGGATCAGGCCTGCATGGTGGCCTATTCAGGGCCTGAGTCAAATTGTCATGCTTGCGTAAGGGCTTTGCGTCAGAGTCACAGAGACCAGGATGGGAGAGGGTGGTTCCTAAGTACACCGCTGCCTGGGTGTAGAATTCTTGTACTTTTTGAGAGCTTTCACCTTTGAGAAACCTGTGCCACCCTGGGCTGTGCTTCAGGCTTTCCCTCCTCCTCTAGAGGACTGCCCTGTGCGGTGCATTCATCAAGTGCAGGGGCTTTAGCTTTGAAGGGTGAACTCATTCCATTCACTCATGGGTCTGGTCCTAGAAAATGCCACAGGACACAGTTACAGCTCATTCATGCCCACTGTCTTGCTGGCAGTGTCAGAGATCTCGCAGAGACCTTCCGGAGTGCACTGTCTTCCCATTTGCACCCACGGTGTCTCCCAGGGAGTCACCCTCCCTCCTCTTCCCCAGCAAGCAGTTGTGGACGGGAGAGTGTGGGGGATAAGGCAGGGAAGGCGGGTGCTTGATTGAGCCTGTTGATCCTCAACTTTCTGAGTACCACTGTAGACCTGTCTCTTTGCCTCTTAGGTTCTAACGCATGATGCCATTGGGAGGGCTTCAGAAGAAGCGTCACTACCTGTCACTTAGCAAGTGCCTATCATTCGATAACAAGTGTCAGAGCAGCTGTGTGATAAGCTGTTCGCCTATTTTTAAAATGAAGGGTCTATTGATTTTTTTTTAATTTAGGTCTACTTTATTGGTTAGATGAGAGACTGCCCTGTTTACCTCACTACTGCGTGTTCACCTCATGGAATTTTGCCCTTGTGTTGTGACTGCCTGGGAGCAAATCTGTGGTGATGGGACGCTGGTATCTTTCTTGGGATTCGGTGATTTTGGCCACACTACTGCAGCTTCGTTAGTTCCAGGACCCCATTTGCAAGACAAGTGTGATAAAGCTGTGGGTGGACATGAGCTCCGGCCTGTCTTTCTGTCTTCAAGAGAGCATGCTGGGTGGTCGTTCTCGCTGCTACCCTGCTTGCCTTCTGTGGTCACTTGAACCCACCTGTGGCCCAGTACTACCCAGAGGCCGCTGTGCCCGCTTTTCCACGGCACAGGCTTCCTTCTCTGTTTGCACATGTCCTCCTGCCTTCTAGAAGCCAGGCCTTTACCCGCATAAGGATAGACTGCTAGGCTCTGGCTCCTTCTTGGTGTCCTAGGGAAAGACTGTCGCCATGGTGCCCTTGACCTATTACTGCTACCCTGCAGCGGGAGTGGGAGGCTGGAATCTATGTTTGTCCTTTGCTGGCTTGTTTTCCTTCATCTGTGCACATGGCAGTGTCCCCCAGGGAGTGCCTTGGGGCCCACTGTAGCATGGGCATATGGGCAGTACCCTACAAGTGGTAACCAGGACTTGGCTGGTGCCCAGTGCTACACCCAGTCCTGGGTCCCCATAGTGACCTGTCCTTTTGCATTTCTCTCTATGTGCTTCCAAATCCTTTCCATTTTTTCCTGTGTGGTACTCTCGTCTCACTATTGGTACTGCTGGCTCCCACTTGAAGACCCTCAGCATGTGCAATATGGATTGCTGCATGATGGAGTCAGTGATGTGAGGGCCATGGCCTCAGAGCCACACGGTACCAGCCAAGTGCCAGGCAGAGCCTCCTCCCACTTGTACTCTGCCTGCAGTGCCACTTTAGAAGTGGCTTCTTGAGACTGCAGTGCACATGGCAGTGTCCCCCAGGGAGTGCCTTGGGGCCCACTGTAGCCTCAGAGCCACATGGTACCAGCCAAATGCCAGGCAGAGCCTCCTCCCACTTGTACTCTACCTGGTTCCCACTCAGGTAGGAGCTACAGTCTGTGAGATGACGGGGTCTTGAGGATGATGGATCCAGCCTCAGCTGCGACTCTGGGGAAGTGTGTGGGTCCTGTGAGTGTACCAGAAGCCCTGGTCCCAGGGATGCATGGGGACACTGGCCTTGGAACAGTGAGAATCCCACTTGGTGGCAAGGACTTGGAGGTGGGTTTCTGTGAGCTGTGCACCTGAGTGACCTGCACAGCCCTGCACATCTGGCTGGCAGGTTCACAGGCTCTGGGTGCTAAACAGGGAAGAAAGCAGGTTGCTTTCTGGGATCTGAGTAAAGGAAGTAATGGTGACCAAGCTCCTTGCTTGAACTTCACATGCACATGCAGATGAGACGAGGTTTTGTCTGGGATTGGCTTACATTGGTGATGAAGCGTAAAGCTGATGTTTTGCTGATTTTTTTTTTTTTTTTTTTTTTTTTTTTGCTAGCTTGGTCTTTCCTTAGTGGGGTCTGTCTCGGATTCCTTCTCCAAATGTGGATGCTAACTGCATGCCCTGATGGTCAAAGCAAGTACTTATTATCCCATGGCCTACACACTAGCCAGCCTCAGTTCGAGGTTGCAGACAGTCATTTTACTGGCAGCTGGTCATGCTTCTTTCCTTTTCTCTGGGACAAGTTCTGGACAATGTGGTTTGAATATTACTCTCTGATGTCACCAAGTATGCATGACAAGTTCCAGAAGCTCCCCAGCTCTCCTGATGTAGACTGGTCCTTACTGTTTTCTCTAAACTTAAAATGTCCTGCCCAGTTTTCTCTTCCCTTCCCT